>LLEY01000069.1:0-312488 GCA_001414485.1 Calycina herbarum
CAATCCCTACACGGAGAGGGTTATTAGGAGTCTCAGGAGTACTCAGCGTAGTCCACTCCCATTGACGCAGGAATCGCCTACGATTTTACCAGCTGACTGTTCAGACACCAAACCCCGGTGTCACTGGCCGTCCAGGTGGTCTCTGATTACCTGGCTATTTGAGGTTGTCGATGTACTGATCCGAATCTAGGCCGAATCGAATTCGAAGCAGGTACGCCGGCGCGCTCGAGTGAGATATTATAACAGGCCGTCCCCGGCGGAGTCGAATTTGGTCTTTTAATGTAACGGCACGAAACGGATACTACTACAAAAGAGGCATATGGAAGTGCGTTCGATAGAATGACATACCCGAATACTAGGCTCTGATACGAAGGAAAAGACCAAATTGGTCTTTCCTCAAGAGAGAGTAAGGGCATCTATATACAAGAGGGCCGGATAATAACAAAAGTCCGTACCGATCCGGCTCTGACAATTCCGAAACCATCTGTGCCGTACCATACTCGGCACGTATTCTTGGCTGTTCCGATGGCTCGGCAATTCCATAAATAGCTGGCCATCACAAATAGTAGTATACCGAGTTTTAATAATAAGCTTTAAAGATATAGTAGATACTATATAAAGTGGATTTATAATAGAGGATGAGGATAGAGTAGCTGAAGTTAATACTATTTTAATAGAATTAGTAATTCTAGTAGATTTATCTAGAAAGTAGTCTAAATCGTTGGATTTTAAATAAATAAGGATATAGGATAAATAGTATTAATTGTAGATGATCTAGGCTTATAACCTATTAAGAATAGGGGATAGAAGTAATAGTTTTGATCTATGTATTAATAGATTCGATGATTACGAGTCTAAGTTGTCCATACTGACAAACAGTCTAAATATGTTCTAAGGGCTTATTAAGCACCAAGATTTGGCCCCCAAATCACCTGATTTCTGACAGTTTCCCCATCGAGATTGGAAAGATGGTTGTGCTAAGAAGGAATCAAGTCAACACTAGACCTCGCAAGTAAGAAAACAGGGACATACGTCTCTGTCATAGCACCAAAGGCTAACAGAATATCAATCATATGTTCACAGTAGGCTTGGAAATATGTCTGGAATGTGCTAGTATTCCTGAGGTCCACAGTCGGATGACTAATTTAACCCTCATAAAGCTAGTCTTGCACACCGCCTTAGCTTTGCCACCAACCCTTCATGGATTCCAGGTTTCCAACACCTATATTTAAATCTCCAACACGGCATGAAATATGGCCTGTAGCAAACCTGGGCAGAAGCGCTGGGTCTCTATCTGGCCAGGTGATATTGTAGAATCTTACTTTGACCTAGTTTACGACCGCGGCGCAGGCTTGGAATCCAAGCATAAAACTCGTTAAGCGCTTATCCTACCAATAATGGGCTATTTCTTGAAACGTGTCTTCGCGGCTGCAAATAATCCAATCGTATCGCATTACCCCTCTCTTTTTGTGGGGTACATAGAGAGCCTGGAGGATGGCCTCGAGACCATATATGTTCTCTCTGAGATTTATCTTCGATGTCGGCGTCTCATAAGACTTTTCCTTACGAGATTCCTGGACTGAATTAGATCATATGCAGGCCGTGGTCGCCTTGTAGCCGGGCACTCAGAAGTGGTTTGTCTTTTATATTTCGATGCTATTTTCAAGTTTGTTGGAAGTGTGTTGCTTTAATATTACATCTACAATATCTTCTCGTTGTATTGTGCAATTATTCTCATTTGGCGCTTTCCTAAATCCAACTATTATCTTTCTTTCGAATTTTCCTCTCAAATCTACTATGTGCTTCAGCTCTTCTGGGGAAGATGAGCCCATAGCATCAAGGCCGGCTCAAGTTCCGCTACACAACATGCCACCTGCTGGTAAGAGTCGAAGCAGAGAACCACCTCAGCGAACAGAAAGGGCAATGACACCTCAAATACGGGAAGAATTCTTAAACGCGGCTCGAAATGCTTTTGGTAACGTGCCATATGGTGTCATTGGTGGAACGGCCATGGCCCAATATGGTAACAGACGGACGACCTCGGATTTAGATGTTATGGTCTAAACAATGTGATAAACGTTGTAGAGGACCAATTAATTCGGAATGGGATGGTCCGCACAGCTGGCCGAGGCATTGGGTATACTTCCCCGGAGCTTTTTTACTTCTACGCAAACAACAAATCTAGTCTTTGAGGCTTGTTTGTTGATGCAATTAAATATTTGCTTCCTAAAAGCTAACTAGATTCATAGTTATATCGCCTCAGATGGAAGGTGCTATGGCCTTGATATTTCTTCCGACACTGCCCTTGATCAGGTATTCCGAACGCCAACTACGAATTTCCGAGTCATGTCTCTAGATTTCCTTCTGAACTCCAAGGCCTACTCTTATATTACACGATTAGGCCCGGATGCACAGCAAAAGAAGGCGAGCGATGCTCAAGACATTATCTTTCTCCTTACAGCTTTAGCGAAGAAGAAAACAAGATTGAATAGACAGTAATGTCGATGGGTTGTGGATTATGATTTCTGGAACGCATTTTGTACTAGTTATCAGGGAACCGAACAACGGTTTCAAGCTTTAGCTTTGCAAAGAGACCCAATGCCTAGTTCGAGCAATCGCGGAACGAGAAATAACAGTATGGAAAGCCGCCGTCGAAGTAGTGGCAGTGGAGTTAGCCGTTGAATTATCATATTGTTTTCATGTGTATTCTAAAAGTTTGCTTGTATTTGGTTGTATGCATTATAATGAGTTATTGTTGGCGTTGTGTTGTGCTCACTAGGTAGAGTGAAGCTTCTTGATGAACTCTGTAAAATAAAATACTTCGCTTCACTTCAATTACTCTAACTATCCTCCAATTTTCTTTGAAATCTAATTATTTCTTTGAAGTGACGATATCCCTTTCATACTTCAAACGTTCAGATGCAAACGTGCAGTCAGAGTGGATTAGTCTCTACAAAAGTAGCATTTTAAACGAATGCACGTAGTACGATGAGGTTGATACTATCCTAAAAGTCCCATTTTTCGAGCATTTGAGCCTCAAAAAGTCCCACTCCCTGACTTAAAGCTCGGTCGCACCTAAACGTTCAGAGTGTAGAAGGGATACCTAATTAATCAAACTTATATAGAGTTACTAGGGGTTATTATATTATAGGTAGTTGATGAGACTTTTTTAGGAGATGTCAGTATACAATAGTACTTTCTTGAATTGATATAAATCATATGATATTTGATTACTAAATAAAAAGTGTTTCAAATATTATTCTCACTGATCATTTGTATAGATTTTCGAGTGAAACAGAAGTGGATGATTTTGATTCACTTCTGTATGATAGTAGAACCTTAAGCGTGCGCATGTACTATAGTGAGCTTGATGTCACTCTGAAAACCACTAAGAAACTTACTTTCTAAGCGATTCATTCTCAAAAAGTCTCAGTTTTACCTACTTTTGAGTGCACGTTGCGAGGTATACATGCAAACAGTGGATATGAGTCTAAATTCTTCCAAGTATAGACTCCGGGAAGCGGTGATATACGACGAAGTTGGGTATGAATCCATACTCGTCTGTGAAAAGTAGTGAGAATTTTCTTGGTTGCTTTAAGCGAGTGTGAAAAATGAGCGACTAATTACTATGTAGTGGTTAGAGAAAGAGTTTGAACAAGATGTAAAAGATTTCATGATTTATATACAAGAGACCATATAGGCTTGCTAAATGCAGCAAATAATTTTTCCAAACAGTCAAACTAACTAATTTATTATTTGCAAATACAACTATCAAAGTCCCATCAAGCGAAGCTACTGCTCACTACCCAGCTCACATCATTGTTGAATGAGGTAGCAGCATCGAACGAATGGACACCGCCGTTGCTTGCAGCATAACCTAAGGTTGCGTAGTGGCGGATATAGCGGGTGGGATAGCTCCAAGCTCGAATTGAAAGACCCTGGCCGTTGAGACCACTTTGGGGGCAGAATGTGGCATCTTCCTTAAATTGCTTAGTGCCGTCATTGGCGTTAAGTAGAAGTCCGAAGTTGTAGTGACGCAAATAGCTGCCGGCAGTGTCAACAGACTCAAACGAGAAGCAGGCGCTATTGCCAAGGCCTGTATGAACTATCCAGCTCGCTTGTTGCTTGAGAAGTGTGGCGCTGGACGATGACACGACCTGAATATTGACAGCTGTACCAGTGTGGGTGAGGTAGTCAGTCGTATAACCAGATGTAGTGGCTCGCAACGAGATCGAGGAGCCAACCGTGAGAGCGGTTCCGCTGGTCAACGATGTGGTAGCATATTTTGCTGCGACGATGTTTGCTTGCACCAAGGCTTCAGTTGCATCGGTTGGATATCCGGTGGTCATTACACCCTCGTAGAAGGTGCCTTGGGCACTGACGCTGTTATCACCACCAATGCCGAGAATAAGAGCACCCTCTTTCTTCATAGGGTTATAGCCTGTAGCAGTTGGACGCACTCCGCTGTAGTACGTCGACATGGAACCTGAAGCAGCGTTCGCGCCACGAATGGCCCAGTGATTTGGCTCCCCCTTGAGCATCGCAGTGACAAAGCGGTAGGTGATTGATGGATCTCCGGCATTGTTGCCAGAGGCCACACCAGAGAATAAACCATTCTCCAGATCGGCCATCACCCAAGGGCCGCTCCCAGCTCCAGAACCCCAAGCTGTACTATCTCCATAATAGATAGCCTCCATGTGGCCATTCCCTGTGTCGAGGTTGTTTGTCTCGGCATTACCGTAATCGAAGCAGCAGCCACCATTGTAGTGAGTCCCGTCAAGAACGGCGTACATGCCCTCAGCCGCATCTTCAAAGGTTGTTAGATTGGTATGGATGAAGGAATGGTTGGGGAGTTAACTTACCACCCGTGATGGCACCGTTAATCGCATTATTGCGGTAGCCCGTGCCAGGCGAGACGAAGATTCCGTAGGCCTTTTGGCCATTCAAAGTGACAGGTGCTCCAGTTGCGCTTGCATAGTTATCGTATCCATTCGTTTCCGGACCACGAAAGCCGCCAGGAGGAGCTTGTGTAAGGTGATTGCCCTTACCAGACTGATCATATATGATAGTGATGAGGCAAGTTGTGCTTGCACAGAAAGTGTCTTGGGCGGCAGCATTGGCGACACCCCCCGCAGATAGAGGCGCGATTGTAGTCGTGGTATTGTCAGATCCACGCTTGACCTGATAGAGTGAGCCAGAGAAGGCACTGTACAGAGCTCGCGTGGTACTGTGTGCAGCGTAACAAGGGGTGCCACCAGATGCGTAAATATCACACGGCCCAGCAGAGGCAACTTGAATAGAGGCTGTGGCAACGAGGCCAAGAGCGAAACCGAAGCTTGATCGTGAAAACATGACTGATGACTCTGCAAACGAGCAGACTCATCGATGAAAATCCGGCATGCCCTTGGCTTTTAACCTACGTATCTTGCCTGCGGACGAGTTTAGACAGACCCCTCTTGCACTGCTTTTTGCGTAAGGGGGCCTGTGAGTAACGCTCCAAATCCTGACTCTGTTAGCACATCCATTATATTCATATTTCCTCCAATGACAAGTGCTTCCTCGACAATTGATCCCATTTCGAAATATATCTCCGGGCATTGTCACATTCAACGAGTCGTTGGTCGGTCAAAGTTGAGAAGGTGCAGGAAATTAAGCTTTTCCCCCTGAAAGTGGAGCCGCAACATGTCAGGTGAGGTCGATTTCATTATTAGGCTATTTGTAAACAACTTCCACCGAGGAACAACGGATGAGGAATTTTCCAGCGCGGGGCCCCGGATTTTCGATCTTGAACTCCTGAGTGGTGCGCATGCTGCTTAAGTCTCCCCGCATTTTGGCTCTCGAGCTTTTGAATGGTGCGCTTACTTGACGACCTTCCTCGAGGTGCCTCGACTTCTATTTCTCTGGTGTCATTGGCGGAACAGTCTTGGTCTACAACTTCATTATTAACCATGTCCAATTTGGGAATGTATATTACAAGAAATTCTACGACAGTTGACAAAAATATGACGAGGTTTAGTTATGTTGTCTTGATTGGAAGGTACCATGGTCTCGCATCATGTCATACCCCTTGAATCTCCAAAAAAAAAACAAAAACAAAAAACAAAAACAAAAAACTCGTAAGCAACTGTGAACTAGTGCGATGAATACTGCTTATTTAAGTGGTTGGGGAATATGCTTCCGGCACTTTCAAATTAAGGTTTACGACTACCGATGCTTCGATTGGTTAATGGGAAAAAAGGGGCGGTGTAGAGTAACATAATAAGAATCGCTGAGACACGTACTAGAGGGTGACGTAGTCTTTCCCCAGCCTACTAGACTTAAAGTTACTTTTATTAAAAGCAAACCTCTATGTAAAAACCCTCGGAGAGTCAGCGGAGCGTAGAAGAAAGAGCAAAGAAACTGAATTATGATTCTTTAGAGCAAGAAAGGGTTCCTTTACCTAGCTGTGGCAACCTCGAATTGAATGCCTCCGTCCAAGTGATGGTCGATGCGGCTCCCATTCACCTCTCGTCACAGCTTTAACTTGTAACTGGCAGTCCTGGTTTCAATGGTTGGTTTGAATAGCCATGCAAATTTAATATTGAGTCTGATGTGTCGTTTATTAACTCAAGTCTCAAGTATACTTTATGCACTAATTATACAAGCCACTATTTCCATCTAGATATATTCTCAAGTAAAACTCCCTAATCTTTATATACTTTAACTTAACTATTTTCAAATGATTAGAATTAGTAAATTCAATTTAAAAAAGAACTTAGTACTATATATTCCGAATACTCTCAGATCCTTATTCAAGTAACTTAATATTCTAAACGTGTTAAATACTATAGTTTAATAATTAAAATCGCTAACTAAAGTAGTAATATAATTAGTTAACTCTAAGTGAATTATACTAGCTCTGTTCGATAATATTTAAATATAAGTTTAAGAAGACATATGTCGTTTCAGGTGAATACTACTTTGTAGCTAGTTCACGTGACCTGGAAAGGGCTATATAAGAAGAACCTACGTAGCTACTTTGACAAGACAAGACAAGAATAATACACTGCATTTAGCACCACAAATATGACGTAAAGTCATACCAACAACATAGGAAAGTAATAAATTTATTACTAGAGGCTATTCAGCTAATATTTATCTCTTTAAATAAAGATTTTTATACAGAATAGTATAACTTATAATATCTTTATCACAGCCCGAGTAGTTCTAAATACTAAGATCTTAATAGTTACGATAAAAAAATCTCCGTAAAGACTTCTACGACTAGATAACCTATAATAAAAAGTAAGAAAAATTACAAATATTATCTTTCCCAAATAGTTAAATTATGAACTCATCTTTCGTATTTGCGTTCTATTACCAGCTACTCGATATTCGGGAATTGGAAATGGAGAGTAATTTAGGACTTTCGCATTCCTAGGGTGTTTTATCTAGTGTTTCTTATAGGGGACCGAGCTGGTGGAAGAAACATTCTTTCGCGTACATCAATTGTGAGCAACAACACGGCATTTTCGGGTGTGTGGAGCGGGTTGGAATGCTAGGCTTGAATAACTTAATGAGAAATATCACGAGATAACCAAGAACAATGGTTTAATATATTCTATTTGAAGATCATTCTTTTTTCCCCATCACTTTTCTTCGAGGTTTTATAACATGGCGTTTCTATGTGTATTTATGGCTCGTGTAATACTTAGGTTACTTGCTATTTGATAGCTTACTCGAAACTTGATAGTTTACTCACAACTCACAACTCACGTTTTGGCCCCAAAATTTTATGCTTGAGTTACTTGGTATTTGACAGCTTACTAGGGTGGAAAAAGGTACCTCACGTGCACCAACTGTAAGATCCTCAAATATGATTCTGTCTTACAGAACAATATTATACTCTACAGGAAATCAAATAACTCACTTTAATACTACAACCTCAAACAAGAGACGCATCCCTTCCCACACCCCCAAAATACTCGACTCCAATTCTATTTCTAGTTTCTAGCAACTGAAAATTAGAGACTCGAGTATAGAAAGCTGCAATTGAAGTAGTAATAGCAGTACCTGCCATTCTATTCACACATTTACTTGTAAATGGCAGTGTTGATTGGAAGGGTCTCTCGTTGACGAAGGGCTGTTTTGGATGCTTTGAGTGGCTGGGTAAATCAAATCTTGCGTCTGATATGTTGTCAGTGTATCAACTCAAACCTATAGCTTACTCGAAGCATCACCGAGGATATCTGGGACAGGATAATCAGTGGCACAAATCTCAGTTTTGTCATTCGGCTAAATTCCTCCAACCCACTTTCGCAATTCTCAAGGCAACTTTCTATTCCTCCAAACACCGGTAACCGAATACCATTCAGCACAATGACCGTTCATATCTAAACCCTTCCAAGTTCCTAAAACACCCGCCTCCCCATTCACAAGTTCGAAACACCTCCTCCCTCCTTAATTATCTCCCGTTTCACAATCCCCTTGGTCTTCAACTTCTCTTTATCCTCCGATTCAACATCAAATCTCACCGTCAATTCCTCCAAACTAGCATGCCATCCAACACTGTACCTCGGGCGGCGTCCCCCAATTTTCAAATAACTCACCAACGGAAAAGCAACAAACACCTTGCGTGGTCTCATCATTTTCATGCCGTATAAATCGTGACCATGCAGATACGCACAAGTATCTAAAACGTAGAGAGAAACCTTTTGAATCTCCGCTTGAATTTTGCCGGACATTTGACGAAGATGGGGGAAGTGCACTGTTGCCATGGGGTATTGAGGACCGGGGGGGAGAAGTGGTGTAATTCACAGAGAATTTCCCTTCTCCATAGAGTGGTATTTCTGGAGTTTGATCTTGGTGAATAGAACGAAAACGTGTAAGGGGGATCTTCAAGGCCAGAAGAAGAATGAAACAGAAAAGAACATACTACTCTTCCGTTCCGTCGAGTAACCTCCTGCAGTCCTCAAAAAACACATGCTCACACTTTCTGACTGGCACGAACCTCCCCTCCAGATAAGCCAAGCGACAAGTTCTTAAAAGCGATGTGTCGACCGTGTAGCTGGTTCGCTCATCCAGGCTTAACACAGCCCCAAAGTGACTCCGTTGATTTGCTTTTAGTCTCGCAATCACGGCTTTCTCGTCTGGTAGGTGTGCAACTGGCTGGAGAACCAAGTCAAATATCTGATTTCTAATCTCTGGGCTGAGGGTGTTGAAAAGTGGTGAAGTCTTTTGAGGGTCATAATTAGAGGCTTGGAGTTTGTTTAGCGCGGTGCGCGCAATCGTTGCGGTGGTCTTGGGACGTTTGTACGAGAAACTGGTAAATTCTGCCTCAGACATATCATCGCTGCATAGACGTCGCCGGGATTCCATGGTCTCGATGTTCAAGAGAATGGTGTTGAGGACAGCAATGATTGTGCTAAAGATGGTTGCTCTTATAGCTTGACAACCTTTGACTCTTAGCGTGTACTCATGCGTATTAAGGCGATGGCGATAATGACCGCTTCACTGTATGGGAACCGGCTCACCTTTACATATAGTATTCACTAATTATAGCATTGTCATTGTCTAAGATATTCAAGGATAACTAAATTCATCAACCGAGATTGAGTGAAGTGAATAGAGAGCCGCCAGAAGAAAAGTTTCTTCGTTCGGTAAATTCAATTATCCTACTTCTGGTGAGAAAATTCAATTATTCAAGTGAAAAGCTTGAATTATCAAATGGTAGGAGAACTACCTAAGGGCCTGTTTGGCTCGCATGTCTTATTAACCAAAGAGGAGTCAAAAGAATATAGGATACTTTAATATAGTCAACATTCTAAGATATACCAAAATGTTTAACAGGCATATTCTAACAATAAGAATCTCCTTAAGAACCTGTTTAGCTCGCACTTTTCGATAGAATATTTAAATATATACCACTAAAAATGAGGTCCGTTATATTTAAATATACTAGGCTACTTTGAACCTTTCCTAGTATATTGAATAGAATATCTAAATATACTATAGAGTAAGCTAAACAGGCTCTAAATATATTTGAATATATTTATAAAAGATATACACCACTGTAATTATCCGATTATCGTCAAAAATATAATAATTAGAATATTTCTTAAATATTTCCGCTAAATCCTGCAGTTCTATAATAGATTGGAACGTATTTAGCGCGCGATTTAGAATATTAAACTATTCTATTAAATATGTCAGAAGAGGCTTAATATTACTTTATATAATTATATACTTACTTTTTATAAAATATATTTAATAATTATTAAGCTCGTAGTATAAATCTCTATACTTGTTTTATCGAAAAGTAGGTTCTAGCTAATAAGTATAAAATATACTAGGATATAATAGGAAATACAGCTTTTATAGGAAAAGAGAATATATTTTCTTTTTAGTAGTATATATCCTTGAAATATATAACCGTTTATGTTTTAGGATATTCTAGGATATAATAACATATTTGAAAGTGTAGGCCAAAAGATCTAGTATATCTAAAAGTGCGGCGTATTTAAATATAACGACCTTGTGTAATTCCTAATATTCTATTAAAAAGTACGAGTTAAACAGGCCCTTAGGAAGATTGCCTACCACGAGCCAAACCTCCACAGAATATTCCAACAATGAGATTGATAAAAAATATATATACCGAGCCTCTTTGAGAAGGTCCTGGCATATCAAAAGGAATATGTAGTACTATCTCAGAGTGAGCCAAACAGGCCCTAATTACATAACTCCAGGATGGCTCCCACCACGTAAATAAAACGTGACAATTCCTTCCAGTTCTTCTTTACCTCTCCAAGATCTAGGTAGCTAAGCTCCCTGATCGAAGGGACTCCTCTCTTCCGTCACAATATATCAAGCCTCACACTCAAAAGCGATCCAGAGAATCTATTGTATCAATTCAATTAAAACACACGCTTACGTCTATCCTCCCAGTCCGCAAAGTCTATTAACGCCGCCCACGCTCAAGCCCAAATAATGCTTATCTCCCAGGTAAAGTAAAAAAACACCTTTCTATGCACCCATAACCATCTATCCCATCTATCCCATCTATCCCACCATCACATCTCGATTCAAACCAAGCCTACCCATCTACCCGTCTACCCATAGCACACCCCTTCAAGCATTCCCCGAGTTCGAACGTCGATTTCCATACTCTGTTGCAATGGAAGTTGCAATGGCAGTTCGAAAAATCTTAGCACGCACTCAAAGCACATCTTGAAGAACCAAAGTACACAAGTGACTTTTCTCTATCATGCCGCACCGGGGAAAAACAAACGTACGTAATGCGAAAATGGAACAAGAAAAGAAAAGAAAAGAAAGGAAACAATCAGAAGACTCCCCATCCCACCAGATCAATCCCTGAGTTCAGAGAGGGAATTCCTGACTATAAAGTCAACGGACTATAAAGCCCAACCCGAGGATCAAAGTAAAACGCCGGTTCAATGTTAAGTATCGCAAGTCATCATATCCCTCCCAGCACTAACAGCAGTAAAGCAAAAAAGGCATCACTTTTTCCATCCAGAATCAAAGAAAACCTAATATGCGTCTGTCTATTGAAGTTTCGCCATGCGTTTTGACATGCTATAACAAAAGTTAGTACATGAATCTCAAAAACGCAAGGACAGGATTAGGAAAAAACTTACAAATCAAAGAAT
This sequence comes from Calycina herbarum, assembly GCA_001414485.1. Lineage (NCBI taxonomy): Eukaryota > Fungi > Ascomycota > Leotiomycetes > Helotiales > Pezizellaceae > Calycina > Calycina herbarum. Next base: position 11,649 of record LLEY01000069.1, read on the forward strand.
GCAAATTGACTAGGCGAGCTCCCAAACGAATAAACGAATCTCGAAGCAAGGTAAGACCCAAAGATGGCTCTCAAATAATTATCCGGAACCCGCTCAACGATCAAATCCAAGCCAATCTTCTCAAGCAAGAGCTTAGGGAGAGCATCTTCCAAGACGGATCGTCGGAGTGCCTCGTTCTTCCAGAGGTCCGTCTTTTGCAACTCCTCGTCGAGCTTGGTGATGGCAATACTGAGGGTGTCGCTGAGTGTGCTTCGTGGGATCTTGGTTTGCTTGTGTTCGCGCCAGATGGCTTCGAATTCAAGTCTGGCGTTCTCCTTGATGATTTCTTGGACACCGTTGACATATGCCTTGTAGAATTCTGGGATTTGACCACCGTTGCTGACACACATGTTTTCAACGAAGCCGGCGTCATCGAAACTCAAACTGGCAAGGACTTCGAGTGATGATGAAGTGACACCCCCCTTGTTTGCACTAGCATCCTTGAAGAGAATACAGCCTGCAGCCTCGAGACGGAGTTTGGCATCTTGTGTGATGAAGAGATTGGCTCCCTCGACGATGTATGGAATGGTGGATTTGCCATTCTTGATGAGCTTTCCAACACTAGCGAGGTCGATGGACTCGGGGCGACCACCACATGGAACAAAGGAGTCGGTGAAACCAGTCTCACGAAGGTGGAAGGTGTTACGGAAGACTGTGCCGTTGGTGACGAGTTCTCCTGTGGGAAGCTTGACGTTCATCTCGTCGACAAGAACTCTGTACCCAGCCTTTGAAAGCTTGCTGATATCGAATTCAGAAATCATGACACGCTTCTTGGCCAAGCGAATAAGCTCCTCGTGATTGATTCCATTAGGGTCAACGAGAACGCCAGATCCGTCAACAATCGAAGTGTACTTCTCATTGCTGAGCAAGATTTCGTTGCTCCCAAGATCACCATCAGGTCCTCCAGTCTGCATCTTTCGAATCTTGCTAGGGTCCAACTCCAGCTTTCGGTAAATACCTTTGATGTATTCGCGAACGGATAGAGTGGTCATACCATACTCATCATGAGGAATACCACCGAGCTTTGGTGACTTTCCAGTGAAGAATGACTTCCACCATGGCGCAGAACGCTTTCGCGCGTGTTCGGTAGCCCAGTCAACGAGGTCCGCAGTATTTTCATCAGGACCCATGAAAAGAATCTCTTGCTTTCCGTACAAATCGACGATAGGATTCTTGATTCCAGGAGAGGTAGGTGGTAGAAGAAGATCCATGATACTATCAATGTACTTCTCGAATGCGACTGAACCCTTGTCTTGGTGTGCAGCATCAAGGAGAATAACACCCTTGGAACCACCTTCGGGAATATCCTTGTTCTTGCGTTGTTGTGTGTTTGCAAGACCATAGTTCTCATCAAACATTCGTCGAGCATTGATAGAGTAGGCCTCCTTGTTTCGAGATTTGACAATGCGGATACCACCTCTGGCAATATCTCGGAAACGGAGGTGGAAACCACGCGACTCCGAGCTGATTACCAAGAACATACCATATAGTGGCTGTGGGTACTCGAGTTCTGGAAGGAACGATGGGTTGAGGCGGAAACTGAGGGCGACCTTGGTTGGTGTGTAGAAGTTGGTTTTGAGGAGAGCATTGTTGAAAATTCGGAAGGCAGTCATGACCATCTCCTCGTGCTCGTTGGCAACCGTTCGGGAGATCAATTCCTTGAGTTGGTTGTCTGACAAGACCTCAGCCGACGGGGTTGGAGGAATAAAATCATCCTCATGACCTGGTGCAAATGCAAGATGAGTGCTGGCGAATGATGCATATAGTGACTTGACAAGTCCCGGTTGCGAATGGATGATTTCAGCAATGTAAGCGGCTGTGAAAGTCTCAGTTCTCAATCGGCGCTTGATTTTTGACAAAATCTCAATGTGAAGACTGTTTGACGTGTCTAGTGCAGATACGAGCGACGAGTATTCCGAACCTATGTGTTGTTAGCTTAAAGTTCAAACAAAGGGGTCGTGATGGACCGATCAGAAACCAGGGGTGATTTAAGGTGCACATACCAAGACGATTCAAGAAATGTTGAACAAATACCCAGAGACAATGCCCGTAGATAGTCTCTTGCAAGCTCAACCTACCACTAGCAAAGAGTGACTGGAATTTGTTTTGAGGGATGCAGTAAAGCAGAGAGATCTCCTTGGTGATTTGATGAATTGACTGGCGGAGAGGAGGAAATCTTGTCGAAGTCTCGGCGATGGGTGCAGGCTTGAGATAAAGACAGATGACAGTAATGCCATTAGAGAATTGCTCGACATATTTTCTTGAGCTCGTGACCCCTGTAACCCGTGATCAGCTTCAAGATAAAAAAAATGGCGGGGTAAGGTGGGGTAACAAACCATAAGAATGGTAAAGATGAGAGAGAGCACTGAACATTCCAGTTGCAGTTCGACGACGGAACGCTACTACGAGACGAACCTCCTTGGAACCCTCAATGTCAAAGACTTCGATGACAGGTCCTGTTCTGGCAACAGCAAGTTCAATAATCTCCTGGTAAATTTGTTTGGTGTTGCTCGTGGCTTTAGCGAGGAACATGCGGTCGGAGATGAGCTCCAGTCTTGTCTCCTGAGGAGAAGGATTCGAGTCAACAAACAGACATTGGTAGACGAAATAACAACGCATCGTGGTTCTCGATTGAGCGGTGCCTGTCAAGTTGGACGGGGATCTGAATGTCTCGACACGGTAGACATTGTTGCCGGAAGCTGAAGCATCGAGGTACTTGCTTTCAATTCTATGTTCGTAGCGTGGACCATCAATTCTGCTGATACCAGGCTCACTTGTATCGATATAAATTGCGTGGTCTACCGCCTCCATGTCCAATCGAATCTCCTGGACCTTGTCTTCTCTGGCATACGCCGAAATTTTGGCAGCATAGAGGGAGGTGATGTTGGAGACGATGGCCTTGACATTTTCGGTTTGGAAGTATACGTCGTCAATGCCGAGTTCATTGTAGAACCAGTTGATTTGATTGTCGATAAGCTCTGATGGGATCCAACCGCCTTCTTCAATGAGACCCTTAACTGCGATTTGTCAGTTGCTGCTTAGTGTTTGACTCTTGCACACACTCACCTTCGACCATTTGTGCCTGCTTGCCCTTGAACTCGGGTGCAATGTAGCCAACCGTGGCAGAACGCAGAGTGCGGTGCCCATTGCCATTGCCATTGCCACTGAGGTTCTTGTATGGTATGCTAAAGTGTGCGGGCTGAGGAGAGGGTTGACGGCCAGGAGTTCTCGAGACTTGGTCTACCAGCTTGTGGACAGGACCTTGGGTGTCTGCCATGATGTCGATGGGTTCGTGGTATTCGGAGAAGTCAATTGGAGGACAAAAGATATCAATTGGTTCGTGGTATTCTGGGAAAGCGACTGGCGAACCAAGCAGGTCAGCAGTGTTTAAGGTAAGAGTTTTGGCCATGATGGGCAGGCAAAATATGTGTATGAAGTTGGAGCGGTTCTTGCGTGAATCCGCGGGGTTGAAGGAAGAGTCACCAAGTGAGGGTGATAAGGAAGGGGAGAGGTGGGCCTTGATATCAACAACCGGTCTGTTATGAATGCTGTTTTGCCCTGACCACTCTGGGATATCAAACTCTATTACTTACCGAGACAACGCTATTAGCTCTAGCAGCTCCTAATCTCTAAGGACACAGCCACACGAGGTTGCGCGATAGTACTGGAATTGAGCGTCACACAAGCCTTCCTATCTATGAGTCTATGCAAACTGCAGTCTGACCGTTTCTCGAGAGACGGTGAGGCAATTAGCCCCTTGCTTTGCGGTGGATGATAGGAGCGATAAGCAAGTACGAAGCAGCTAGGAGGGGGACAGCAGTTGGTCCTGGCACGATAATGTGATTTTCCGTGGTATGCGGCAATGCAGCGGTCTGGAAGTACCAGATCTCTCGGGCAGTTATTGCTTCTTCCCGGGCTCCTGCTGGTGGTGTACGAGGGGAGATGTAGGTGGGCAGCGGGAGGGAGGTGGGGATGGTAGGTAGTGGTGTGACGTCTAAGCTAAGCTGAGTAGAGCTGAAGAAGCGGATCAGCACTATGATGATATCTAGAGATTCAAAGAAAGACGATTCCGGTTTCGTCCCAAGTGGCTCGCCTTTGCCATACAACACACCTTGGCGCGTACTGAACCAAACAAGGTACAAGTACTCGTATGAGGTGAGGGATCTACTTCGGGAGCTGCCCGCCGCTGCAGTGAGCAGAGCCGTACGTACCGTGTGGAGGGGTTATCTGCCGATGGACGAGGAACGGTGTCAAAGGAATCAACCAAGAGATAAGAGATCCTGGATAGGGGGCAGCTAAGACGGTGACAGTGACTGTGCTGAGGTGAGGAGGAGGATAATGCTGAGGAGGAGGGTGGAGTGAAGAAGGGCTTCTTATTTGCTTCGTATAGGCAATATAATGATCCAAATATATTCACATCTCGTCGCCGGGCCCTCGAGGTATTAAATACTCTCTCCTCCAGTGCCTCGTCGTTGGTGGTTCCCAGGGTCCATGACCAAGGAGGGGCAAGCACCGCCTGAATTTTCCCTCCGCAGAAAACTTGTTGCCAGTTGCATGGCAAAAGATGGCGTCTTTCCGGCTCTCGTTCCTGAACCTGACTATCATTCCAATGTTATCTTGTTGTGCCTGCAGCCAAAGCGATACGACTGAAAACCCCGTCGGCTATTCAAGGCTCTGTATAAGCTAGTCCCGTTTGGGCAGTGACGTCGGCAGTAGTCATTTATTTAAATGGAGAAGAACCTTGCTAGGTCCGCCTTCCGGGTGGTTTCTATTTCAGTCTTCGTACAAACTTCTAGAATTTGGATCAAATATCCACTTAAAATATGTTGGTTTTTTTGAAGAGATTTCTAGTTAGATAGTGCCACAGCTCCCGTCAACTCGACGTCTATCTAGAAACAGAAGTGGCCACATAAAATCTCGCCAATTTCTCTGGTGACAGTAACCCAATGGAGTCGATGGCCATTTTTTCCCCGTTCCCCGCCACAGTCGTGTTCCGTGTACTTGTACACCGTCCGACTTCCCGAACAAATTTACGATTGAAAATGAGAAGACATCCTAGAATTCTGCCCCAGATTTCACTCCTCTCAGTGGGTCTTCCTAGACGTTTTTGGTCCCGTGAAAAGAATAAAACCTTCCAGCTTGGACACACGAGCCTAATAACGTCCTTCCCATTGCCCAGGTGCTTTCGCAGTCCCATGACATTTCCTATGACACTTCATGACTAAGGCGAGCCAATACCGCGCTTCGCTTTTGTTTTGAAGGGGTAATAGTTTTGAACTCACGAGAAGATTCTGCGTCTAGAATTGACCTTTAATCTTCTATGGTGTTGATTCATCAGAAATTGCAACATCTCATGACACATACTTGCAGTTCTTGTTACCCCATCCCAAGTTTCAATTGCAAATAGTCCACCGCACCGCCATTTCTCCACAACTCTGAAGCTGCCCTGAAGTCACCAAGTGGCACCTACCTCAGCTTCCCCGGATTCTCCTCAATTCTCCTCAACTGACGCTTGCATTTCTCGACCTCCGGACCGCCTCCGCCTTCCTTCCGAGCAAGCCAGAAGTTTGTAGAAAGACAATTACTTCATCTTTCACCGCTAAGCCAAGCGCCTGCTTCTCAATCACTTACCTATTGACCACGCACCCTTGCCAGACCAGCTGGCCCTCTGCAAATTAGCCCTCTGCAAATTAGCATACCTCCTCATTGATCCATTCGGAAAAGTCAAAGGTCAAAGCTATTGCTATGGACGATAAATGCACACACGTGTCGTCGAGCAGAGATTATCCCGTGTCTCTTGATGCCCAAGACCCCCCTTCCAGCATCCGCGACCAATTTCTCATCCCTACAAAGGCATCATTGAGAGCCGAAAGCTTGTCAGAAGCAGGTAAGAGCACGTTATTTTCGTCCCAACAAATCCTCCCTTGCTTCCCTTCCCTACCTTACGCAAAATACTAAGACGAGCTTTTTCAGCAGAGTCTCGTGATCTCACCTCATCAGATGATGGTCATGACTCTTGTATTTATCTCTGCGGGAACTCCCTGGGACCTCAGCCAAAACTCGTATCCAAACGCATACATGAGCATTTGAGCAAGTGGTCAAGCCTAGGCGTGTTTGGTCACTTCAAGCCCTTATCCGGAACCCCTTTGCCAACATGGGTCGATGCTGATGAAAAGGTTGCGGAATGCATGGCTCCAATAGTTGGGGCACTGCCGTCGGAGGTGGCAGTTATGCAGACCTTAACGGCCAATCTCCACTTCCTTATGAGTGCTTTCTATAAGCCTGATGTCTCTGGACGCCATAAGATTATTTTGGAAACCAAGGCGTTTCCTTCAGATCATGTTGGTCCTTTTCATTTTTTCCAATTCCTGTCTTCTTTATCTGCTTCCTATTCCTGGACTTTCCAATTCGAAGTCAAATTCTCTCAATAATCCATGTTGCTTCTCATGATGTTAAGACGAGAGACGACTGGTAATTCTCTAGTGATTTACCTTTCCAAGTCTCAAGTGAGAACTGTAGAGCAATCACATATATTCTTCGAGGACGTCTACGAGAATCAGGAATGCGGTTTCTCAATTCTCCTGAACCTACTCGGAGAACATTTATAATTGTATGAGAGATTTCACACAATTTTTATTGTGGCAGGTGCAGTCGGAAAAAAGCTCGTCTCAATCACAACAACCATCCCGTTTTCATTGAAGAGAAAAGCTTCATACCTTCAATCCCTACTAACGCCCTAGCAGTTCGTCGTCCAAACCCAAATTCGACACCACAATCTGGATCCAGAAACCTCCATGATCACAATCTCTCCCCCATCCCCGGATAACCCCCTCCTCACAACCGAACACATCATATCAATCCTAAACGAACACGCCAAAGACACCGCCATTCTTCTCCTCCCAGGAATCCAATTCTACACCGGCCAACTCCTCGACATCCCCACCATAACAACCCACGCCCGCTCCCTAGGAATCTTCGTGATCTGGGATCTCGCTCACGCAGTAGGAAACGTTCCCCTGCAACTCCACGACTGGGATGTCGATGCAGCAATATGGTGTACCTACAAATATCTCAACAGCGGACCTGGATCCATCGGTGGTTTATTCCTGCACCAAAACCATGCGAATTCAACTGTTAATAGACTCTCGGGTTGGTGGGGAAGTGCAAAAAGTACGAGGTTTGAGATGGATAATCAGTACTCTCCTATTCCTGGAGCCGCGGGTTTCCAGGTTTCGAACCCGAGTATTCTCGATATCACATCTTTATCGGCGAGTCTTGAAGTTTTTGCTGGGGCAGGTGGGATGCAAGTTCTCCGCGCCAAATCCTTGAGCATGACGGCTTACCTCGAGAATCTCCTCCTCAAATCCAAGGCATTCACTGAAAACTTATTCTCGATCATCACGCCCAAAGATCCAGCACAAAGAGGCGCACAACTGAGTCTCAAACTCCAAGAGGGCTTACTGGATGTCGTCATGGAGGAATTGGTCAGGAGGAGTGTGGTGGTTGATGAGAGACGACCGGATGTTGTTCGTGTTGCGCCTGCGCCTTTGTTCAACACTTTTGAAGACTGCTGGGGATTTGTAAAGGCGTTTGGGGAGGCGCTTGATATTGCTGTCACGGCGAAGAATGGAGAGGGGAAGGTTGAGGGAAGTGAGAAGTTGTTGAAGACTACTTAAGCTGATAGGTTGCTGGGAATGGGAGTTCTTGGGTTAAATTCATAGAATTAATTTCTCTTTACTCAACCGAGGTACTAAGTTTTCAAGTAGCCTAGTCTCTATGACAATATATCAACCATACTTTTTTTTATAAAAAAATATAAAAAATATAAAACATAAAAAAAGCTTGATAATCAGATCCGTACACGAGGTAGGTACTCTCACTATTCCTCCAGCATATAGTTGTAGGGAGGGCAGTGAACGAAGCTCGAAAATTGTTAGTTGTACTTCTTTAACCAACGACCAGGGTCTCCGTAAATACACCAGTACAATCACATCTAAAATATCTAGGCGAATTGAGTCAACCGCTTCAATAGGTTTCCGTTAATTTAGCCATTGTCGTCATCCAAGTCCATTCTTTCCATTGCCGTCGTTCCATCTTCGTCCTCGCTTTCGTCCTCGTCCACACTATTAGTATCGCAGACCAGATCAGCGTAGGGAGACTTTAGAAATGTTAGTCAAATGCACTGTAGTTGCGATGGGGAAGAAAAGATACTCGGGAACATATCTTGATTATTCGAACCCCTCTCCCATACGGTTAAATTGATTGTCCTAGGCCCCTCGTATAAAATCATTATTGAAACTTACATTGAATAAATCTTTACCTATAGATAAGACTGCCAAATTTCCCAAAGAAAGAATAGCGAACCGTGGATAGGTATTTGGATATAGATCTGAGTTTCGAGAAAACGTAAACCATAGTGTACAGCTTTCCCCCGATTTATTTGGTTTTTATGAAATGGCGAAAAACGAATCAGCAAATATCTGCCCAAGTCTTCCCCAACAGTGCCACTAAAGCAGCAAGAGCCCCATGAACCACTTGCTTTCTCGAGATCTTTGTCCCATTTGGATTGGGCCTGTAGTTGTTCCCGGAATCCCATTGACTGCTTGTATAAACTTGTTTTGAGCACACTCGGTTGCAGATATGTATGGATGGCTACCAGTCCCCCTCTGACCCCACAGGGACTTCTTAGGTTGAGGTCGTAGATAGTTCCGGAGCCCTTGTGGTAAATATATTTACCCCTCCCGCCCCCGATTCCGCATTGATATATGTTCCAGCCCTCGCAAGCCTTGTGGCTGCTGCATAGAGGAGCGTATAGGACGAGGTCCGCGGTGGGGTTCCTTGCGTTTCCTTGTGTGTGGTTTCGAGAGACGGTTCGTTGACTATATGAATTGGCTACCGCATTGGAGGAGGCATTGGAGGAGGCTTCGGAGGATCTGCCGAAGTTTTTTATATATGTTGCCAGTGATATTCGGTAATCGTCCATGCTATCGTAGGAGTGTTCTTCTATTCTCGAATGCTGTTCGTGGTTGTGTCGTAGATGAAGTCTGGAGTGTTGTTAAGCTGGCTTTAGGCAAATTCAGTCCCCATAATTGCATCACACATAGTGCCCAAGCTTCAGAAAAGTATCGATGGTGGGTTGGATAGAGTGAATACGGTGTGTGAAATTGGAGCTGCTATGAACGAAGTAGCCGTGCACTCAAGAGCTTGCCCTTGTGTTCCTCTCCCCGCAACAGCCGGCTAACCACCTTCCTCGACTAAGAATCTGCCATCACCATCACCCTCACCACGTTCATTTCCGCATAATCTGACAGCCGATTCGAACCTCCTTCCACCATACCCTGCATTCGAATCACTACGACAATCTCCCCCAGAATGAAACATCCGGAGGAGAAGGTTGTCGGTGGGACAAGGGACTTGCAAGAGATACCATATTGCGAATGAGGGCTATGAGAAGAGCTTGGTACCTAACACTATCTGCTAAGAAGCGGTCTTGATGAGAAACCATTGTAATGCGAGAAATTGATGGTTGATTTTGCAACCGTCTTTCTGCGAACACATAAAATAGCTGGGGATTACCATATTTGGAACATATCTGGGCATCAACAGGAGACACCAGAGGGGATCGAAATGGAGGACAGGAAAGTAATAAAGAAGGTGTACCTACCTAGTATTGAAATAACAAAATGCTGGCTAACAAGAATCAGGTCATCGTCATCGATAAGCCTCGCGGTGGCTCCTTCAGCAATGAACGCGGGCACAGTCTTGTCCGTGGCCTTCCAGAGTCGATTCGCTCCTTCCTCTCTACAGCCGCAGAAACCGCATGCGATTTATGGCGAAAACACATGGGACTAGGGACTGGGTATGGGTCGAATCACACTTCGAGGTCGTTGGGAGTCAAAATCTGGATGACTGGAGAGTTCTTTTTTATATTGCCTCCTGTATTTCTTCTGGTTCCTTTCTATGGTGCTCCAAGCGGAGATTCCAAAACGGGGAGGTGATGAGGGGTTTGGACCGGTGTATGGGCTTATTTGGAGACCGTATGGGGGTAGTGATTGAACCCTTACCTTTTGAAGGATATATTCCAACATTGGTTTGCAGGTTTATCCACGGGACTCCCTGGACGACCGCTAATCAATTAGGGTCCCTTGGGCTGGGGCCAGTTGACCAACCTCTCGGGCCAACATTATGTGAACTTGCTCTCTTTTTTCCAAAAGATAGGAAAGTGGCGATGACCAATGCTGCTGGTCTTTTGCAATCTGCACTTCCGCAAACCAAGTGGCTTGTGAAGTCGATGGTATCAGCAGCTGGTCTAACTCAGAAAAGAAAACTTGAATGATTTTTTTCCAATATGGAGCGAAATAAGAAGAAAGTTCTGTTTCATCCTTTTGACTGCTACTTGTTAGGCCATTTGAGACAAGGAATAATTTCTTGAAAGATATCGGTTTTCAAGGAGTCATTCCCTATACCTAATGGCCCATGCATATTGCTTTTGAGATAGGTCATCAAAAGGAAAACATGTGATCTCAGAAATCGCTTGTTAGACGAAGCCCCTTGTGCGAAGTCTTCTGTTTTCTTGAGTTGCTTCTGCGTTGGGATAACTTTGAAAAGACATTTCTTTTCAGGAGAATCACTCGTTGACGAGCATTCATTTTTTCTCTTTTGTACATTTATGTTTGTCGTCTTTTAAAACTATACACTGTCAGCGATTGATTGTGTCTACAGGATGTGGTTTTGCATAGCATAATACTTCTCCTTTGACGCTACCCGAGACCTGTCCAAGGCAGCTAGTCAGCTGATCATAACTTTTACGATTGTAAAAATTTGAACTCGGGGGATGCTAGCTTTTTATGTTACCCGCCAAGATACTTCATAGATACTGTTCTACTTTACAAGTAGAAAGCCCCTCCATGGATTGCAAGTGCAAATCCTCACGTGTTTTTTAGGTTACACGACCCGACATCACCGGCATCAGATGAGATGTTGGAGATGTTGGAGAGACGGCAATATGGAATTTGGAAGAATGTCTTCTGGTTTGCAGTCCCACAGCCATGCCAGTACGAGTTGAACCCGAGCTTTTCCCCAAGTTGTAACCAGCTCAGTAACGCATGTTGTGCTCCATCGATCAGTTCATTGGCGTCAGCGAGAGGGCTGGGATGGGAAAATCTATTTCAAGTACGGCCGGTCGCTGCATGTGGGCAATGGAGCATCATTATTTTGATGTAGTGGGCGTTCTGGGTAGATGCAGATACGCGGAGTAATACTTCCCGCATCATGATCATCTCCCCCGGTTGTTCTTGTAAAAATGGCAGAGTTTTGATGGCCATTAATTATTTCCAGTGGTTGATTAGGATGGACACAAAGCTTCAAGGCTTGACAACGGGCGTACACTATACGTCGTTCCTTTAACGCTGTTTGGGGATGGAGGCCGAGTTAAGTTCCTGAAAACTACACTGGTGCTGATACGATTCCACTCTTGTTTGTATGCAAGTTTTGCAGCGAGATGCCCCAAAGTATGGGTCTCGGTTCCGTACTCCATACCCAGGAATCCAATGATTGTGAATATTCCTCAAGTCTGCCTCGTCTCGTCGGGGAACTAGCGTCGGTCTCTCGTGGTCTTAGCTTTTCTTGAGCTGCGATCGTTCGTTCAAAGGTCCACCAGATCCGCAGTGTTACAGCGGATCGAGGGAGTTTTGATTCCGACCCTGCTGCATTCTCCCTCCCTTATATTGTGCCCGTGTGGGTTTTTCGTCTGCTTGTATGCTCGTCGGGTTTGAAGTGGGACTGTGATGTGCAATTAAGTTAGCCAAGCCATCAAACCAAAGACCATGAAGAAAGGGGCATGCTAGGTAGTTGAAAATTACTCACGCCAAACAGACATCTACTCAATCGCTTGGAATCAGACCTTTCTATCAGAGCATCGCAAGTCGTCCAAGGAAGACTCGAAAGTTGGTTGTCGCCCTGCAAACTCGAAGGGCTGACGACCGATGATGTTACACAAAGAGCGTGACTAAGAACGAACATCACTAAGCTTCCCCTCGAACACCCACTATCCCTAGCCCATAACCAGGTCTGTACGATGCCCCCCTGATGTGGGAGGTATCCAAGGAGGGCATCGGAGTCGAAGAGCCCCCGTACCTTCGAAGCACGAGTGGTGAAGGTGGAGGTTAAACAAAAGGGTGCCAGGATGGGTTGTGCTTCAAAAATTTCGTCTCTACTGGTCCATGGTTTTAGAGACGCCCTTGACATCTCCCTGGCCAGCAGACCACACCGAAAGGGTCCGCGGTTGCAGCTATGATTATGCAGTTATCCATATGGTGTTGCTTTGGAGATTTTCGGTTGAGGCAAGAGAGATCTGAACCGAGATTCTCAACCAATGAGCTAGCATCTGTATATCAAGGCCGATATGGAGAATCAGAAGACGACGGTAGCTAACATCGCAGTGAGAGTTGCAGGATGATCCGAATGACTGAGGGGAATCCCAGGGTTTTTGGGGCAACCGAAGTGTGGTATATTGTGTTATCTTTCCCAGGGGAGCAGTCCAAGCTGAAAAGCAAATTGTTTGGCTCGATGCCTTGCGCCACACACCTAGGTACTTGTACCGCTGTAGCCGCATACTATAATGCCCGCTTTCTGATCAACGGCATCTTACATCTCCAATTAATGGCCAGTCCTAACTTATAACGAACGATTTCTCTTGTTTCGGAAGCAGGTTTTTACCATCCCGCCAGCAGCGAGCCGAAATACTTGGGGCGATGGCCAGCCATGAGCCTTTTGATTCCACAGGTGGTACTCCGATCTCGTGCGGTGAGCGGAAGATATAGAGAAAGCAAATAATATTGACCTACAAAAACCCGCCGCGTCTGCCTCTCGAGCTGTGATGGATTACCGGTCTGAATATCCACTTTCTCGATATGCCAACCTCAAACTCTCAAATCCGTCCCTTCTGTGCTGCTTGTGTCAGAACGTATTCCACGCAGTCAAATTTCCGCAGGCATAATAGAGAGAAGCACCAAGGGAAGAAGAGAAGCCGGGCTCCCGAAGGTACGTTCGACTCATTCATCTGTCGTCGAGACCGAGTTTGTTGAAGCATATAGTTGTTCCTCTCGTTGTTCCCCAAGACGGGGTGGGATTGAACTCGGGTTCGAAGGAAGAAGCTGGTTTTCAAGGTAATGTATTCCATCAACAGCCTTCTGGTGAGCTTGATACTAACTGTTTCCATTTGATACAGAGCTCGAGATGCCACTCTTCTATCCGATCGGAAGCAATAGAGAGGATCCCCCTCTGCCGATTCCATACTCTCCTCCCTCCGGTGGGAACGAAACTCCATTTCCATTCTATCTTTATTGGCAATTCGATGGAGTTCAATGGGCGAAATAAGGGTATGCGGAGAGAAAGGGTTAAGGTGCATGTGGTGAAGGATGGGGTTCGTCAGGTAGCTCGAGTTGGTAGGAAAAATGATTAAAGTTGATTGTTGAGAGTATCATCTGCCTAAAAACTCCAACCTGCCTTGCCCCCTTGCTTGCGTCGCCACCCTCCATCACTCATCACCCCTTTGTAATTAGGGAGGCCGATGGTCGCTCTAGGTGCCCAAAAACGCTTGATGTATCGGAAAACACTGTCAATTCTTTTCTTTCGGACATCAGAACCAGCGACAGCTAAGGTAGAAAGTCTTCCCCGATCTCTATCTATGCTAAGCCTCCTCGATGAACCATTGCGTATTCCTCCCGACATATCTGGATGCCACATGGGCTGCATGGCCTCAACCCCATCGGCCCACGGGAGGCGTGGAAGAGAACAATCCAGTCACCGGCAGCTCGCACTGTCGTTGGTAGGATTCCGGACATGGTGGATCTCCACGTTCGATAGCAACGTTTGTGAAGTGAGCCGTCGAGAAGCTAGGTACCAACTGGGGGGGCTGAGAGTTAATGTGCGATCGGCTTTTTAGATTTTCAATGACGGGGAGCCCTTGTTTGCAGAGGATTCGAGTCGGCAAACCTACGTTGCTCGATGATAGGAGCCAGCCCTATGACGAGCAGTTATAGCTGGATTTAGTGGAAGGCGTCGTGTTGAAGTCAAATTGGGGAGAAAGGAAAATGTGAATGGGTTTGCTGAACTTTGTTATATTGCCTGCCTCATCGCCAAACCCTCACTCAACGAGGCTCCGACGTACACTCGGAGGAGCTTACAATTCAAGGGGGGCATGTGTTGCGACGTTGCCAATCATGTAGCAGATTTTAATAGGGGAAAAGTCGATTAGAAGCTTCAACGAATTGATCTCAATATGTCTTCACTGGGTAATCGCACTCCTTCATTGATATCAGATAACCAGAGCCAGCAACAACTCATAGAATGCCAGGTATCCATGCTAAGCCTCCATTTATTGTCCCGTATTCCGCCCTTTTCTTTTGGCATGGGCCGGCCTCAAGTCCTGCGACCAAGCTCACGGCAGCTGTGGCAGACAAGTCATCAATAAGTAAGCTGAAAAGGTGGGCACCGACGATCGATATCAGAGCTACAAATTGGTGGACTAGTGAGGAATATCCAATCGTGAGACCAGCAAGCCTTTCTGAGTCTCCAAAGAAGGGGATTTCTTGTTTACGGAGCAGGAGGAGTTATAGATATATTTAAATATTACGCGCCTAGTTTAGTATTCTCACGTATATGCAGCACGTCTGGGATTTAGAACTCGAACAATATCTCCGAGAACATTAAAATAAAGGATATTGCTGGGGTTTGCAAAAGTCATCGTGAGGTCGCTAAGCGCTGAAAAATTCTGCCCCCTCCCCACGTACCCCCTTGCGACAGGACGACGTGCCGTGATTGCCTAAGTGTGTTACCTTCTTCTTTTAGACTGCATTAACCGGGCCCCTGATGCAAGTGAATAGAAACGGACTTCTCGTTGCCGTTTCCGTGAAGAAGCTCAAGACAAGACTTTTGTTAGTTTTCATCGCGATATGAGGAGACGAGCTTAGTAGGTTGTGTAGCGTGGTCCATCAAATTTCTTCAGGTCATGGCGATTGAAATTTTCATTATCTCTTAACAATTAAGGAGGCGCCTAATAATGAAAGTACTTGGACAATGGTAGGAACTGACGAAAATTTTGCACGAATGCGACCGCAATTAGTGGCCCAATAACCAGGCTGTACAGAAAAGCAATAGCAAAGGAATTATGGTAGCCAACGAATTTCTTCAAGCTCTCTTTTTCTGCGACGTTCAAGGTTTGGGTGAGGTATGTTAACAGGGCCTTAAGCGAGACCTATTAGCCTAAATAGAAGTCAAGCAACACCACCACCAAAAATATTGAGGGTATCATCTCGCAGATCATGAACAAGGTTAGAACGCCTTGCAGTCAGCCTCACTTTTCGGTGTGCCGATGCAGACATACGCCACCAACATTCTCAATCTCCACTGATTCTGATTCCGGGCGTCACTCTCCCCATCACCCCTGCTCCTCGCTCGCGCAAAGAGAAAACCAACAAAGGTTTTCCGAAACAGGAAGTTGGAGAGAATTCTTGTAGCTAGAGGAGGAGAGTAGGATGAAATGGAAATGGAATTGTGGGTCCGAGTTGTCTGTTGCAGGCGGTGAAAGACAGGATGCATGGTTTTATAAAAGAAGGAAGGGGCGATGGAAGTAGGTGTCCACTCTCGACAAACCTCGACCGAATGAGGAATAGCGCAGAGTATAAAACATCCCCCTCGGGTTGAAGATTTCTAATTGTCCACAAACATCTAACGAGACACACGTCGAAACCGTGGTTGGCCGGCCATAGAGGTGGCACAACTCTTTCTGGGATTGGGATGAGATGCTTGAGCGTTCTCTTGGTCTTGCGACACGCACCAATTATTGCAGAGCCGCATTTCAGCCTCCTCGGCCCCACTTAGGATGATTTTCCACTGCCCTGTGATCGATCATAGCTTCGCACGCATCTCTAATGAGTTGAAGCGCGCGTTCCTTTCTTCTTTTGCGGGAGTTTTCCTATAAACCCTAGATTCTCGCCGTGTCGCATTTGACACCACCTAGGAGTGTGCGTGGTGTAAGAACGAAAAGGGTTCTGCGCCTTTGATTCGATGTAGACGTAGCTGTTTGCTATGTATTGAACTGTATCTTAGTAGTGGAAAGTTCAAAAGTCCATAAGCTGTGAAGTTAAATTTAAGCCTGAAAGACAATTTGGGTATGGATATTTGCGCGGCGCAAACGATTTAAAAGTAAGAACGGACATCTAGAAGTGTCCTTTTTCTTGAGATTCGAGGAGAAGATACTGAGTGTGTTCAAAATTAATTCCGCTGTGCCCTTTCTTTTCTGTGAGCTTTCATACTACATCAAGGGAGAGGGTCTTATTAGCTGGCTCTACGAAATTTTTGAAAGTGTCTTTGGGTCTGTCGGTCTATAACAATGCTGCTTCCCTCTTTTGTCTTTTGATATACTTAATTCCCAAGGTGGTATAACATCAGCTAATTGAGTGATAGGTATGTCGACTCTCTATAACTTCAGCTTTCCTAATTTAAACCACCTGAATTTTCCCCCACTGATTTTTAATTATAACAACCCAAAAAGACAAAAGAAGGTGGTAAGAGGAATGAGAATTGCTCTGCGAACAGCTACTTTCACTTCCTTTGTGCGAGGATAGTTTACTTAAGAAGAGCTAGAAGAATTAGAAACTTGGTTTCTTAATTTCCTTACAAGCTCTCGAATAATGCTTGTAACTGTATTTATTCGAGATATTTCTAAGTAATGAGAAATAGGGTGTTCACTGAGTAATACTCCTCTTACCTTAGTAGATTAAACCAAATCCAGGCCACGATTGAAGCAAGTACCTATGTTGTCAACCTCCGCCATAACGGTTGGTAACAAACTCTACAAATTGTAAAAGAATATCATGATGACGATAGAGAGCTCCTTATAGCATCTTGGGGGTAGATCACGTGAACGAAACCATTCTTTGCTATGCCACTTGAAATTGCTGAACTGTGGAACTGAGAAAACAGAAGTTTCCGAATTGTCTTTGTGTAGTATCAAGTTCTAGGGCCCCCAAATGCTGTCTCTTTCCAATTATAATCCGTGTTTACAAGCAAGTGAAGTAGGAAATGAAAATGAGAGATGGATAACCTTCAAATTAAATTCGGCACAGCTCCTATTATCTCGCATGATAGGATTAAAAAAACCAAGCGGTTCGTGGTCGTCGAAATTCCAAGAGCTGTTCAAAATCCCGATGGGCGAGCCTCCGCAGCAGAAGCAATAAAGGGTGCTGGAGAGCAATGACTAAACTTCTTGTCATCCGAGGAGCTTCGGGCTTTGATGCTATTGTCCGGCTGTGATAATCGCCGAACAAGCGAGTGACCGAACCATCAATTCTTAAAAGTTCTTCAAGAATGCCCGTTGCATACGCGAACAGGGTGTCAACTTCTGTATTTTTGTTGAGCGCAGTCATCATCGTCATATCATGCAGAACATTCCAGCCGGCCCCCAAATCCGGGATATCGGTTTATGACTCCTTAGTGTTCCAAAGCCTCGGGACCGCTGCACGATTCATGCTTTGCCACAACACTAAGAGTTTTACAATTCAGACTCAGTGAATGTTTATCAGGGGTTTTAAGACTGGTGATCTAGAAGGGTTTCAACCTTGTCTTTCAGACTCTGGAAGAATCAACCTTCTGAAGCTCACTGGATTGGACTTCATAATCCGCTTGCTTCTACACTGAAGGTTCGACTTGAACAGAAAGTCGTGCGACCAGAGAATTACGAGGATGAACAGTACATGTACGTCAAAACCATTTATGTCAGTAACAAAGTTAGCAACCAATGGCGAAAATAGGGAAATTGGAAGTAATAGTTGGTGGTGATGAAATTTGCAAGGGTGATTTTTGGTTTGGGTTGGGTGGCGGGGAGCGTAGAGAAAAAACGGGGTGGCCGTGTCGTTACTGTAAGGCAGACATCTGCATGGCTTACACATAAGCTCACCGCTTCAATACACTCCTTGGGATAGTCCAGTTCAGACAATTAGGAGAGGAGAGTCTTTAGAAAGAACTCAATCATTATTTGAAACTCTCATAATTCCATCACCAAGTGTTTTTCTCGTGAAAAGGAGTGGACTAAGCGAAAGTAATTTAAGGGGTGCTTGTACACTTGATTCTCGTTCAAAACAACAACAAGGATATCCTTAGAACTATTTCTAACCCACCATAGTTATAGAATCTTGTGTAACTTTGGTGGGGTAATTGTCCCTAACTTCTACTCCAGCCCCTCCTTCGTGTTTACACGATTCCGCCCGGGTGGCAATTTCGGAAATGCAGTAGGGTGAGTGCTTATGTGGGAGAGGAAATGAGAGGGGAGAGAAAGCAGCGTGGGATATGGTCTCAAAATAAAGGGTCATTCATGTATACTTATTTGAAATGAAGTTTTCAAAGCGTAACATATCTCGCAGTGAGTTTAGATTCTGGCTTTTCAAGATTGATCGTTTAATTAGGTGCCTCACAGTTCTATAATTATTGAGAGATTTGAGAGTCACACACCAAAAAGTACCTGATATTCTAAAGGAACTGCTAGAATTAAGGTTATGACTTCAAGGCCAGGATGCCACGCGTGGGCTGTGGTAGAGCTGCGGTAGAGAACCATGTCATAACAAAAATGCCCGAAGGGCTGAACATTGACGGCCTGTATCTGCATACAAAGTGCCCAATTTCCCAACTTAGTACCAGTATGTCAACTTGAATTCAATATTTGCGTGCTTGATTCGTTACTTTCACATTTACTTGGGTATTGGTACGGGGCTCATCTGCTTCACCGGAAACAAGCAGAAGCACAGCGAATATCGGCTGACGAGATATGCAGCATTTTTCTCAGTGGCTCTTTTTGCTTGGCAAATCTTTGGTGTTTCTGAGAAGTATAAGAAGACCAAGACAAAGTACGTCCTTCCTGAGCCTCCAAAGCACTTTGAAACACTTTCAACTACCACCTCAGTACCAATCCACAACTGCGATCAACGGAATATGCTCATTCATACTCGGAAGTTGAACCTATATTTCCGAAGAACCAAAAAGCGACAACCAACATGGACTCCCGCTTCCATCGCTGGATTCTTCAAAGAACGAGAGGTAGAAGGATTGGTTGGACGACCCTGAAGAAAGAGAAAGAAGTTCAACTTCTTCCACCCCCAGAAAGAGTAAGTTTGTATCTGCTCGGCTTGGAAAAGTGAAAATGCTAAAGTCTGACAGATATTTCAGTACCCTTATGTGAAGAATATCAGCATCCTCAACCCAAACACCAGAACCTACATCGACGCTCGTATGGTACTTGACACCGGGTATCAAGGTCCCGGCCTCATCACCGAAGAGACTCTCCATTCGCTTGGCATTTACTTGACGATATCACCAACTGCCCAGCCCATCTGTCTCTGTCTCAACGGGGACGAGTTGACATCCATCGGCACCATCAAACTCCGATGGAAAGGAGAGGAGTTCCGAAAAGTATTCGAGACGATGTTCCACGTCATCCCGGGAGAAGACATGCCATGGCAGATAATCTTGGGTGCGGAAATCATACACAAGCATGGGATTTTGGAGTTTACAGGTTTTGGAGGCCATCTTCTTGGGAAGGAATCGAAAGGTAAGCTTTTCTGAGAGACATCTAGATTTAATAGTTGCTAACTAGTTTTCTATGTCTAGGTAGCCGTTCCAACCGCGATGATCGTAAGAGGAAGAGGGACGAAAATAGCGAGGCAAATGCAGCGAAAGTAGAGGAGCATAAGAAGGCGAAATCATACAAGAACAAGGGCGATTCCGCGAACTCTTCGGCAGCTCATCAGGGGCAACAGTGAAGGGGGTTTGCTTAGCGAGGATGTTTTGGAAAGGGACGACAGGTGAAATTATTTTACTACGACTTGACAACTAAAGACTTTGAAGATTTGACGATTTGACGACATTGGAATTTATGATAGTTATGGCCTGGCGTTTTGAAATTTTTAGAATTTGGCTTGATAGACAGGAGTTTGAGATTTGCAACCGACTTAGACCTCAATGATACCCTAGAAATTAGATTGACAGACATTATCTTAACAGAAAGGATACTCTTAGAATGAATTTATTGAATTTATGTTTTCTTTCCCCTGATACCACTTACTCTCTCCTCTTTCAATCTTTGAGAATATTTATTACTTACTTTTCCCGGTTTCCGAGTCGTATAAGAGTCCCGAGCTTTGCTCGTAGACTCAGACGTCGATATAATAAGTATTACTAGATTACTTAAATTTAATATAATTATTATTATTACTAAATAGAGCAGAGGTAGATATTATAGTAAGCTATTATATAGTAATAGTATTATTAGTTAAATAGTATAAGAGAAATATAATAACTTTGTTAATTATATAAATATATAGAAGATAGATAATATATAAGAGAAATATAATAACTTTGTTAATTATATAAATATATAGAAGATAGATAATATATAAGAGTATATAATTAGATTATCTATAAGAAGAGAAGAGTTCTTTAAGTAGAGAGACTATTTAACTAATACTTAGAGTAAGATAAGCTCTAATCTTCGAGACTGTTACGGGCCGAATGCAAAGAGGTCAATGGATAAGGTTGTCTTTATTACAAGAAGAATTAACTAAGGAGGGAAGTCTATTCTACGTGCGAGGAAAGGGGTTTTATACGTAGAACCCCTTACGTCGAGGTCCCTGAGCTGAAGTCTCGCTACAGCTCTTCGTCATGGCTTTCGTCATAATACGTGTGAGCTGTAAGGAGCTGAAGTCTCGCCATAGCTCTCGTCATACCTTTCGTCATAGATCTACGTATCTACCAAGGTGATTACCGAAGTGGTTCCTAGGATCACGTAAAGTTACGTGAAGTTACGTGAAGTCACGTTTCGTACGAAGGTCGGTAGACCGAGTACTCTTCAGGTGTAAACCGTCACAGAGACATAGCTGAAACTATTTACTAAATTCAAATCTTTATAAAGAACTCTATAAGTTTAAGATATAGTAAGGATATTATAGATAAAGAGCTATAAAATACTAAAGTTTAAAAGTAAAAAGCTTAAGAATTAAATAAATTATTACTAGATTTCTAGATAATAGTTCTTAAAAGTTTATCATATTTTAAACCTAAGTAAACTAACGTCTAGTTTCAGTCCTAGGTTTATCTATTAATTTAGCTAGACTAATTAAAAGGTTAGACTAATTAAAAAAGACTAACTCTCCCAGGGGTGGGATAGTAATAGGTAGACGAGTAAGTTAGTAGATCCGACGATTATCCTATGCTTTTAATCGTTCTAACTTTTCTTAAATAATGTAATCAGAAGCTCTTATTTACCTAAGTATATCTTTTGCTTACTAACTTGAGTGTTCTTTAACTTAATATATATCATTTATTCGGTTAATGAACGAGAACAGGAACCAGGAGACTCAGAGAAAAGAGAATAGGCAAACTAGAGCTAAGCGATAGCGAGACTAACATAATCCAACCAAAACTCAACAAAGTCAATCGCCCGTTGCAAGTTTCGTAGTAAACACGCGAGTAACTTGGAAATTTCCCGGCGCTGAAAGAACAGGCAAGTGTATAATAAAATTGACAATAATCGAATTCTATTCAAAAGGGATGCTTGCTTTTGACCTTTTTGTTTATACTACAATCACCCGTATCCTACAAGTAAACACCCCCAAGTGATGCACTCTTTTCTAACGTCCACGGGCGCTCTTCTTTCTGCGGACTACCTTTCCGTTGCCATTTGGAGCTGTGGTCTTGACCTTCTCGAGGACTTCAAAGTCATCAGCCCCGGAGCTGCTAGAGGATGGGTTCTCCTCATCGACCTCCTCATCAAATTCTTCTTCAGTAGAAGATTTACTGAGAAGACGACCAGCAGTGACGGTGAAGGCCCAGATTGGGACTCGGACGAGAGCAGTGTCACGGATGGTGGGCTTGGCAAGTTCCTCGGGCTAGAAAATGTTAGTCGAATTCGAGTTGACTTGAAGAGTTAACTTACATCAAGTAGAAATTCATGAGTCTCTCCATCTTCATCGGCTTGTTCAAGGAAGACGTTTCCAACAGAGTCAACAACAAGAGTCTTTCCGTTCTCAGCGACAACACGCTTTCTTGCGCCGGTTGAGCCAGCAGCAGGGGTAGCAGCAGGAGAGAGTTTCTTGGTCTTGCTCTTCTTGTCGGATTTATCCTTCTTGGTGTCCTTCTCTTGCATTCTTCTCTGTCTCCTGTTCATGGTTTGTGCCATTGGGTCGGACTCATCGCCGGTTGCGTTTGGAGTGGAAGTACCATCCAATCCTGGGATAGCAAGGGTGTCACCCCAGGCAGCATGTCGTGCAAACTTGATATATCTTCCAATGAACTCCTGTTGTCTTTTCCAGCTCATATATAGTGCAAGCCAATGCCCTCCACCTCCAACGAAGATGAACAAGCCAGCCAACACGGAACCGAGTCCCGGACGGAATCGAGCATAGTAGTAACCAGTGCCCTTCCACTTAGGGAAACCATTGCTCAAGAAATGATCGTAGCGTTCTCTGCCGGGACCTCGAAGAATGTTGGTCACTATGCCCAAGCGGGCGAATCGATCGCTTGCTGCTTTGGCGGCGGCATTGATTTCTCCTTTTGAAGGGCCCTTGTTGACTTTGACACCCGGCTTCGTGGACTTGGACTTGGCTTTGTCCTTTCCAGTCGACTTGTCGGCGACGAATTGTTGCTTGACTTTGTCAGGATGGAGTACTCGTGACCTTTTGCGATAGGCCTTGTTGATTTCCTCTTGGTTGGCAGAAGGGGTAGTTCCGAGAAAGTCGTAGAAAGAAACACCTGGGCCTTCAGCGAGTTCGACCTCGTCGCGGAGACGAAAGATTTCCTGATCTGCGAAGAAGACGAAGTGTCAGTAAGGCGAATCCAGTGGAGAAGAGGGAATTGGGCAGCAAGAAGTGATCTGTCGGTTGGGATTGGGATGGGATCGGGAGCAGAACATACCTTCCTTGCTCCATGCAGCGACAACGGCAATGAAGGTAGCCACGAGGGCCAACTTCAAGTATGATCGCCTCATGTTGGTGGTTGGTGTTGTTGAGGGGCAGATACAACACACGCTGATGTGGCTTCTTGAGAGAGGGATTGGGGAGGGTCTGACTGCGAGGGACTTGGAACTTTTTTGATGCCAGCGAGGCTTTCCAGAAGTGGCAGGGATGCGAATCCGTGCTAGCGTTTGTGGAAGGAGCGAGCCCCGCCAAACATTGCGGGCAGCCACAGGTTTACACGCAGTAGTGGACGATTTTCAAGTAGTGGATGTTCATCCGGCTACAAATCCAGCGAGTTAGGAGGTCTGATTCTCTTAGACGATGTGATATACCGCCATCTTCGCTATCCCACAGGGTGTGTAGCCTGTAAGGTCCCTTTCTTTTCCACTGACACCGCTGAAGTGCAGTGCAGTGCAGTGCAGTGCAGTGCAGTGCGCATAAACTTGGAATGGCGTCTGGCAGGGTCGAATAGAATGGTCTAGCTTCAAGTCCTTGCATAAGTACAACTCCAGTGCCGGATGTCCTGCCTTTTCCTTTTTTCCTTCCCTTCTTCCACTCTTCCAAAACGCCCTCCTTCTGCACACTCTCAACCAGAGAGTGCTGCTTTGCAAAGAGAGATTCACGTGCTACCTCACGTGCCTCTCCTTTGATGGCCACAATCTCCAGGCTGTAACTCAGGCTCCACTCAGCCTTGCACCAATTTAGCTTTGGGAGTTGGCTTGGACTGGCCTTTGTCGACGACTAGGGTGCGGAAGATCAGCTCCCCCTGATCACGAAACATTTTTAGGTCGACCAGATTTCCTTTCGACCATCACTACGTCCGTACCACGCCTCCATCACCAACCTTCAACAACTTCCTACCGAACCTACGAAAGTAAACTGCGGCTCTTCGAATCGCACATCCGCGCGTTCTTCTTTTCGCCCTCATCCACACGAGGTAAGTTGCCTGGTCTAATTTCTGGTGCCTGCAGGGATGACGAAAATGCTGACGATTCTGAACAGATCTCGAATTTCTTGCAAGTACAAAGACTTTAGGATCTGCATTCCGAGTTCATTGAGCATCTGCCCAACACTTCTAGACTCTTCCTACAAGCGAAATTCCCTTTCTACACACCTATTCCAACACTGGATCCCTTTCCCGCGACCTTCAATTTCTCATAACTCAACCGTCATCATGGCTAGGATACAAATTCCCCTAGACGTTATCACGTCGAGATTGAACCTCTCAGACAGATTTGCTGGTGTTCGCTCACAGTCAATCGCTGCCAGATTCGCAAACCTCAAACCCATCTCCGAATTCCTCGACCTCAAGCGACTCTCGAAACCTGCCAACTTCAGCGAAGTCCAATCTCGAGTCAACTACAACTTGGGCCACTTCTCCAGCAATTATGCCGTGGTCTTTGTCATGCTTAGCATCTACGCCCTTCTCACCAGACCTCTCCTACTGTTCGTCATTTTCCTCGTCGTTGGTGGAATGTGGGGTATTGGGAAACTGGATGGTAGAGATTTGGATGTAGGATTCGTTCGCGCAACTTCGTCACAACTGTACACGGCTCTGCTCGTCGTTGCAGTTCCTCTCGGATTCTTTGCGTCACCAGTTACAACGATCCTTTGGCTCATCGGCGCAAGCGGGGTCACTATTTTAGGACATGCCTCATTTATGGACAAACCAATCGATGAGGCTTTTTCCGGGGAGGCGGTCTAGGTAGTCGGCCGCGATCTCCCAAATTTATGCCCTCATTGGGAAGACCACCAGGGGCGAAGGGGAGCAAAAGGCGCATGCAGTGGGAGCGTGAGCAAGAGAGGTGGCAGGAGACGACTCGAGTGGAAGAGCTGGATAGTGATGATACAGATACACAAGGCGTTGGGTTGAATCTTGGTCAGAAACGTTTTGCGAGCGATCCTTTGAATTTTACTGGTATAGACATGGCTCCTAGGTCTAGGAGGATCTACGAATATGATGACGAAGAATCATCTTCCTCCTCTTCTGGTTCTGAATCGGAGTACGAGGGAACAGATGCTTTGCAAATAGCTTTGCGGGATAAGGAGGAAGCGCTTGTACAGTCCGCGCTTGCTCGCATTCGCCGCGCTCAAGAAAAAGGAAAACGGGAGGTCAAACTCAATCAGGAGGAACTGGACGCGCTGGAGAAGAGACGAAAACGCATGGAAGCTGCTGCCACAAAATCGAGAGGAAAAAATAGTGGAAGTGGGAAGGAAAAGAAACGCCGGAACATGGTTACGGTGCCAATCGCTGCTCTCGACCCGGGTATTCAAAAGAAGAGTAAATCTCGAAGGGAGACAACTTCATCAGGATCCAATCCTCCAGGACTGCTCATTGCTGGCCCTGATGGACCTACCTATGCCCCGATTGGCTACTATCCTCCGCAAAGCAACTCAAGCCGTGATTCTCCCAATCGTGCTCGATCAGCATCTATCCAGCAGCAATTGATCGGCCAACAACCACCACCATTATATCCGTCGGCTCTTTCCAATCGTCACTTTTCGGATGGCATGCGTCCTACTTCTTCTTCGAGCACCAGCTCTCGGCGTCCTTTACCCGACGAAGAAGGTTGGATGCCAGGCAATTCTCGGCGCAGCTCTGTCTCTTCTCAAAACCTCCTCATCGACCCCTTTGAGTATCAAACTTCTGCAACACATCCCGCTCGGATCCCCGAACTTTTCTTGCAGCAACAAGGTCGTCGAAATGTTTCCGGACCCGCAGAGGTTTCGTACTCGGCAGTTCGACGCAGTCCACCTGTTGGAAGCGGATATCCTGCTGGATCTCGAGGACCTGCTTCCGATCCTTCTCTAAGACATAGAAGCTCTTATCGTGACGAACTTGCAAATAGTTCTACCGAAGATGAGAGCGATGATCTTGGAAATGGAGTCCAAGTTTACGTCGAAGAACCGGAACCAGAGCCCGCGAAGGAACAACGGACTGTCAGTAGGAAACCTATTGGGGGATCAACTGGAAGGAAAAAGGGGAGAAGATGAAGTGATGCCATTCCCTATTTCTTCCTTCTTTTCTCTTTTGGGTTGCATAGCATACATAGACTTTAGTGTGTTCTTTTTTAATTTGAGTTTTTTTCTTCTTCATGATTTGAATTGGTGGATGTTGTGAATTTCATTTCATTTCCCCTTGTTTTATAACTGCTAATGAAAGCGCTGATCCTAAGTCTTTCAAATTAAAAGGGTTGGTAGCTTGGATGTGATTATCTGCCTTTACGACGAGCCTCGCGCGAATATCGCCCAGTTCGAAACTCGGCTGCAGGATATGCATTGCAACGTGTACCAACAGGAAGGTTCTATGAATGCAACTCACTATCGCGTCTTTCCTCTCCTATCGAATAGGACGACCAATCCACTCAATAGCCTTGCAAAAAGCCTTGTCAGTATCTCTTCCGTGCCTTTGAATTCTATGCATCGCATCGCGAGGCTGAGCGGGGTAGAGAGCCTCAAAAGACCCATCTACTCGCTGTCGTCTCAAATGTTAGATTCCAAGTATTTTGTATCGTCAAGATGAAGAACGATTCTCCTGTTGAGGGTTACCCCAAATTGGCCTGCCATATGGGTGCTTGTCCCGATAGCTCCATCTTTCGACGTTTTGGAAACCTCAATTCGAAGAATCTCCTCTACCTTCAGGCGGAATTGGTGCATCTCGAGAAGAAGCTCCAGGCTTTGGAAAAGGCGGATAGTATTTCCAAAGAAGGGAATGCTTCGCATTACTCGAGGGATTGGTATTGGCTTGAAAATTCTGGGGATGAAGGGAACGGGGGGCAATTGGAGACGGTGTTGGAGATTCGAGGGAAACTTAGGGAATATAGTAAGGCTCCGGTTCATTGAGGGGGAAGTCAGAGGAGAATTTAAGCTTATTCCTTTTTGGGGGTAGATGATGCTGTTGTGAGACAATCCGCTTTACTTGGGTTTTCACCGCCGAGGGAACATGATCTTCAGTCTTTAAGGGATTGGTTACAACGACCGGAAATGGGAAATTATCGGCTCCTTGGGGCGGATCGCAATATATGGGGGGATTTAGATGATCCCATTGACCCAAATACCGACCTGATAACCCTCGCAAAATCACCAAATAACGATATCTTCACTCACTGGTTCTTTGAGAAGGTCTTACCCATCTTCCATCGTCTTCGCTACACTCGTTCGAAGGAAACGGATCTTGAGAGCGGGATTGTTAGTTATAAAGAGGAGAGTATTCAGAGATATACTTCTGTGGTTACTACTATCGTTGCTTCTTTACTTCCTACTGTTGCGATTATTGTGCTATTTTGTGTGGGGAGTATGCGTGTGAGGTTGGGATTGATTGCTGTCTTTACTACGTTGTTTACGACCTGCTTGGCGATTTTTACTTCGGGGAGGAGGGGCGAGATATTTACTGCTACTTCTGCGTATGCCTTTCCCTTTGGATTGAGGGGGTGTTTTGCTTGCTGATTTGTTGATAGGTTTGCCGCTGTGCAGGTGGTGTTTATTTCGACTCAGCAATGGTCGACTTAGAGCTAGAAATTCGTAGCTGCACGAGCGGAGGGATGGAGTGAGGACATATTACTCGACTACTCAGAGTTGCTATGAGTGGAGTAGAGTAGAGTAGAGTAGTAAATCTCGACTACTTTGAGATACTTATAGTAGGCTATAAATAGGAATAGTCTATATTATTTTATTTTTTTGCCTGAATATGCTCTCGGAAATGGTATTTGAAGCTAAGTTTACTGTAATTTAGTAAGGCAAAGAAGAAGAGTTTACTCTAATTTCTATTTTCAACCTCGAAGGTCAGTCTGGACTGTTAGAGAATCGGTCCCACCCGGTCCGCGCGACTCACAGCGACTCAGAGTACTATTACACTCTACTAATTTCTTACGCTGGACCGTGTGCTTTTTGGGATCTGAATAAAGAGAGAGAGAGAGAGGAGTAAATTGTTTGTCACCTGATGTATTTCGCGTGTATGGCTAGCCAATCCAATCACTTCCCTGTCAAACGGGAGGGGACGTAAAGTAAGGCTCCAGCCTACCTGTCACGGCAACTCTTTTCTATCCTATAACCAAATATGAGTCTCAGCACAGAATTGTGTGCCCCTCTGCCGGCCTATCTCCTTGATGGAACTTCCAATTTGGGGATATCGTTTTCGCTCTAGCATCTCGGAATTTTGCGGCTCGGCTGAAAATAGCTATGAGTAGATGTAGAATATACAAAGTAATATATCCGAGCTCCCGAATTGTTTTTTTGTTCTTTGCGTAAATTGATTACCATAGAATGACAAAGCCTAGCTATCTATTTACTACCACTTTTAATATGCTTCCTACAGACCCAAAGCCGATACCGCTGTTACGAGTTACCTAGTAAGGCTATGTAAGAAGCGCCTAAATTGGTGCCCAAGGCCCTCGCCGTACACTGAGATTATATGAAGAAGACTCGACGATATCTACATCGATTTCCTTACGGTCATTGCACCAAACACAATTGTATATTTACTTTTTCAATCTCAAAATCCACAAAGATGCTTGATCCTTTGACCGCGCTTTCGCTTGCAGGTACAATCATTCAGCTGGTTGATTTCGGCTCCAAAATCGTGACGCATACTTTGGTTATCTCCAGTCGCGATGGAGGAAGTACAAACATCTTAGATGAACTGCATCTTGTGACTTCGGAACTTCAAGTCTTGTGTACAAAGCTAGAGCAGCCTCGTATTCTGGTTTCTCCTATCTCGCCAGCCGAAACATCCCTAGAAAATCTGCGTAAGGCTTCAGCTGTCCTGACCGACGAGCTTCTGACGAAGCTTAATCGGCTAAACCGCCCAGGAAGCAAACAGAAAAAGAAATGGAAGGTCTTCGCAGATGCTGTGATGATGGCTTGGAATGAGGATGCATTATTGGCTCTTGGCCAACGTCTCTCAAATCTGAGAGAAGCGATGGAAACCTTCCTCGTCCTAGCTCTTAGGTATGCCAGTCCTCTTGATGCATGATATTTAAGATGTCTAATGCTTTTCAGGGAGAAAGTTGATATTGTTGCATTGGAAAATTCAGCAAGATTCGACTTGCTCCATTCACAGTGTCAAAGTATTGTTACAGCGTTGGCTAGTGCGCAAAATACCATTTCACAGGAGATGGCGGGTCAAACACAGAAAATAGAACTCGTGTTGTCTGAGGAAATTCGTGTCCAAACAAAGGCGATTTCCCAGATGATGAGCCGCCTTGATTCCGAATCTTCCTCAGTGGGCAAAACCAAGAAGGATTTCCAAGTTCAAGTGTCAGAGGTGGAAGCGAGGCTTATAACTCAACGTGCGGTCCTCAAATCTTTGTCATTCTCCACAATGGGAAATCGTAGAGAGGAAGTCTCTCGTACATACCCCGAAACATGCGCCTGGATCTTTCAAACTCCCAGAGAGCAGGCTGAGAACGAAACTCATCACCGGAGCAATTTTTCTCACTGGCTTGAGCACGGAAATGGAATATACTGGATCAGCGGTAAAGTTGCTTCTGGAAAATCGACCTTAATGAGTTATATCGTCAAGGAACCAAGAACGAGTGCTTTTCTAAAAAACTGGGCAAGACCGTTGAATCCAACGGTGGCTGCTTTTTTCTTTTGGAATAGCGGAGAAATCGAACAGAGACCACAATCTGGACTTCTTAGGACAGTTCTTTTTGAAGTGTTACGTCAACATCCATCCTTAATTCCAATCTGTCTGCCGTTAGAATGGTCGAGATCATATTCTGAAAGTGCTGAAATTTTCGGAACCAAAGATACTGACAAGTTCGCACGATACTCCTGGACGTACGAGGGCCTCTTGAAAGCATTCGGTATACTCCTCAGTCAGACAACGCTGCGTTTGAAGTTATGTCTATTTATCGATGGCCTCGATGAATATGAAGGGTCCTATGATGATATCATACAAATGGTCATGTCTGTGTCCTCACCCGATGTTAAAATATGCGTTTCAAGCCGACCTTTGTTAGCCTTCGAAGACGCATTTGGCTCAGTACACAGCCTCCGAGTTCAGGACTTAACATATTCCGACATACAACATTATGTGAGCCAGAGGCTTTCGAGTCATCAGAGATATCAACAAGTACTTCAAGAATCGCCCCTTCAGGCTCCCCAGTTGGTTGAAGACATCGTCATAAAAGCAGATGGGGTATTTCTATGGGTCAAGCTTGTTGTCGAGTCGCTACTCTCAGGTTTTGGCAATCGAGACAGTATTCGTGATCTACGGAGAAGATTGGCTTTATTGCCAGGTGATCTGGAACAATTGTACAGCCACATGCTGAAGAGTATCCCAGAATTCTATAAAGCTCAAACCTCCCAATACTTCCAATTGGTGAAAGCCGCACGGTTGCAAAACAACAGTCACAAAAGCGCTCTCGATAACTCAGAGCCTCTTACCTTGATCGAGCTCTCCCTGGCAATTGAAGAAGATCATGAGCTCACTATCACTGCGCCCATAAGGTCCCTCGGATATAAAAACAGCATCGCGAGATGCGAACTGACACATGCAAGATTGCAAGTTCGTTGCCTCGGGCTACTTGAAGTCCATCGTTCTCGAAAGTCTAAACCAACTGATCAAAAGTTGGACCCGTTCAGCAGAATCCAGTATATGCATCGTACGGCGAGAGACTTTATCGAGAGCCGATCCATGTGGGCAAATCTCATCTCCCTACAAAATGACGAAAGCTTCAACCCCTACCTCTCCTTGCTGAAGTGCAGCATTCTTCAGTTGAAGTGGACACTCTATTCCGCCCAATCACCAAAATTTGTGTTTTATTCCGCGCTGTCTCATGCCAAAGTTCTTGAAGATCAGACAGGGAATGACAATGTTGAATTATTAGATAAACTACACAGAACCATGAAAACCAAAATAATCGCCATCGACTATATATCTTTCACAGATGTTGCAGTCGAGAATGGTCTGTCTGTGTATGCAAGGGAAAAAAGGAAGCAGGTTTCAGGAACGGAGGGAGATTCTACAGTCGCAAGTGAGCCCTTTAACGAAGACGAGGAAAACAACAAAGCGGTGTCTCCTTCTGAGGGCTGGCGTTCATGGTTTCTGATCTTGCGCAGATGAAGTTTTGATTGGTGGCCGTTTCCGTTGATAAACAATCTTGAATAATTATTAGTTCGATGAAGTGCCTCTTCGAAAGTGCATTAGGTTGATTTGCTTTTCCAAACAATCTTATATTAATTATGATTCGTCTGAATAAGTAATTATCACTATTTGCTTCTGAAAGTTTAAACATTACATTCTTAAACTAACTTGATACTCTAAAGTAGTAACATTACTAGTCAACTCAACAATATGTGAATAAAGTATGCCACTGATATATTCTAAAGCTAATTATCACTAACCAAAACCTCTTATTTACAACCCAGTGCAGGAACTTACTTCTCTGCACTAGATTGCGCTGTCACTTCTATTTCGAGAAGATACTCAAATCCACGGCATCAGCCATAGCAATGTACCCCGCCCCATTAGGATGCAAATGATCTCCTCCATCATACTTCGCCAACAGTTGCCTATAAACCCACAAATTAGCATACTCTCTATCCACTCCCCCTTTCCTCTAACCCATTTCCGACCCCAAAACAGAGAGAATTAAAAATAAAAACTCACGAAACCGTCGCCGGATCCGCAACAGCCTTCCCAAAATCCACCACATAATCAAAAGCCCCAGTACTATTCAAAATCCAATTATTAACCTTGACCCTAGTCTTCTCCCTCTCAGCATTACTGTAACTCTGTCCAGTCCCGCCAAATGGTGTGATAGTAGCGCCGATAGTAATCAATCCCTTAGCGTGAGCATCCGTGGTGATCTTTTTGAAAGCCGAGATGAGGTTATCGCCTAGCTGGTTTTGGGTATTGGTGTCTGTTGATCCGCCGCCGATCTGTGAAGGCGTTAGACGAAAAGATTGGGCGGTGAAAGAAGTGAGGAGGGGAATGGAAATGGGGGACAAACATCATTTACACCTTCGAAAATCATCACGTATTTCACACCTGGTTGGTTGATCGCATCCCTAGTATATCTCGAAACGAGAGTTGGTCCGAGACCACCTTGTAATACGGCGTTTCCACCTGCAGCTTGGTTACAGATACTTAGATTTGTGACTCCTGCTTGGATTGCTCGGTTGAGGAGGAGATCTGGCCAGCTGTTTGATTTTGTGTTAGCTCTCTCTCTCTCTCTCGCTTAGACTGGACAAGGAAGTGAGAAAAGGGAAGGAGAAGGGGAAAAGGGGAAGCATGGAACCGACCGATTATTCTCATTATCGGTACTCCCCCTGCCATCCGTGATACTGTCTCCCAGAATGACCAACGCAGAACTAGTCGCAGGAACCCACGCCTCAATCGCAGAGATGAGATACCAATGCAAGACACTGGTTCCAGCCAGACTAGTATCATTCACACGTCCATTCGTTCCTCCTTGAGCCACTGTCAAAGATGGTCAGTCCTTGTTTACTTTCAACAAGCTCTCTTCTCCCCCACTTGACTTCTCGAAATTCACCCAGCCAAATAAAGGGACGCCGAAAAGAGAACACAACTCACACCAACTACTAGTCCTCGCCCCCGGATGCCCAGTAACACTAGTACCCCCCTGCCCTCCCTTCAAATAAACACTAACACTAACCATATCCCCCGCCTTAATCCCCGTCAAATCCAAAGCATCACTATAAACAACCGCTCCTTTCTTAACACTCACACCCTGTGCACCTCCAAAAGTCACACCCAAAAGACTATCTCAGTGTCAGAATCACCATCTTCAACTCCCCCCAACCTCTCCCACCACTCACCCCCTTCCACCCTCAAGGCAAGGAGAGGACAAACCTCGAAGCAACAACATCCTTAACCCCCGCCTTGCCACCCACAGGCAGAGCTAGGGAAGCAGAAGAAACATTATAATCACTCCCCCCAAATGTATTCGAGAATTGAATACGAATTTGAGAAGCAGGGAGGGTAATTCTAAAAGTTTGTCGGAGCGTTGTATCTGTGAAGACAGCTGATGAGGAAATCTACGAGCGTAGCGAGTTAGCGAGTTAGCGACAGGAAACAGGGGTTCGAATTAGTTGGTGAGGAAAGGGGGGAAGTAGTTTGGGAGGGGAACAAACTCACAAACGGCGCAGGAGGCAAATTACCAGGTTCCACAAGTTGGGGCATGGATGTCCATGCCGAAACCCAGTGATTCGTATCTTGACGTGTAGAAAGTGATAGTCGGTTATGCGAGGGGAGGACGTTCGCAAGAGACGAGGTCGCGAGAAGAGCGAGAAAAGCGATGGAAGAAAACATCATGATGAGAAAACAAGACTGGCAGAAAATTCCAAACGCCAAAAAAAAAAAGGCAAGAATGAGAGGAGCGAGGGGTGGGATGGCGTTTTAATATCAGTCGGTACCTTTTCGTATGGGAATTTGTGGGCACTTGCCATCCCATGACTACCCAATCGATCAAAACATCCATATTGCAAAACCCCCAGCGGCTATTCAATCACAAGACATCCCCTTGCCTCAATGTAGGAAAAGTGGTAGTAGATCAGGATGATGTAGAACATGACAAGGGTTCCCATTAAGCCTAATCTAAATACCCACCCCCACCAATCTATATGTGGCAGACCCCAATGAGCCTCACCCTAAAGTGCCTAAACACTCCAAAACTATATACAGCCATGCATCTAGCTCAACAAATGTACAATTGCGTATGTATACAAACAATTCAGCAAAAGTGCCCCCAGTATTTCCATTCGTTTTGTGGCTCATAATGTCATTTCACAGCCCCGGTTTCGAAAACATGTTCGCTCCAATCTTTCTCCCCGCCGTCTTTTCATACCCAGCTTGCGTTCTCATCATCTGAGGACTGGGGATACTGCTAAGGTCGGACATCTGGCTGCCTTTCATTTCAACACCTGCGATTTTGGCCATCACCTCGGCACGTATACGCTTTTTCTCTTTCACGCTCTCCGTTTCCGAATCGCTCGAATCTGAATCTGAATCGGAGCCCGAGCTAGAAGATTTCGCTTTGGTGATCTTTTGAGAGGCTGTAACGGCCACCTTTGTCTTAGGGGCCTCGTCCTCATCAGATGAAGTATCATCATCACTCTCTTCTTCCTCATCTGAATCGTGCTGCTTCAAGGTTCGTTGTGAAGGTCGTGGCCCCGTAATTCCATTCGTTGTTGATGTCGCCAAAGTTGACTTCCTCGAGTTGAGTTGCGAAAGGCTTGCACCGAATTTAATCGATGGCCTGCTGGATGGTGGCAGCGGAAGAGCACTCGAGGTTGGCGGGTACTTGATGGAACTCGAGGTATAGCTCGGTCGAGCTTCAAAATTATCAGATGTCAGCTGATTTGCTATTTCTTCTTGGGTGTCTGCTTCATCGGTATCATCCTTACCCGTCGGGATTGAGCTATTGTTCAAGGTCTTGTGGCGAGGTAATTGTGGACTCGATTTAGGATCTTCTGTTTCCTTCTCTTCCTCTTCCTCTTCTTCCCCCGACGAGCTTTCGTCGTTTGATTCAGAATCAGATTTTGAGGTTTTAGATTCAGCAGGGGCATCTTCCATTATCTCGTCTTCATCATCTTCCTCGTCAGAACTACTGTCCGACGCCGGCGACGCTTTCCGTTGAGGCTTTGTGATTTTTGCGGGCTGAGGATGTTGACTGAAGGTTATAGGTGAGCGGCTATCTCGTGCGGATGATCGTTCGCTAGCGTCGTCTGCTTGTTCATCGTCTGCCAATTCAGACTCGGGCGTAATCTTCTTCTGGGTTGTAGAACGGCTCTCTGTTTCAACAGGATGTACACCTGCTTTATCTTTAGAGACTTCATCAGCTCCAGCCGTGGTTTTCGCTTGCGGCTTCACGGGTTTTGATTTTAGCTTTTCTATAGAAGAGTTAGAAATCACACGAAAAGTCACAAACTTGACCCCAATAATTGGACGTAAAGCAAAATCGGCTTACCTGCGACCGATGGTTTCTTATCAGGACTGCTTGCAGAATCAGACTCAGAATCAGAACTAGAGTCTGAAGATTCCGAGTTTTCTGCAAGACTGGCGATTTTCTCCGCAGCCTCCTCCGCTAACGATTTCTGAGCCGGTGCAGTGATCTTCTTGGGAGGGGGAGGCATCGATTTTGAACCCTTTTTGTCAGCGGGGGGAGATGCTTTCTTTGGCGCAGGTGCAGTCTTTTTAACAGCTAAGGGTGAAGTGCTACGCTCCTTGCTACTTCCCTTGAGTATACTTGTAATAGGAGGCAGGATACGGGTGGTTGATTTCTTCACTGGTGGCAAAACTTATTCATATTGTTAACGACATAAGAAGACAACGGGCCAGAATTGACTTACTAGAAACAGGCTTGGTCGATTGTTGCGTAGAGGGTTTGGAAGAAAACGGCTCCGGATTGGATGATGGTACAGGCGAAGGTTTCTTGGTGTTTTCTGGTACAGATCGCGCAGGTACAGTTTTTGGGGCACAAGTTTGGACGGCGGCTCCTGCCTTCCGAGGTAGCACCTTGGTGGGAGGTTTGATCGGAGTTTCCTGCTTTGTTCCATCTGAAAATGATAAACTATCTGCAAATGATATCCGCCTATTTTTGTCTTTTGGCAATGAGTTTTTTGGCAATGGCATCTGTGCCTCAATCCCAACGTCCGGCGACTTTGAGTGAACAGAGGGAGAAGATTTGAGAGAAGATTTTCGACCACTTGGAATGAATGGGGTGGAAGATTGTGGCCTGTTAGGACCCGGTGTGCCGGAAAGGGAGCGTCGGTTTTGACGTGGTTCCGCACTATCTGATGCCACTCTAGAAGCAGCTTGGGCAAGTTCACTTGCTTTCTTTGCAGCTGCAGCTGACCTCTCACGACGAATACGCTCTTCTTCAACTTCCCGAATTGGCCTGGCTTCCTCTGCCTCTATCCTTAGACGTTCAGACTCTGCCTTTTCTCTTGCTATCCTCTCCTCGTCCTTTCGCTTTGGCTCTTGAACCTT
Organism: Calycina herbarum; assembly: GCA_001414485.1. Lineage (NCBI taxonomy): Eukaryota > Fungi > Ascomycota > Leotiomycetes > Helotiales > Pezizellaceae > Calycina > Calycina herbarum. The sequence continues at coordinate 47,649 of LLEY01000069.1, forward strand.
GAGCTCTGATTTCCGCTTTGCTTCCTCGGCTTCCTTCTTTTCGCGGTCAGCAAGCTCAACACGCAAACGAGCGGCTTCGGCTTCGACGGCTGCAGCCCGTTCAGCTTCGTCCTTTCGCAGTTTCTCCTGTTCCTCACGCCTCGATCGCTCTTCTTCATCGGCCGCTTTCTTCTCCTCCGCTTGTCGCTGGCGCTGTTCTGCAGCTAACGCTGCTGCTGTCGCTGCTGTCGGTTTCTTTGCGTTTTCGCTCTCCTGTTTTTGTTTCTCATAACGTTCCTTACTACCAGGTGTAAGAGGCAATTCCCCAGGAGTGTGCCCATTTGAACCATTGCCGCGAGATCGAGAATTTTGTCGGGGATTATTCGGAGGAGTCCTGACTTTGTTCGCAAAATCTCGACCCGGTAGGCCAGATTTAGGACTATTTCTAATCTTCAACTTGGTTGCTTTATTCAAACTGTTGATTGCCGCATTGTCGTCTCCCTCGTCTCCAGAGGGTACGTCCCAGATTGACTTCTCTCCCGGAGGTTGCCCATTTCCATTTCCATTTCCATTTACATGTACAAATTTTTTGGCTGAGTTGGGTAACCCGTTTGAAAGAGAGCCAAGACTCTTTCGCTTGCTTGCCCCTTTTGAGCTTCCATTCACGACCTGGGCTTCTGATAATGGGCTTGTTGCTGCCGTAGATACTGATGTTCCTCGCTCTCCCCCAGGAATATGATAACTTGCACTGGTCGCCCGTGGATTCGATGGATTCGATGTATTGGGAACTTGAAATTGGTCTTTCGCGGATACTACTCGAGGCTTGAACTTGGGCTTTGCCGAATTACTCAGATTCTCGACCGGCTTCAAAATTGTAGACTTTCGAGATTGCAGATCAGTTGAAGGGCTTCGGTGGCTAGGAATATTATGCGGACTGGAAGGAGGAGGGGACGGAGTCTCGGGAATTTCTGGCTGTACCACTCTTACATTTCGCACCTTGTTGATGGGCGCAGTATTCAAATCCAAGTCCAGACTCCCCTGCGAACTGGGCACCATATTGAAGTCGGCTTTCCGTCCATTGATACTTGGTAACGGTTGTTCATTTATACTCGGCGATCGACGGAGCTGTGGTGGGGTTTCCAGTGAAGGTAGAGGAAGGTCGGGATCCGGACCCAAAATTTCTCTCCTCTGCCTTTTGTTTGAGGTCGTCTGAGTGAGGCTACTTTCTCTGTCCCTCTTTCGGCTAGGAGGTTGGGCGTAGTGAATTGGGGCTTCGATCTGCAGCGGCGCAGAGGCAGGAGGGAGCGATGCAAAGGTACTCGGTTCGTATCGAAGGGCAGAGGTGGGTGGTACAGAGTCGCGCGGGTTGGGATTCGCGGAAGCTTGTATCATTCGAATGGTATCCTTGTTGGAAAATATATTCCCCAGAACCTCCCCCTGTGTGATGTCAAATCCCTCATCATCCTGACACTTCTTGACAGTCAATATTCTGCGCAAAAATGGGCAAGTTAGCAAGGGTTCACCTTCGACCAGCAGCCCAGACCCGACTCGGCGCAAGAGGGAAGGTTACTACTCACTCGCCATAATTGATCTTATAAGTACTGCAAGCCTTGATGCAGAACTCTCTAACGGTCGCACTTGGCTGGGTAGAGACCCGAAAACAACGGATTGGTTTCTCGGATACGGTGAAGCTTGGATCTGCGAAAAGCTCTACTCTCAGTGAATAAGGCGCGGGCGGCGGCGGCGGCGGCATGGGTATCGACATGGCGATTGATGGATGGTATCAAGGCAATGCTGAGGGGCAAGAATAATCAATTGTAAGAATGGCGGCACCTCTGAAGGAGGGTGGTGAAGAAGAGAGGTGCGGCGCATTGAGGGGAGTTGGTCGCAAGTCGGTCGATTGGGAGGGTCAAAGTGCTTCACTTTCTCTAGCTCGAGCGGGTCAGGTCCACTGTACGCCAAAAATCGCGTGAAATTTAAGCTTTCGGGACTGGGACTTTCTCGCGTCTTTTCTGCCGGGCCAGGTACGGATTAGTGAAAGTCATTTGTCGGAGCCAAGTAACCTTACCGAAGATGAAGAATGAATAGGTATTGTTGTTTACGTTGAAGTTGGCATTCCCTCAGCTTCTGATTAAATGACGCCACGGCCAGCCACAATGGTCGGGGGAGATTAATCTTCCGTTTGCCAATCTGCCAGTATCTGAACTGATAGGGATAAGAGCAGGGGGGTTTGTAGAAAGAGTCAAATAAGTCGGGGTTGGGGATTGGAAAACTCGGGAGCGATTTTTTGAAAACACGAGTCCAAGGTTCGAGGTCGAGGGATACCTATATATGGTGAATCTGTATGCGTTGCTCACCGAAGACTACAGATTATTGGGACGGCGACTTGCAGCTCTCCGTCTCAGCGTGGCATGCGGGCGAGGGGGCATCGTATTAAATCCCAGCATAGCAAACAGAAGCAAACAAACGCTTATCATTCGAAGCTCGATGAGTTTTGCAAAACCTTATGACCAAACCGCAGAGAACCATCGAAACTCAAAACTCCTACCCTTCCTATATATACCCAATCGATACCCGGGTATGCCTTCAATTCGTTACAATCCATCCCTCCCAGTCAAACTGGGCCATAAAACAACCAAATCAATCCAGTCGAACCCAACCCTAGAACTCCATTTGTTTCCACAACACCATCCATTCAAACAACCCAAGCAGCCGTCCGTACTCCATTCCCCTCAAACTCTCCCCCCTCCAAACCTTCCAACAACAAACCCCCAAACCCACCCCACCAACCCCACAATCCCAAGTAGACATCCCAAAAGAACAGCAACAATCCCAACCGCAACACTATTCCTCATCTCAAAAGCATCATCAAATTCCCTCTTCATCATCTTCCTCTGTTTGGTATGCCAATGCCATGGTTCCTCTTTCCCTTTCCCTTCTTTCCCTTTTACCCCTCCATCCGGACTCACGGCCCCAGGACTGGCGCCGGCATTAGGGCTTTTGACATACTCATAAGGCCCCTCTCCCCCCTCCTTCCTCCTAAAAACAACACCATGCAAGAATCCCCGTATGCTTTGTATGATACCCCCAGATCCAGCAGAGGGTTCGCGATTCGCAATTCGTAAATAGTGATTCCGCGAGTCGATAAGAGCAAGTGATAATATAAAACTCAAGAACGCGAGCGGAGCAAGAAAAAACTATAAACCATTCATTAGCCTCCTCTCCCTCTTTCTGCGGACAGGTAAAATACAAACCCTAGAAATAGCACCCTCCTTCCCTCCCGCGCCCGCATAAACTTCCGATGGTTTGGAAGACATCTCGCATGCGACGTTGGAATCGACCAGAGAGAGGGTTTATGCGTGTCTGCGCAAGTATTTACTGGCTTGCCGAGATGATCTCGCGGATTGGTGAAGGCTCAAGGTTGATGGGTTTCCATTGTTCGATTGCGAAGACACCCCTCTATATCCTTTTTTGACTTCCAGTGGCTTTGTAGATGTCGGGTGTCTCGGAGGGAGCAGCCCAAAATACGCGTATGAACCAATTTTTGGGCGGGAGAGATGCCAAGACTGAAACGTCATGGGCGCAGTTTGAAGTGCCGATGAGCGAGTCCGAGTGCGAGGTATTCTTTAGAGTTACCAACTCTGCTCTTGGATCAGTTTATTTGAAGAATTTCTTCCAAAACTTTTAGTACAACAGTTTTAAAGAAAGGCTATTTAGACATAGACATAGACATATTTTGTAAGCATTGCTAGCAAATTGAGTTACTTGACCAAACTTCAGATGTGATCTAGGGTTCCTCATTAAAAAGTAAATATTTTTATATTTCATCACTTTGGGGTTCAATTACAATTAGGACCTAGTAGTTGACTTTGGAAACTGTCATTCGCTTTTGTCTTCTCATTCGTACATCGTTAGTGTCGTTCAGTCAGAATGTTCCCCCCTGGGTATCCTAAATCGCATCTTCCCTTCATCCAGTTCTGGTATTCGCAATATTCAAGACCAAAATGTCTGTTGCGCCGACTTCCGTCAAATCATCCATAACCGTAGCAATCTTCTTCTTTTCCACCATTGAACTGACTGCCACCCATCCTTCTGTCTCGAGCGCATTGATGGTTGGTGCCCGCTTTCCTGGTGTGATCTTTGCTGCTTCTGCTAACTTCTCTCTTGAAACATTGTATTGGCAAAGAATGTATTTCTGTGCAGCTATAAAGTGTTAGTGAAAAAAGGGGGGATAATACAGGAAGTAAGGTATGACTGACTAATAACGCCCTGTATTCTGGAGGCGATGAGGTTAACTAGCTGAGGGTTTGTTGGATTCTTCGACTTGACGAGGACTGCAATACTTGATTCTACTGTATCAATTGCTTTCAGACCTGCAGCTTTCATCGTCTCTCCGGATTCTAAAATATGTTAGTTACGAAAGACTCGGTTAAACAATTTACTCACCAACAAGATCAACAATTCCATCTGCTACACCAAGAGCGCATGCAGCTTCAACACTTCCGCTGAGCTCAATAATTTTAGTCCTCAACTTCTTTGCTGGCTCCGTTCCATTTGCAGCATCAGCCTCCTTTTCCAACTTTGCAAAATAATCCTCAGCCAAGTGAACAAAGCTGGTTCCAATATTCTTTCCAACCAAGTCTGCTGGTGTTGCATATGGTCCCTTCTCTGGCACTTGAACTTGTAACTTGCAAGCGCCAAAACCCAAGTCCATTATTTCCTCGCAACCTTGGTGACTATCAACTTCCGTAGGAGTCGAGTTTTCGGATTCCGCACGCTGCCTCCTAGCTGACAATACTCCGGATTCATGTTCAGCAACAGTATCTCGTCCGGTTATACCAAGACTGACTCGACCTTCACCGACAAAGGTGGGGATATCTGCGGCTGGGAGGAAAATGAGGGCGATTGGGAGATTCTTGACGAGGGCGATGTCGAGCCGTGATTCTCTTCTGAACTGAATATCTGCCCCTTCTAGTAGATTGAGTGCTGCTTGTAATAGTCTACCCTCTGCAAAGCGTGGTTAGCAAAGAAATTCTACCCAATTGGTATGTTGACTCACTCTTTGGAACTGCGAATAGCAACCTCCCCTCTAAGCTTTCCGGGTTGTTAGCAAAAGAATCGTGCAATTCGCCAGAAAGAATTATGCAAGGCATCTTGAATAAAGTGAAATGAGGGGAAAGGTCTTACTGATTGACAAGATCCATTGCGCAAGACTTATGTTGTCCTAGACACTCGAGTACAGACAACTCAACGCACGTCTCCGATCGCGGGGTACCTTTCAGGACTGGCAGGTGGAAGTTTTGTACTCTGAAAACCCCGCAGGCGAGTATCGTGATGCAGGAGAACCTGGTATGGACTTGCAGAGATCGAGGATTGTGTCAAATGACAGGCCGGAACGAATGGCAGACGTGGGGTTTATAATGTTAGACTGCAGGAAATTCTTGTTGTTCCAAGCACCTCTGAACAAATTATTGAGCCACATGCACGGCCACGAGGATTTGCCCCACCTTAACGCCTAAAATACCAGGCCGTCGTAAACTTCAGACCCTAGCGCAATTTGAAGTCCCAAGGATTCTCGGCACACAACAACGACGGAATATTTCAGCGTCCCCGAACAAAAATCCAAAATCTCGATCCTCTCCAGCGCATTTACAAAAGTCAGCCATTCCCCTCGAAATTATCGTCAAGAAAACGAAACTGATTGTTACAGATCGCCAATATGGATGCCTCAAAAGTTCCCGTCAAGCTCGTTAAGGTCACCCGTGTTTTGGGCCGTACCGGTATGTTCCTCACGACCAGCACAAGAGCACCGCGATAGCGATGGAAGAAAGGAAAACGAGCGAATTCTGATGGTTATATCTAGGTTCCCGTGGAGGTGTCACTCAAGTCAGAGTAGAGTTCATGGACGACACCACCCGAAGCATTATCCGCAACGTCAAGGGCCCAGGTACGATTTCCCTCTTCGCGAATCCCCACCGAACTTTTCGCAGAATCTAGAGATGGAATACAGCTGGCGATGTTGGAGCATTCACTAACAAAATTGTTTTCACAGTCCGCGAAGACGATATTCTCTGCCTCCTCGAGTCCGAACGCGAAGCCCGAAGATTGAGATAAGCGCATTGTTCTTTGGTCGTGGGGAAAATGGGGTTACACTGGTGCATTCATGAATTTTGCTAGGGAAATGGGGCGTGTACGTTGAGATACTCAATTCAGGGAGGTCGACTTTCACAATCCAAGAATACACCGGTTCTACAACAACATTAAAACATCTTTCGCATTGTTTTTGTGATGAATTGGCGACGGCCATGGGTGTGTGCGAGATACTGTTTGGATGCGAGGATTTCAATACCGGGCCCGGGATGATGAAGTGCTGGCAGTATTTCTTACGCGCTTCTTGCCTCTCAAAGTGGCTGGCTCACTTTGCATGCTGCGTTGCAGGTGAATTTGCTGGGTTGCCTTGGAGAGCTGCAGGGAGCGTATGCAGTACCTTCGACCGATTTTCTACGACTCTGGAAGTATCCAAACCCTCATAACTGGACTTTTTTAAATGACATACCCTGGATGGACAAAAATCCATGGATGATTTAACTCTTACGTGGGGATAATGTCAATGAAGTCGTGGCATAGTGACGGTTCCGCTGACACTATCCCCATGTATGTTTTAACACTCTAATTACTTATTGTTTTATCTGCTTCACAACAGTAATTGGTGGTTACTCGGCAAAGTTGCCTCTTTCGACCGTTCTTGCTTGTAATTCAATCTTTATTTGTTAGCCTTTGTGTATTCGACCATTTTGGTAGTTCTTTGGACGAGCACTGCCTCCGTATTTATTTTTCATTGTCAAGTCACCAGTGTAGTGACTGAGTAATGGCGTATTACTCTCTAATTATCTAAAATATGTTCTTTCTACTTAAAGAAACAGCTCCTCTTTTCTCTGTTGAATTCGACATTCCAGTAAAAATCTTATCCTCTCCGCCCTAGTTACTCAGAGGACCGGGGAGTAACGTCGGGCCTACTATCGGAGTACGGCCGAGTTGTCGGAATAATACCTGTACATTTCGAGTCTTGCAAACATGCCTTGTCACCACATCCAAGTAACTACTTAGAGTAATACAGTGGTCACTCTTCTCTCTCTGAGTTGCTCAGAATAGCGTTGAGAAATTGAAAATTTATTTATTAAACTGGTTCGTTTTCAATACCAGGCTTTTCTCAAGTTGTAAAGCAGAAAACTCGTTCATTCATTTCAGTATGCTAAAAAAGATATTGACATGAGATGTATACCCAGCCAGCAAGATCAAATCCAACCATCAAATGAACTCCATTCGCAGAATTTTGCTCACTGTCCCCCCATTAACTCCAAATATCACCATCCTTCGCCTCTACCGAATTCTCGCATTAATTGGAGCAGCTCTCATATCCCTCTTATTACTTGTCCCCTTCGGAACAAAATCCGTGCAATCAGCCATGGTATTTCTATCCAATCCCCCCAACAACTGCATCTTCTCCATCGCTGCCTTGAATCCAACATCCCATCCAGCCTTGTTATCCACAAATTTCTTCATCTCAGGCCCCACGCTCTCTTGTTTAGATAGATTAATGTCGCTGGGGAATGAAGCCATACCCTTCTGTGCTTCATAAGTTTGAGCATAGTAGTTCACATCCCATTTTCCAGGTGTAGTATCCTGCGGTGTCCCAGCTGTAATGTTCGGTACATTTTCCGCCTTGGAAGCCGTATGAGCACCCATCAAAGCAGCCAGCTGCGCGGCACTGAATCCCTTGTCCTCGAAGAGCTTTAATAAACTGTCTCCGTCTGCGAAGGGACTCGGTAAGGTTCCTTCTGCGGCTGCTGTGGTGCTATCTTTTCTTCCGATGAATGTATCGAGTCGCGGCCCGCCAGGACAAGTCACGATTGCGACGCTGGAACCCATGACGATGAAATCTGCCATTGAGACGGTAAGGTATTTTGCTTTCATTATCTTGAGTTTGTCGGCGTAGGCTTCGAGACCTTTGTTTTCTTGCCGGTTGTAGACTTCATCTGCGAGAATCAGGGAGCCGTCGCAGCCGCCTTTGTCGCCCATTGCTGTGGTCCAGGTTGCGCAGTCGTGGAAACATGTCTAATTTACTTCCGTTAGTACTGTTTTGTTAAAAGAAAAAAAGGAAGGGGAACCTACTCGGATTGCTGCTCTGGCATTGTCATTACATTGTCCATCGGGTCCCATGAAGTTCGCCGTATATTCCAACGCAATTGCCTGCCAGACGACTGGGCACGCTCCAGCTCTGTTTTCTTGTATGGTCGAGTTATCGCTATCTGTAGAGTTGTCGGCGCCGGTGGAGTCATCTTGTCTGGGGACAAGGAATATCGATTTGAGTGATGGGACTGGAATCGATCTTCGAATCAATTGGATACTGTCTGAGAAACTGAAAGCATTGGAAGAGGTCACTGCCAGTGCAGCGACTACTGAGGTGGAGAATCGCATCCTGTGAAATTAAAAGAAGTATTTTCAAAATTAAGAGATATGATTTGAAGTTGATCTGAGCAATTAGGCGAAAGCGAGAGCGAATTATGGGGTAGGTATCAAACCAAGGCAAGCAAGAAAAGAACACTGCTCTTCCGAAAATAAAAAAATGAGGATACTACATCCATCTTTTTATATTTCCTTGGCCCAAGAGATGGGATGCATACTCGATACAAAAAACCGGGATTCAAGACCAGCCTCAGACTCTTCGCCCAACCACAAAACCAAAATCCAAAAGAATTTAGAAACAGGAATAAGATCTACGAAACCGGACCCAGGATGAGACAAAAGCACCAAGTAGAAGAATTCCCAAGCACAACCTGCATCTTTTTCGATAATCACAAACGTGCTATACCCTCACGTTGTTCAGATGTAACATGGTTATCATCCGAGTCCTCTCATTATGGAAACATTCACTGCCAATCCCCCAGTAGATACACCGGGGTTCTGCAGACAATTGAAAGATGTAGGTGTTGCAAAGAAAAGTTCAGATGTTTATGAGGGGATGGGGGTGTGAAGGGGTCTTTGGTTGGTTAGGAAGGGGTTTAAGCGAGACGGACATCCGTTGATGGGTCTTGTCACCCTCGTCACTGCGCAGAGCAGGGTTTCCTTTTTGGCGTTGGGACTTTTTTTCTGCTTAGATGGAATTGTCAATGATCTACGGCTTGCTTGCTTGTGCGTCTGCTTACCGTTTCTCTGTGTACCGACCGTTATTCATTTGTGTAGAAACTCGGCAGTCCGGGGAGCCTGGTGAACCTGGAGTTGTACAACACAACGAACCTAGCTCTTGCATGGCATATTCAAGATGTATTGTTTTCAAGGATGAGAAGCTATTAGGCAAAATATCTGGATTGTGGTTTTGGGTTAAGGAAAAGAAGGTTGGTGGGACTACATTCTGGGTTCTGTCCGTTACATGCCGATTTTGACATCTGGAGTTCTTGGCCTGGGCGAGACTCCAATTCCTCAAAATTCAGGAAGTAACAGTCTGAGGCTTTTGACATTGACATAAACAAAGCTTGACTACAAGTCCTCGGAGCCTTCAATCCCCATGCACATGGTATCCCCCACATATTTCAAGCCCCGAGAAACCATCCTCATTCTGGTTAAATAACTGTTTCTCATGGTCGTGCGTTGTCCACCATCTGCCGTCAGCCGACTCAGCTCAGCCCAACCTAACAACTCATACCGACTCCTCGGATCTTCTTACTTCGGGGTCCCCTTTCGCCTCTTACCTCACAGACAGTACGAGGCGCGCGAAGCCGTTCTGTTATTACTATTCAAATGTGTTGATTAGAAGTGTTTCTCGGAGGTCCTGATTGATGGGAGAGTCTAATGCAGGGCACTGATAAGGATACGATCTGAGCCGATCTGAGCACCGTGAGCTAGCGTTTTACGGCGGATGAAATATTTTAGAAGGAGAAGCTCTTAAGTAATGAAAAAGCGTTGGGTTAAGGTCAACAGTCCGTTGAGGCATTAGTGATTGATTCGTTTGTCACGGGAATATTCTACCACGTGATTACCCCGATCTATATCCCTTTTCTCAGTAAAATTGTATTCACACGCTCTAAAGCACTTTAATTTCATGATCCGACAGAATGGAGAGGAATTCGTAGAAAGATCTGTAAATAAGCACATAGTAAATATCCAGTCTAACTTCAAATTTCAACAAGGCCCGCCAGCGGATGGTTCAATTCACTTTACTTTTTGGGAACTGTAGCAGATGATAGATGCCCTTTTGTTTCTGTTTTTCAGTAACCAACTATCCCAGGCTGATTGAACATGGTTGTCCCAAAATATATGGGTAAATGTTTTAGATTCGCCGAAAGATTTAGGACAATGAAGTAGAATGTTCTAAATAATTGAGAAGAATGAAAACAATATGTAAATAATATATTGGAAAAGGACATTACGTAAAAGGTAGGACAATTTTAGGGAACTCAAGAATATTTTTATCGTGTATCTATTAGAATGAAGTAACATTTTATGCACCAATAACATCACTGAGCCCTCACCAAAGATAATCCGCATCAATACCACATTAACTTGGCAATATAAACCACACCCCCAAATGCAACTTGAATTCGCTGGACGCAGCTACTCCTTCTGAAAAAATCATGTACTTATGTCGTCTGGGTATCGCCATCTTCAACCTTTTTAAACTCGTTCTCGGTCCGGGTATGTATGGCGTGATTACAATCTATGATTTCTCAAAATAAACACCAAGACAAAACCCCCATATAGCGATGGGGCAAGGAAAGTCGTAGAAACATCAATGCAATGACAAAAGCAAAGAAATATGTTCGTTAAAAGTATCAACATTGGTCCTTGTTCTTGCCCTTTGTACATGTTGAAGTGGCGGATGCTGCAGTTGTCTTCGTCTTATCCTCAGACTTGGTGGATGATGATTTAGGCTTGTCTTCGGACTTGGTGCTTGTAGCTAAAGTGGTGGGAACAGTGACGGCACTGCTTGCGGTATTTGTAGCTGAACTCGAGGGTGCTACTGTCGAGGAAGTCTTGGGTGGATTCTTGTAGTAGTCATCGAGTGCTTTTTCAACTGCTGCAGCATCTGGATATGCGTTCAAGTTTTGGAAATATGGCAGGAGGATGCTTCGGACTTGTCCGAGATCGGTTCCGCTGTATGACTTGGATCGGAATAAAGGTGCCATTGGGTCACTGAATGACACTGTATCGGGGTACCCAAAGCTGGTGAGGTCGGCATCGGTGACATTGAACGCTGCCATCATATCGTGATCCTCGTGGACGAGGTTGTGACAATGGAACATGTACACCCCAGGCCAGGGCGCGAAATTTGCGATCACTTCGACTTCCTCGTTGGCTCCCACTGTGATGAAGGATTAGCATATATTACTATCGTTGAATCAGGGGACGAGAGAAGTTATCAATTGCGAAGATCCCCTCAATCACTAATAAAAGGAGTTCAAAAAGGGGAGCAAAAGGGAAAAGATACATACAGTATACCACGCTAAAAGTTATGGTTAGCATCAAGCTCCTCAGAATTGGAATGTTGACTTACTCCTTGAGGGCAGCTGCTTCGTATGCCTGGAGTGATCTACCTGATCCCACTCGTGCGACAACCTGGAAATCGATGAGATGAATGTGAATTGGGTGACTCCATCCTATTAACACGGTCAGTTTTACAGTTCCTCACACAGCATTGTTCAGACATACCTCCAGATTTGTTGGTCAATCGCCATCTTTGCACTTTGCCACGTGGAGGGAAAGCAACAACACGATTCTTAACATCCTCAAACCCGACTCCATTAATGAGCCACTGTCCATTTGATCTCTCAAACGTAAAGGCTTGATCGACGGTAGTGCGAGGAGCTGGAATGGCAAGATCACTCAAGTGGCTGGAAATAGCTCCGTTTCCCTCTGTTGAAGTGACATCATTACCAACGACGAATCGAATAACCCTGTCTGTCGCCGGATAGTCAGGGTTGGTTTCGAAATCTCGTGCGTTCATCAGAGTGAGGTTCTTTCCCTTGTATTTATCGAAATCAATGACAATTTCGTATCTTTCTGCCATGGCAATGTCGAGTCCTTTCGTTGGAACAGGGTGGTCAAGATATCCAGCGTCTGCACCCACGACGGTAAATTCGATCTTGGTGTTGGGATTGGAGTCTTCGACCAAGTATAGACTGTATGTCCGTGAAATGGAAGCATCCAACAAACGAAACTTGTATTTTCTGGGTTCGGTCTTCATGTATGGCCATGGCTGTCCGTTAACGGTATTCACATCGCCGTAGAGACTGACCCGTTCATCCTTCGGGGAGAGAAGCTTGCCACTGGGTAGGAACTGCTTAGATGCGATCATGAGAGGAATGTCGTATTTGCCAGTTGGTAGCCCGAGCTTGTCTGATACAGCCTGGTCTTCCAAAATATAAAATCCAGCCTGTCCAAAATATGCATTTACAGCTGTGATTCCGATAGCGTGGTCGTGATACCAAAGTGTCCTAACTGGCTGGGCATTTGGATAGTAGTAATCTTTATACTCTCCTGGCAGAGTTACGTCTTCTGCCCATCCATCAAATGGCGTTCGAGAATATGATCCATGAAGATGGATCGATGAAGGTCGATCGTAGGCGTTAACAAATCGAACGACGGCTTGACGACCCTTGGTCATTTTAAGTGTGGGGCCGGGAGCTTGACCATTGTATCCGACATATGAAGTTGTTCCTAGGTCAGGGTAGGTCTGCTTGTCGAAAGCTTTGATGTTGATTTCATAGAAGTCAATCGACTCTCCGGTGGTTGAGTTGGTGTATGTAGTCGAAGGTGCTAGTTCGGAAGGAATGGGAAGTTCATATTGAAAGATGTATTTATATCTATAAAATTTGTTAGGTTTGCAGCTGAGTAATGTCCCCAATGAAAGATGCATTAGAGAAGACGCATCATTACACCGAAACGTGCATTTGCCGAAGTGATAATGCATATCTGGTACCTAAACTTACTCCGGCGAATCCCACTTCTTGATGCCAGCATTCACAAGTGCAGCCGCAGCCAAAATCAACCAGGTGCTGTATCCCATTGTGAAAATAAGAGTCGTTTAAAGATCCTCAGAGTTCGTCAAGCGAAGGTAATGAGATAGTTGAGAAGAATTGGTCCTTCCTGGTCGCCCAAGCAGTCATATATATAATAAATCATTTTGTTTTCCTCCCGTGGGCCACCCGTTCACACCGCCTAGACCGGTGAGATCGAGATAATCAGATGAGCCTGGAGCTGAGGCGAAAGCAGAGATGAAAAAACCGCGAAGACCATAGTGGACGGGATACATGGCACAGAAAGTCGTGATGGCTGAAATGAGTGATCCAGAATTCCTCTCTGACTCTGTCAACATGCACGCCTCCAATACTGTGATGCACTATAGATCATGACACTTGCCGGCTCATAAAAAAGAGCCTCATGACGGCTGGACCCTGCAGATAAGCCTACCTGCGAAGATAGAAATAGAACAGTCATACCATAGGGCCGTAGGAGGGAGTGCAGAGTGACTAAGTCCCTTTGACAGCTCCGATTAAGGGTGAAATAAGCGAGACGATTGCAGTCCTATAGGTAGGTCTCAGAACCAATGTCCCAGGAAGACCCCTCATTCGTATTCTCGTTGTTACTTTAGCCATTAGCATGTGGCAGAAAGAAGGGGATGAGTGGTTCTCGACCTTCGGTATACGAGAAAGAATGGACAACAAAGTTCTGAGTATCCTTGTGGTTGCGGATCTGGAGAGGGCGAGGACGAAAAATGGTGGGTCTGCATCGGTCACATGATGCGTAAAAAACATTCTTCCGGCGCCGAGAGCTAGGTTTTAACCTCACTCGTCAACTTGCATGATATCAGGACCTCCAAAAAGGAACACGCCCGCTTCAATCCCCAGATCCGGAGTGGCGGAGAGCCGAAAACCAAGCAATTGCCTAGGCTTTAAGCGACACTTCAGACATTTAGCTCCTAGATTTACTTTGAAGACCTCTTTTACGTATATTCTCACTGCCTCCGGCTTTGTTTACCACCCGGCGATCTCAACTTGAGTCTGACATGATGACATGGATAACACGGATCCTAAAAATTAAGTAGGCAAGGTTGTTTTCTTTTACTACTAATGGACGGAAGGGTTGTAAAATTGATTCATTTATTCATCTTCTTTTTCCTCTACTTTCAACTACAGCTGTAACTGTTTATCATGTTGAGCCATATTTTTCTCGTTCTGTTATTATGGCTTGCGCCAATCGTCCACTGCCAAATCCCCTACGACCCGAGCCCGTTTGACATTATAAGGACAATCAATAGGTATGTACCATGTGAACGCCCAGATTGTGGCATTGCTAACGTCTTTTCATTATGTTTTTAGACCCAGGAGGTGCCTTGGCAGGTGGTTCCATCACTGTGGATGGTCTCGTCATTGTTGTACCAAAGAACCTTCTTGTCACTCTGCCGTCGATCACAGTGGCACGGCCCGAGATGTTTAACAATGAAGTCGCCAACCTTCCCGGCGGTATTCCTTGGGACGCCAATGTAAGTTCACCTCAGATCTCGAATTCAAGCACACTTTGACTAAGCGATGCAGATTGTAGGAAATCGAGTTGGTGGAAAGTTTATCGCGGGGCTTGTATACATCGCTCAACGTTCAACGCAGACTGTTCAAGGATTTGTGACCTCCATCGATATTGCTACTGGTCATTTCCAAATCAACAGCGGGACTGACTGTGTCATTAATGATCCCATTGGACGATACGGCCGTCCTTACACAGCGAATCCGCTTTGGCAAGCAGATCCAGACAATCACAACATACACATGTAAATCTGGAGTTCCCATGTGCATCCCCAGAAGCAGTTCTGATCCTTTATGCCCATCTAAAAACCGTCCACTTGATTCCAATGGCGCACCCTTGGGCGTATTGTGAGTGCTTGTCAAATGATACTAGACGAGGACCCCACAACTGATATAAATTTAGCACTTTTAAAGACCCGGCTACGATTGGGGCTAATGACCCAGATTCCCGGCTGATGGTGCCTTTGCTAGTAGGAGACTATGTTGAGGTCTCTGGTACGTTCATAGGTGGTCGCCTGGAAGTTGACAGCTTGAATGCGAAGTATGCAACTTTTACACTCGTTCTCTTTTTTGATCTCTTGATCATGGTGGTCGTGAGGAAGTTTTATCCTTGCCCACTTTTGACTCGTTTAAGGAGAAATATATATGCTAACATGTTGCAGTCTACAATTCTTGACTACCCCGGGGACAAAACCAATTATCTTTGAGTCGAAGAAGCAATATATACTGTCGTCACAACTCAAGGCGGGGCCAATGGAGAAACTCGAGCTGTTGTCTGGTCATCGGGTCCTACAACTCCATTCAATGGTTTGCAATTGATGTTAATTCCTGTACCGGAACTGTCACTGAACGGAATCTCAATCTTATGCAACCTACTTCAGGCGGTGCCCCTCTTGGAAGAGCAGTTTACAGGCTTGGAAAAACAGATGTAAGCCCGGCAACGAGACGAGTCGGTTTTCGGGTAACGTCGGGAGTTACGACAACCTCGAATAACATTACAGCCGGCCAATATATCCAGCCAATTTTCTCATACACCTTTCCAGAGCTCACGGCCCTCGGAACGCTCATGTACCCCAACTTGTTTGATGGTGGGTGTTCTCCGAGTTCTTTTTGCCTCTTCCAGGTGGTTTCAGGGGGCTAAGACATTATTTCCTCCGCAAAAAACCCCTTCTTCCTCCTCATCCTCCTCAGGCATACTTCTAGAAAGGGCAATACCGACTCCGATCTTCCGCAGTTGTGCCCTATCTCGCTCAGGGTTCTGGCCCATATGTCCCAGGAACATTCGGTTATCCTGTTCCAGCTACCGAGGTTATTGTTGCTCAGTTGAGTCCATGGCCAGGTACTTCAACTCCTGCGGTAACGGCCTGTGCCGCTAGACCTTCTTCAACTTCAACTTCTGCTAGTGCCGCCACAACATCGCCACCAAATACTCTCAGCACTTCTACCACTTCCTCTACTGCAGCCTCGACAATATCACCGGTGCCCAAGGATACCATCACTATCTTATCAGCGACGCAGAATTCTCAGCGGGGTATCATTACAGTGACAGCATCCGCATCCAGCAACAATCCAAATGCCAAACTCTCAATGGCGGTGACCGGGGCCAAATCCAATAAGTGCAACTACAATGACACAAAGTGGGAGTACATTCAGTCTCAGTGTCAGTGTAAAAAACAAGGGCAGCAGTGTTACAATTACTTCTCAGTTTGGGGGCTCTGCAACCGTGGCCATCAAATGAAACCAATCGAATATTCAATAATAATTAATCCATGTTTTCGAGCATCACCGCTATCACGCCTCTCTCGTGCGAGTGACTCCATTCAATATCAACAGCATGTTCTATTCCCAACTTGGAATCTCTTTTGGAGATTTTCCGGCGGCGTTTGAGTAAGTGGCGTGATACACTTACGAACCGTTCATGTGGCGCCTATCATTGGTCGGTTTTGAAGAAGGTCTTCGAAGTTCGAGCCCGTCGGATGTGTTGTCAAGTCTAAATTTGATGTGGAAGTTTTCTGCCAAGAACGTGGCTTCTCACTCTCAGCGCCGGTTGCCTGGAAATCCTCCCGACCATACCTTTGGCTGAAACAATCCCGATTGGTGCCACTTTGCCTTGACGAATTATCTTCAAGCATTTTTTAATACTCCGCACACGTGACTTCTCTGTTCTAAGACAAGCTGGCTAACCAGGTCTCTTTTAGAAAATTGTGGCGTGTGGAAGGAGCTGGGCCAAACACCAGCAAGGTTAGAGTCGAGTCATGAACTTTGCTTCAACAAAAAGAGGGGTCTAGAGATTCTTCCCCGGATATGGATGGTGGGGATATGGTGGGGTATTGACTCCAAATTTTACTTCCGTTGAGGGGCATAACTTGAACCTGGCCCGAGTTTCTATTTGAAGGTTGCATGATTTGGTAATTTTTCAGGCACTTTTTCTATGATAACTCTGTGCGGCTGATGACTGCAGGAAATGTCTCTCCTCTAAGCCAAATCAATATTTGGTAAGCGAGACCAACGACATACCCGACATACGCCCGGTGTGCACAATCGACGGAGACTCGGAAGAATAACAACGTTGAGCTTTCCACAGCTGTGTCAGACCGTGCTTTGACAATCCAACCTTTGTTATGCCACGTGCTCTTGTCAAGCTTAATTGGGAGGAAGCCGGCTAACCCCCTCTAAAGGGATCTATACTAAGTAAGGAGCGGCGTTATACTACGGAGTGAAGTAGACCTTTTCTTATCTAGAACCTGTCATTATGACATGTAAACGGGGTCTAGTAAGTAAGGCCCAAGCTGACAGCCTTTAGCTTTCAACCTTAATGTACCTTTTGAGGTGTATTAATACTTGGCAAGATTCCCGTGCCTTGGCAGACCTTTTTACTGCCT
Organism: Calycina herbarum; assembly: GCA_001414485.1. Lineage (NCBI taxonomy): Eukaryota > Fungi > Ascomycota > Leotiomycetes > Helotiales > Pezizellaceae > Calycina > Calycina herbarum. The sequence goes on from LLEY01000069.1 coordinate 65,086, forward strand.
TGGCAACACTTTAACTGGCTCTGGACACAACCTCAATCTTCTCCTTTTGCATGTTCTCAGCTAGCTATATTTGGTTTTTTGTGCAAGCCAAGCTTTATCATGCGCCCAAAGGGGGCGCTATACGATCCTTTTGTTTTCTTTCTCTTGGGTCCTCCCTCGCATCGCTGATCACATTCGAAGCCTTAGCCACGTTTAATGCAAGATTCTTCAAAATGCTTGTGGGTAGAATCCAGATCCTTGGAGACAGCTTTAGGGGCGCCAGGGACCCGAAAAGAAGGTGCCAAGTGGGCCAAGCAATAAGAGGGCTGCATCCCTCGAATCCAAGAGACATATTTCCAATCTTTTCAGAAACGGTCTTCTACTCTCCATATCACGCGCAATCATCAACTGAATATCACCATGGACCCAATGACAATGAGTGACTGCTTTGCTCGCCCCCAAACCAAGAGTCTTGAAGTTCAGGACTGGAGAGTACGTACTGTTATCTCATCTTATGAGATTTGACTAACTGTGATCTCAGAACGATTGGATGGTTACCCTACCCCCATGGGAGTCGAAGATGAGCAGTGAAATGCCTATTTGGCAATATACCCAAGCAGCTCTAAACCAACGAGAACTCCCGCCATCATATTTTCCTATTGAAACTCCTCTATCACCTCGATTCCCTCAATCCTCTTGCTCATCTGCAATGCAAAGTCCCCACATTCCAAACTTTCCCTCGGAATCATCATTGTCGCACACTCCAACGACATACGGACCTCCAAGAGCAAGCCTAAAACGCTCTCGACGGAGCGAAAGCGCGGATCACGATGAGGACATGGCTATGGAGGAGGAGGATTCAGATTATGCTTGGGACACAATTTCGGGCCCTCCGCCTTCAAAGAGTGCAGTTCGAATGACCCATCGAAGAACACAGTCTGCCACAGAGCAAGCTTCTATTAAACTTGCGAAGAAAGCACATACGGTGGTGGAGAAGAATTATCGGGAGCGGTTGAATGACAAGATTGCGGATTTGGCTGTTTTTCTTTTCGAGACTAGTTCTGATGGTAAGTTCAAACTTCCGTTCTCTCTCAAGCTTCCCCTTCAACATTGATTGTTTCTCCTTCCCTTGTTTTTCTTCGCTAATTTAATTCTCTACAGCGGGTGCCAAACCATCAAAATCTCTCGTCATGACACGGGCTAAAGAGAGACTAAAGCAACTCGAAGCAAGAAATAAATCTCTGGAAAGCGAAGTAGCAAAGCTGCAACAGCAGATTGCAATTCATGATCATGTCGCTGCAGAGCAACAGAAGGGTATGGGTGACATTAAGAACGAGACGAGGTCATGACATAGTCTCAGATAATTCAGACAATTTGGCCTTGAGGTGTTTTGATATCACGGGTAGAATTCTTTGTCCAGTCAGCTTGGGGAAGTTATGGGAGTGAGGTCGTGAAGGTTGGGATGGTGTAAGGGCGTTTGGATGGTGGTGTCCATTTTTCTTTATCAATGAAATAGGAATCATATCTACCCAAACCCCCTCTTCATTTATCTTGGAATTGGACTCTTTGCCCTCTACTGGGAAATATCCAATTGCTGTGACTAGGTGCGTCATGTATGCTTATCCGGAGGATGATTTTCGGATCTTACAAACTCAATGCTACCACCACCTTAAAATCCCTCTCGCCAATCTTATCTTGGCAAACCCTAAGATCGTGCTAGAGTCTAGACAACTAACTAGTCACTATTGCACGTAAAATGGGAGATCCCCAGTGCCATCATGCAGGAACCGCTTAAAGTTTAGAACCAAAAGACTGGTCTAGCTCTGACCCCTAGATCTTCAGAGCGTTAGTATTACACTCTCGCGAATCTCAGTCCCGAAATCTAGTAAATGATTTCCTAGATAACTTAACCCGTGTTTGTTGGCGTGGCAAGTTGACATACGACGAGAGAATATTCCTGTGCGCATTGAAAACACCTTTCACGATGATTTCATCTTACATGAACCATCTCGAAGTTTAAACTTCAACCCTTGAAATGTAGCGCCAGAAGAGAACGGGAAGTGTTGAGCTTTAAATTCTTGGAGCGGGAAACACCCAATCCTCGGCGAACGGGAAATCAAAAACTCTTCCGCTGTGCAAGTTTAGACTACAAACCTCTCCTTCTTGGAAACCGTGACGGATTGGTTGTGCAGGGTACGCGACATGATCTAAGCGTCATTTCCCGGGTTTTCTGTCCTCTTGATTCAAGTACAAAAATTCGCCTCCAAAAGACCCCGAAATGAAAATATCGAAATGCAAAATCCCATGATCTTCGTTTTCCGGAGAAGGGCTCCGCGCTAAAACAAAACTAGTTGCCGGTATTTAAATCATCTTTTATCATAACCTGAAAAACTCATAATTAAGAGCAAGTGCAACGTGCTATGGAAAATCCCGAAAAAAAGTGTCTGTTGAGTGAGATCTAAGTCTGATGAGAAAGATACTCTGGGGGTGCCTCTTGGTTAGGTCATGGCGAGGGGGAAGGACGCTGGGGTGATTTGGTTGAGGGAGGAACAACCTCAACCTCGAAAATATCAGATGCCAATATGGGAGAGTTCAGTGCCGCAAAAACAAAAACAAAAAAAAACGTATGTGCTCGGTCTACCAAAGCTAAATACAGTCTTTAATTGATATCATTTCAAAGCAGCTTGCCAAATACCTAATCTCTGCGGATTGAAGCCGTTCCACTCTTTTTCTCGATATTTATCGCCACCTCTTGCAATTTTGCTATTGTTCCCATCGAAGACCTTTTCTTCGTCACTCAGTCTCTCTATTATATCCTTGGCATAGACGAGCCACAACTTCGCAGCATCAACATCTGCAGGAGAGCCCTCATTTATACCCTCAAACGCAGACCGTAACGACCATATCGCATAGAGAGAGAAATCGAAAGCCGGTATCGATGGGCTGAGAGCGGTGAGCCGTGCTAAGAATGCATTCAGGTTGGACCATTGCTCGGGTTGGAAATCGTCCTTGTCGCCTGTACCTGGAGCTAACGAAAAGAGTTAGTACCTTCCATCCAACTTTCATACGACTCACTCACCTCTGTTCCACGCCTGCCTTGTTGCAGCACCAAAAAGCGGCATCTCCTTCCAAATCTTCACTTTGTTTCCCCATACCGTACACTCACTGGCAGCTTCGTCCTTGCCAATATTTTGTTGCTGCACAGCAAGCAAAATATCCACCAACGGCTGTTGATCTTTGTGGGGAGTACCGGCTGCAGCGTCGATAACACCATGCCAGGCCCTCCAAAGCGAGTCCTCGATATCTCCTTCAGAAGCGCCTTCAGAAAATACTTTTCTCGTGGGCTCCGTGAGAGAGTGCGCCGCTTCAGCTGGCTTCGATCCTGTTTCCAGAGAGGCTTTCAATGCTTTGAACTCTTGCGAAGCCATTGTTGCAACCTTGCATGCGATAGGAAGTTTCGAATTCGGAATTGGACGTGAATAACGGAGGTGGGATATCTCAAAGAAAGCAAGATGTCTAATCTTTCCAAGCTTTTGTCTGGGCGGGCCTCCAAAAAGGCAGCTCGTCATAGCCTCATGGTCACAAAATCCGGAGTGGAGGAGCGGAAGGACCCGATGCTCTCTGCAACTTTCGTAGGTGCAAGCCGTTGTTCAATCCATTATTAATTGATTGCGGCAATTCAGCCTCTTCATAACGTGGGGAAATGACATGTGTGTTGGAGGTGGATTGTTGTTGGGCCTTGGGGTGCTAGCTACACCTTCCTAACTAGGAAACCCCACCAGGTACCCTTAAGCCCTTCTCAAATCCACACCAGCTCTCCTCCAACCTTTATCGCACGACCTGCCTGCCAAGAATAAATTTTATGAATACCTTCCACTTTGAGTAGGAAATCCTTATGAAACATACATCCCTAGTGGGATTGTCCAATTGAAAGATCTCTGTAAAATGTCGAATTAGCCTGTTAAATCCGGTGCAGATGCATTAGCGGCGGCATGTTTACTGGAAAGGGTCAATTGTTTCTCTTATATCGATAAAGAATAATTTCTCGAGATGTAGAAGTGCAATTGGAAAAGCTATATATCAAGGCTTCGTAGTTGAGTTCATCTCCCCACTCGCTGAGAAAACATACCTTCAATTTCCACTTCTTCAAGAACCTCTTATCTATTTCAAAATGTTTACATTCACGGCTTTCGTCTCACTGCTTTTCATCTCCACCTCCACTGCCCTACCTTTGATTGAAGAACGGGCTGCAACGACTTGCGGTTCTACCTCGTACACTGCTACACAAGTCAACGCCGCTGCTCAACAAGCTTGCTCCTACTATCAAGCTGGCACAACTGCCTCTGGTTATCCCCACACCTATAACAACTACGAGGGCTTCAGTTTCTCAGTTGCTGGTCCTTACCAAGAGTTTCCCATGCTGTCTAGTAAAGTCGTATACACAGGTGGTAAGTCAATTCCCTCCCTCCTCCGTGTACCACTTTGGGAATTGTTATTAATGACGAAAAAAGGGAGCCCGGGAGCGGATCGTGTTATTATCAACACGTCTTGCAAGCTTGCTGGCGCGATTACACATACTGGTGCTAGTGGGAACAACTTTGTGGGATGTACCGGGACGAGCTAGATGACTGAAAGGGCAGACGAAAAGGGGGTTTGATCGTTTTTGGGATATATTGGAAACAAGTTTCTGGCGTTCAAATTCATGGGTTTGGGTCTTGTAGGACGCCTTTTGTAGCTTTTGGTGTATGGAAAATCAAAGCATTCTGACAACCCTTTGCCGCCTTGCCCTCCACATCACCGTGTTAATATTCTATCCCCCTTTTAACTCTCAAACCCACCATTTTCAGGCGTGAGAACATCTGACTGGCTCTTCGAGTTGTGTGTAAATATTGAATTAATAGCAGAAAAACCCAACACTAATTATATGACATCCAAGCATCGTGGATCACATTTTAGGAAGTTCTGATTAATCAAGTCAAAAAGCCAGTATAGTAAGAATTTATAATTTAGAAATTACAACATATGAAAGCCTTGAACAAACTCCAAACCTAGGGTCTGTCTACAAGAGATCAGAAAGACACCTGGAAGTAATTACTGTAAGCATGATAACTCCCATACGAAATTCGGCTTTCGGTCGTAAGTAAATCTCAACTAAATAATTTACGAGATGGTTGGAACAATTGAATCAAAAGGTTTCGGATAAGAAAGATAAACCAATGCTCATTCACCTCACCCTTTCCATACAAGATATTGGATTGCCCTAAAGTTTTTGATACCAGATGATTAAATAGACGTTTTTACGAAGTACTCTGCACTGATATTCTCATCAGTAACTTTCTATGCGAATCACATAAGAAAAAACACTTTGGCTGAAAATCAAGCCTCGCTTATGCCCCTGATGAATGTGCAAATTCCACACAGTAGGGAAATATGAGTATAGCTCTAAAACATAATACGCCATTCATTCCTGTTTGGTGAGGACTGAAAACTACAAATTTACCTCGAAATCAGGATATGCACTCACTCCCTGAACCTACACATCCTCCCATCTTCCCTCTCCACCCACCACCCAACACTCTTCGCACACCCCACGTACATGAAACAACCCCTCACTATCATACTTCCTTGTAACAACCCCAAGCCTTCCATAATCCCCACCACGAGAAAACCTGCTTCCAGTTGTCCGCCCGAAAAGCCTTTTAACATACCATCTCCCAAAACACATACAAAACTCCCAGCCCCAACAAAACCAACCACCCTAAGTCCCTCATCACAACAACCCCCCAGAAAAGGAAGTGGACCCAAAACAACTCTTTCAATAAACTTATTTATCTGAACTTTTACATCAAGATTACGTTTTTTCCAAGAGGATGGAGGAGGGTCATACTATAGAGTAAGAGAAGTGAACCTTACTCTGTGAGCACCGGCATTCAATTTATATTGTACGAATCGGTTTGTTGTAATTGAAAGCACTGTCCGAGAAAGGTTAGAAGAATCAGGGAGTTGGTTTCTTGATTCTCCTAAAATCCCCCCCCCCCCCGGCGAACAATACTTGCAATGATGCGAAATCTACTCTAGTCACATGAAAAAGGGGTGTTCACCGAGTAATGCTCGTTTCTCCTACTGGAGCGATGAAAGGAAAATTCTCAAGAAAGACAACGATGAACACTCAATTGGATTAATACTTTGTAGGTTTGTATATTGTGTGTGTTGGTTCCATGTCCTTCCATCCTCCCCTTCGTCCATCTATCTACCCACTCCCCAGCCCCCCTCAAACACAACATGCCTCTCACACATCCTCCCAGCCCATCGTCCGACTAACCAAGTCAACCAACCATCCACCCAATCACAAAAACACAATCCTCCCTCCCATCCTAACCCTCAAACCATGCAGCATTAAAAACGAGTTTTCTCGAAGGCCCAAAGAAACAGCGGAAGAAAAGCAAATCAAGAAGAGAGGACCGCCACCAAGGCACAATTCTGTTGGCTCAGAAATTTATCCCTCCCAACCATATACTCCAGTCCGGGTTACCATACAATACATACAAAATCAAAACAACACAAAAACAGCAAGAAACAAAAAAACAGAGGGAATGCAAAACGCCTCCCCGGACCGGACCCTTTTTTGCTTTCAAATCGATTGGCCTGCTTCGCTGTACTGTCTCATTTGCGCTAGTGATTAAAGAGAAAAGAGAAAAGAAAAGAAGCTTGATTGGCTCAATTAAATAAGGAAGAAAAAAAGGAAATTCGTGTCAACAATGCTTATGCCTCAAAAAAGCTGATCGCTTATGTACCTCCCTCCCACAAACGCCCCGATCACGCAACTGTATTATAATTTTAAGGACGTGCTTGATGTTCCATAGAACTAGCCCCTGAATACCTCCCCTCAATAACCTCGGCCTCCGCCCCCAAGAAATCCGGATTCTCATGTTGTCTCTCAACAGTCCTCACCCCATGTGAATTCACAAATCCCACACTAGTCGGCCGATCATCCCTAAAATCCGCCGAAAGATTCCCCAACGCCGAAGAAAGGTTCCGTGAATGATGCTGAGATTGGGGTTCCGGTGTCACCATGCTGGAATTCGTCGAGTTGGTGGAATGTCGATGTTGCGAGTTCGAGCGGTCGAAGGGGAGACGGGAGGAGTCTATGGATCCTTGATTTTGATGCGTTTGAAGGAAGAGGTGGGCGCCGGGTTGATCGAGGTCTACACTTCCCATTTGGGATTTCCGACGAGAACTTTTTCGTGGGACGCTAGGTTTGCGGGAGGGCATTCGAGAGGGTAATCCTGGAACTAGAGGAGGCACGTCTTGTGCTCGAGATCGTTTCGAACTGGCTTTCGAAGTAGCCTTCGATGGAAACCTGCTGGGTAACTCAATTTCGCCACCAGGCAGATCCATCCCGGGTAGAGTGGGTGGAACGTCCGAGATTCGATGCATCTCAAACTCGTCTTCATCGTGTGAACTATCAGCGTGAGATATTAATGGGCTGACGAGGTTATCGTCCTCGTGAGCAGATTCCGGAGCAGGAATTGTATTTTCGCCACGAATGGCATTTCGATCTCGAATCGATTCATCGTCGGAATCTATAGGTCCATTCCGTACAACTCCTGTTGCAACTGGAACACCTTCAGGTGGTGATTCTTCTCCAGGCCGCTTCAATTTCGGTGGCATCCGAGCACTTCGGACCACCTCAAAGCCTTTGCCTTTCTCCTTCGTCTTTCCCCCAAAGAATCCCTTGAACCACCCAGCCGCCGAAGCAGCAGGACCTGTAGGATCCGCAGGACCAGTCTTGATCCTCCTACTAGGCACATTGGCATTAAGCGCCGGACCTCGAACGCCATAATAAAAGTCTACTTCACGTGTTGTATAATCGGCTTTAGACCGTCCAGGACTACCATCCAAGGGTGGATTTTGAGGAATTGGCGTCGCTCTCCCCGAAATGGATGGGCCTTCCTCCGCTGGCTCTGCAGGTCCGATTTCCGCCTGACTCCAACGTTTACTCGTCCAATCCCCACTAGCCCAAGATCCTCGACTTCTTCCACTTGGAGTTACACCAGATCCACCCCCAGGCGACTCTAACGTTGGCCGCCTAAATCTGGGAGGTCGATAATATGGATCTGCAGCTTCTGTATCTAGTATTGTATTTCGGTTACGACCAAGACCAGACGGAGCAGCCGCTGATGGTAAAAATGAGAAAGTGCTTGCTTCCCCTGGAGTAGTAGGAGTGTATGAGCTACCTCCACTACCGATAGCATGCGGAGGCATCGCACCATATGGCTCAATACTTGACTCTAGGCCGGTGCTCTGTCTATTCAAGAGCACACCAGTACTACCTGCTGACTGGCTCCTTAATCTTCCTCCTTCCATCAAATATGCCTTTCTATCGTTCTCAGTATCCAACATCGCAGTACGAGACAATTGGCTCTGTCTCGAAGGTCCATCTCGTCGTGGCATCCTCTTTGATAGTTGCCGCATACCAAATACTCTGACCAAACCACCTCTGGCCGCATTGCTCGCATTGCCTCCAGCTCCTGTCATCCGAGCTGCAACTTCTACGATGGTTTGAACAGCATTTAGTAGAAATCCGAGGATCAATACAACAGCATGCATCAGAAGAATCGCATATCCAATCCAACCTTTGGGGCCGTCAGTGATTCCAAGCGAGGGAGCAAATGCAAGCATCAAGATGACAGTAGCAAGTCTCAGGAACGAGAAGAATGTGTGAAATGCATTCATTGAGGTGGGAGAGTGAAATGGCCGGAATGCGTGGAGCGTCAAAATGAAGATGACCTCACAAATGACCAAAACCACAAGTTGAGCGATCCCAGAAGGCTGCAGAGCTCCAATTGCAACACCCCTGAGTATTGACAAGAGGACAGGAATAAGTGCAAAGGAGGCTGCTTCGTCGGAATAAGTGTTGTACAGCGGGCCATATCTCAAGACAGTTGGAAGGTCGTCAAAAAGGTAGGATTTTGGTCGAATCGAGGCGATGAAGTAAAGCAACCATACGGCAAACCCGAATATCAGTGCCAACATCACTACCGCAAGACCGACGGTAAATTTATTTGTTGTATGGGCAGTCTCCACCAATTGGAACATTGAAAGAGTGACGATGGGCAACAAGAAGTAGTTGAAAACGATCCGTATACTCATGCCTACTGAAAAAGGCATGTTCTTGGCTCTTAAATCCTCTTCTTGCGTGTGATTGATAACCCGATAGGCCCATCGAAGTAAGAATCCGACCTGAATGAGAGCCAGTGTTGCTGCAATAATGATGAGAAGCCATATTGCCATCCCAGCCCATACATCCTCCACGGTACTGATTCCTATCAGTTGTCGTAGCTTATCGAGACCGTAGCTCCCATGAGTGACATACACCCCATCGACTAAACTCTGCGCAGGAGGTCCATTGGTAACAAAGCTCTGGTTAAACATGAGACTGGACCATGCAACTTTACTAACAATTGGCGGGTAGAATCCTGGATAGTTGAGAGTGAGTCCTCCGGTGAGGGCAATAAATTGTATGTACTGCAAGCAATCTCCAAATCCTGGTGTTACCAAACGAAGCAAGTCCTCATCACGCCCGTAGTTCGAACTCCACCGAAATATATCTGATGATCCCCATGGACTGAATATCCCCGCAAAGGCCGTAGCTACCCCAACAAACACGAGGACCAATAAAGGTATATATGCAACCACATTCGTAAGGGTTAGACCCATATCGGGGGTGATGTCTGCCGAAATACATCCTATGATTGTAGCGGATGGATCTCCGTATTTGATCAGAAGGGTGGTAGTGAAAGAGGTAAATGCGTATGTCGAGTAGAAGTTGTTGTTGAAGCCGAAAGAGGGCCATTCGGATCGTATGCTCCTAAAATAAACGTCAATAACGCAAATACTCATCCATAATCCAAACATCTCAACTTACCCATTGGCAAGCTGCCTCGGTGCCAGAGGACAAGTTCCATTTACCAACACATCACAAAACCTCTCCCCACCGTCATTATTCCATGGCTCGTACGTCAGAACATTGACCTTGTTGAATATAGTTGCCGCTTTGGACTGGTTGACTGCTCTCAGATCCGGTCTGGGTTCATCTATAATCTTCCCTCCTCTGGCTGTATCATTGAGATCACCCCAATATTGGGTGTCGTTCCAAGCTGGCAAGTCTTGTGGCAGTATTATACTCGTAGGACCTGATCCTGTAACATTTACCCAAACCTGCACATTCAAATTATGTTTCGGATCCTTCGTATCGAAGACGGCATCCATGTACAGTGGCACAAGTTGTAATTGTAATGGCGTATCGTTTTGAACCGATTCGGAAAGGCAGTTGTCGAATTCGATGTTGACGGCCGCGGTTGGCAGGATCCAAAGACTGAGAATCAGTATCAGAAATGAAGTCAATCTGCCAAACGATCCCCTTTGCCCCCATCTCGAAAGGGCCATATTTACGGGTAGCCGCGTCGTCGAGGGTGTAGGTCTAGAATTCGAGATCGAGATCGGAAATCGTCCTTCCAGATCTAGCCCAACCGTATGCCTCCTCTGCCTTTCCCATCCCCTCGCTTGCCACTGCCATGCATCTCTCTCCTTGACCGACTGTGTCATCGCGTCGTCGTCGTGGCTGGGACTCCTTCTCTCACTTCGCACATGGTCATCGCGGTGGTGATCCTGAATGGCCTTCGGGCGGGATCTCGACTTTTCCATAGCATTGATATTCACAGACGTCGCAACATCGACGAGGAGCGCTGGGGGAACCGCATACAACAACGAAGCTAACAGCATGCAGGTAGGTGAATTCTTATTGCTCAACACGCCATGATTTGCTTTTCTAGGTGCAGGTGGCAGAGCTGGAGCTGGGAAGAAAAACAACGTGAGAGGAAGAACCTGGAGATCAACGCAGCAACGATGACGGGGCTGCCAATGCAGCAAGCGTGCAACTCTGCAAGTGGCTCGTTGATGAGCAAGATGAAACGAATCGGGAGGTGCTTTTCTTTCGTATCGTATCGGCCCCAAAATTATCCGCTCTGATCGACCCTACGCGCCACAATTAATTGTACGCCCGGCGAGCCTTTGCCGATTTTCAATTTGACGTCGTCGAAGGAAATACGGAAGAAAAGGAGGCTCAAGGACACAGGCGATGCAAACGACAGTAATGGGTGGTTTAGAGTTGTGTTGGTGAGAGACTAGAAAGGTCCGTCTTTCCACTGCGGCGGCGTAGGGTAGTATCAGAGTCCAGTGCCGACCGACCACTTGTTGATTAGGGGGCCAGAGTCAGTCATCAAGTCCTGTTGAGTAAACCAGGAAAAATCAAGGCAAATCTTCCAAGGTCCAGGACAAGGACGCCAAAATGCAATGCGTATCTTTCAGTCCGGGGCACGCAACCTCGTATTCTCAACTAGACATTTACCAACCTTTAGCTGACCAGGTTTCTGGACCTATCAAAGCCATATTTTCAGGGGTAAGCAGATCTCCAATAACCCGTACTCCGGTCCGTATCCAGCCCAAACCCGCACTGTACTATACCCCCTTTTAAAGTCTATTTATCCAAAATATTCTCAGTTACATCATACCACAAGTTAATTTCTCAAATTTCCTTTCAAACATTCACGCATTCACAGACAAAATCCGCATTCCAAACAGAGGGCAAAGCCTCCACAAGGAATTTCCCGGCCCACGTCCCCTCTCGAGAATCCAAACACAATTGGATGAACGAACCTACACCCAAAAACTTAAATCCTATTTTTAGCAACCAGGAAACAGATCCAACCCCAACTCAGCCTCGGAACGACTCAAGGGTTTCCTTGGCATATGACGCCCTCGACCGTTGTTTGTAGCCCGCTAACGAATTAGCATCGCGCCCACGTCAAAAACATCGCTTCGTATACGGGCTAGACGAGTCAAATACCCTTCTGACGTCTGTCAACCGTCAAAGCTTTGTTTACTACTCGACTCGGCTACTAGTCTATGAAAAGAGAACAAGTAGTTGATCACCAAGTGAACCTAGTACTTACTAAGTCTCAGTAGAAGAGCTCGAATCCCCACTTAACTCACTCATCTCACTGTGCGAAGTTTAGTTTCTAATCAATTATTTCTGTGCGGTGCTGCTTAATTGGAATTTTCCATTTTATGTTGTGTTGAGACAAAAAGCAGAAAAGTTGCTTGCAAGAACTCCCTGTGTGGTTTGGTTTTAAGACAAAGGCGTATGAAGAAAAGAAAAAAAGCTTGAACTCCTCCCCATATGCATACCCACCAATCCTAAAATAACAATTTTCACCTCCATGCCTCCCCCCAACCCAATTACTATCTAATCAACATATCTCGGTCCCTCATCATAATTCGCAGCCGGCGTCTCAGGCATCCCATAAGCCCCAGGCGTAGGCGCACCATAATATCCCTGTTGCCCACCCGGAGTAGGAGCATCCATAGCCTGAGGCGTAGGAGCCCCCCAACCACCCCATCCCGGAGCCGGCGTGGGAGCCGCCCCAGGCGTAGGCGCGTTATACGGTGCCGGCGTCGGAGCAGAATAGGCGCCTGGAGTTGGGGCATTCATCGCAGCAGGCGTGGGAGCAGACATATGGTTACCAGGTGTAGGAGCATCATATGAGTTATTGCCTCCCCAGCCTTGACCACCCGAAGGTTGGTTTGCACCCCAACTCTCGGCTGCTGGTGTGGGTTGGTTGTAGGCTGGGGTTTTGGAACCCCATGCATCTCCTCCTCCACTGCCGGAATAGCCTGGAGTTTTGGAACCTGCGTCGAAGCCACTTGACATTCCGTAGGCTGGAGTTTTGGCTCCCGATGACCAGGCTGGAGTTCGGTTGCCTCCTCCGTATGATGTTCGACTGCCGTCATGTGGATTGGTTGTTCGGGATCCATCAGCCCAAGCAGGCGTTCGGCCTCCGTTGTTGTCGGGCGCTTTCCAGGCGGGTGTTCGTCCGCCATTTGCCATAGCAGGTGCTATACATGTTAGTAAAATTCGAGAATAATAGTGAAAAAATGACTTACTTCGGTTATTGCCCCAAGCTGGAGTTCGGCCAGTGTCACCACCAGCTGCAGGTGTGCGCCCACCATCCCATCCACTTCCTCCATGAGGGGTAGCACCTCCACGTCCTCCTCCTCTCGGGGTGAAACCTCCTCTGCCACCTCTCGAGTTGGGATCGATCGAAGCACCAGTAAGTCTATCTTTGAAAGCCAAGGCATCCTTTGGTACGTTGACTGTCTTGTTTTTGGTGTGGAGTTCAACACGTGCATTGTTGTCGGAAGTCTCCTTCACGATACCGAGCAGTCCCTTATAAGGTCCTTTTCGGATTGTGACGGTTTGGCCAATTGAACGATCTCTTCCGAAGGATTTTGGAGGTGGCATATCCCCGCCAGCAGCACCACCGGTGTTGCGCTTCATTGCTGGGTTCATTGAAGTCAGATCAGGTCCAGCACTGACTGTGGTAACACCCTTCGCAGCGACACTGTTGACAGCGTTGGTGCGCGTAACGAAAATGCCTGCATTCTTGCTCTGGGAAGAGCTACGAAGGTAAAGATAAGTTCGATGGATATGGATAATCTTTCCGACTCTGCCTTCTCCGCCATGCTCCTTGACGTTCTCATCCAGCTTGATCTCATGGCCATTGCGGTCAGTAGCAATGCCACCGCCCCTTTGTTTCTCCACTTTGTTGGAGATTTGAGATGGCATGACTGTTCGTGTCTGATTATTCTGATCCAAGACAACCATTGATTCCCGATCAACCTTGACAATACAGGCAACAGTGGCTGCATCTAGTTGAACCAAGTCCCAAAGCTCATACTGGCCAAGAGATCCACCTCCACCAGAGTCGCTTGCTTCTCGCAAATCCTTGCTGAATACCGTAATTTCAGCGTTTCCTTGATCGCTCAGGAGAGTGACACGATCTTCGACAATTTTGACCACCATACCAACCTCGTCACGGTATCGACTGCCACCAATGACTTTCACGTGGTCACCCTCTCTGAATCTCTTTCGTAGCCCCTTGGTAGGGACCTCGATAGTTTGACCTTTCAAAGCACCTTCTGTGACCTTCATCGAGACAATATCACTTCGGATAGAGATGGCTTTACCCATAACTCCCTTTTGCTCGCCATCGTAGACCTCGATGATGTCGCCAGGTTGGTATGACGCATTTGCAGTACTCGCTTTAAGACTCGCAGCAAGAGCATTCAAATCGAGATTTTCGGTACCATCTTCAGCGCCGGACGCAAATCTGGTCACTTCTTCCAATGTTGGATTGACATCTTTGACGTTAATGACCTGGAGTTTTACATCCTTTTCGACGAAACCGTTAACATACTCATCTCCGAGGTATGACCAGGTTTTTGTTTGGGGATTTCCTTGCAAATATTTGGCGTGCCTTTTCTTTGCGTCAACCTCCGAAAATAGTCGCTGTGGTGGTCTAGGGCCCGCTGCAGCTCGCTTTCTCTTTCCGCTATCTGGGCCTGCATTCGCATCTTCGTGCATACCATAATCCAGACGAGGCACATATCGAACTCGTAGTTCTAGACCGGTGTCTGTTACATCGATAACCTGTGCAAGATCTCCGGCATACTTAGGGGGGCGCTTTAGCCGAACGTAAGCTCCAGGTTCTAGGGCAGGAGTTTTCGAAACTCTGAGAAGGTCCGGCATTTCCTTGATCTCAATCATCTCCATCTTCGTTCGAGGGTATACGTTCATGAGACCATCCATGGCAGTCAAAATATCCGAAGACCGCTGGGCTTCCACATAAATAAATCCCTTCATGGTTGATTGTGTACCACCTCGTTCGAAAGCAGATGTGATTGCAAGTTCGTCCTTGGTGCCCATTTTCTCTTCTACTCGTTTCATGATGGAGAAAATGGCCTCTCTTTCCTTGCCCTCTTTACACCTAACTGCCCAGATACTTGGATCATTGATACTAGGGAGAAGAAGTCGTCTTGGCACCACATCGGAATCACCCAGACCTCTGCCGTTTCTACTTTTATTGGCGTATCGTAATCGCAAGGCTTCGGCTTGTTGTTCCGCATCCATGCTTGCCTCAATCTCACGCTGTCTGTCCAATTCTCTGTGCCGTCTATCGTCCATCTCACCACCCGCTGGGAGATCTGCCATATCATCGGGATGGGTATCTGCAATGAAATTGTCTCGGATTTCATTCTCATCATCGTCGTTCTCGTCTTCGTCTTCATCCTCATCTACTTCGGCTTCGACATCGAGGAAAACATTTCGATTGCTTCGCTTTACGCGCTTTCTTTTGGGACCCTACAATTGGTAAGTAACCGCAAATTGACAACCTATAGGTCATGCCCAGGATGAAAAATCCCTAGGCAGCCATCTCGCCCCAGCTGTTGCTCTCGAAGGGTAAAACCTACTGAGATTTCCTCTTCATCCTCATCCTCTTCGTCGTCTTCCTCATCGTCCTCCTCCCCACCTTCCTCGTCATCCTCATCATCATTTCGTGATGGTCGCGCTCTTTCATTGTCGCCATCCCCATCCTCAGAATCATTATCATTGCTCACCCGTCCTTTCGATGCCTCATTTTGGATTTGCGCGCCGGCATCGTCGTCGTCGTCTCCGCCCTCGCCATCAGAGACATCGGCAGGTTGGGGATTGAAGTTATCATCTTCCTCGTCGCTGTCGTCTAGATTTTGATTGAGAAGGTTGGCGGTCGACATGTTGCTGGTTTGCGATCGAGGGGAGGACGTAGAGACAGTATTTGTAGTCGGAAACTGGAGAGGGTTTTGGATTTAGGCAGCAATCCGTGACCAAGGGTGTGCAGGAGATGGTCCTAAGCTTCCAGTCGAGGAGATGGTGTGCAGGTAAGGTAATGGAGGGGAGTTGCAGTGCTTTGTACTTTCAAAGGTTGAAGACAGAAGCTCGAGATCTGAAAGGGGGCTAGTCCTAATTAGGCCATGAGATGGGATCCTTGATCCTTGTCAACTCGTCAAGGAAAAACCTTTCTCCATTCACCTAAACTTCTCAAATAAACTTCCCAAGTGAATTTAGAGTCGATAACTTTTCATCTTTACTGTATATGCATTGCACTCAGTGTGAGAAAAATTCCTTATTACCCACCGGTACTCTAAGTAACTCTGAGTAGAGTAGAGTATTCTATTACTCTATCATCTCTCACGCTAAATGCAGTCTGTCTTTTTATACCTCTTATCTAATCGAGGAACTTCACTAGAACCTAGTAATAAACCACAATTAAACCTCACCAACCACACAACAAAACTACAGCTCCACTCAACTCCCCAAATTCACTTTCCATCCATTAAGAATACCGTTATATTTCCCCTCTTCCTCTCTATCTCAGTATATAATTCTCTCAATCTCCTTATCTGCACCCCCCAAAAGCTACTTAACATGGATATCAACCTCTCTCGCAAAACAAAATGCTCTCGCTCAAAAAAGCATAAATAAAGATCGTAAAGAAGCAAACATCAACCCCCACCCTAAAAAAAAAACGCCCTGAAAATGCATCAAAAAATCATCCCATATAAAACGTTGAATCTAATATATCCAACAAGAAAAATACCAGAAGAGAAGAAAACCCCCTTTCTTGCTTGCTTCCCAAACCATGCAAAATAATCTCATAAAAAATTCGCTCAATCATTCAAAGAGGTAGTAGAAGAAGAAGAAGAAGAAAAAATGAGAATTCAAATCATCTATCTCCTCACAGATCCCATTCGAGAAGCCACCTTGGCGGGCGCCGGAAGAGTTTGCGTAAACTTATCACGCTCTGCGAACAACCAAACGATTAGCCCAAGCCCACAGAGAAAGGTAACACAACTTCGAAAAGCCAGGTGGCCAGGATAGATGGGGAAAAAGGGAGGAAAAACATACCACTCTCCGTC
This sequence comes from Calycina herbarum, assembly GCA_001414485.1. Lineage (NCBI taxonomy): Eukaryota > Fungi > Ascomycota > Leotiomycetes > Helotiales > Pezizellaceae > Calycina > Calycina herbarum. The sequence continues at coordinate 81,922 of LLEY01000069.1, forward strand.
TCGAAAACAATAGTAATATCATCATGCTCCCCCGGATACTCCGGGACATCCAAACAAACAAACTCATGATCACTAACACCCTCCATCTTCCTCGGCTTCGGCATAGCAAACTTGGCATCCACAATCTTCAGAATATATTTCCCGCTCTTCCCCGACGTCTCAAAGATATCCGTCGATTTGAGCGGGAAAGACATACAATCACCATGACTGAAGCCCTCAAAGAAGGCCAGGAGTTGGATGACTTTCTCCCGTCGCACGACTTGCAATCGTGTCGCGTTGGCGTCCCATTTCTTGTAGATGGGTACTACCATTCTTCGACGGGCAATGTTGAAAGAGGTAGCCATGCCATCGTAGAGGACGACAAAGCCAGTGAGGGCCGCTTGGAACATATGGAGATCTTGAAGGCCGGGGAAGAGGTATGTGCGCACTGAATGGGCCTTCCCAATAGAATCCAGTAACTGCGCAAGCTCATGTGGAAGTTCGTGAGAAACTTGAGATTCCACAACTGATAAGGTCATATCCTGTTGAGGTTCTCGGAAGATCTTCAGTTCCTTTGAAATCTTGACGTCGAGACGGATTTTCAATTCTCCCGTCCCAACGTTGATTCTATCCGTCAGACTACCGGTTTTGAAATCCAGAGCCACACGCAAACTCGGAGACAGAACGGCTTTGTTGCTTTCTAGATCACCTTCATCCTCGTTGATTACGCGGAATCCTTTCCAGTCCAGTGTTTTGAGACAATTTTGGTCTTTGGAGTCCTGAGTGTAAGCCGCGAGAGAAAATGCTCTCATCGGTGCTTCAGCAACAATCTCCTCACCACGTCCGAGGGCGGTACCGGTGATAAGTTGATGAAGGCGGGCTCTTTGGGAGGGGTCATCGAAAGTCAAGATGATTTTGTAATTTGACTTTGATGTTGCAATTTTCAGTAGCATAGCTGGCGAGCCGTCTTCACCGCGAAGGAATCCAAATTGAATGGGAAGATTCGGTGGCAAGTTTTCGTCAATGCCCCTGACACTTTTGGTCTTTGGGTGAGTATTCAAGGCAATTCGGTAACCCCGGTGGAATGTAACGGCACCAGCAGCACCTGGTACAGTTTGTGTCTTCTCAAATAACCTGAAATGGCAATGTGGTAACGGCTCCTTGGGGAATCTAGACTCGGGATTGGTGTCGATGTACTGGAAGCTCTTAAGAATAACCTCGAATGCAATAACTTCGTCCCGGCGCTGAACGAGAGCCGCGTGGACCTTGGCTTGATACTCGTACATTCCCAAAACCATTCTGTAATCTTGCTCGGAGCAGTTGAGACGAAGAGTAAATCCTCTAGGCAAAGATACCCTGATTGAATCACTTTTCTGTTGCCAAGAGACGTCACTCCATGTTGGCCCACGACTACTATCTGCAGAGATGCAAAGTTTCAACCCGCCATCTTGACTTGCGATGATGGCTGATAATACTCTCTCCTTCTGTCCGCGAACCAAAGATACCAAGACAGGGCATCGATAATGTTCGGCATCTTCTGACAGTACTGCTTCTGCAAATACTCGTCCGAAGTGAAAGTCTCGGCTTGTATCTCCAAGTGGGAATGTATCTGAAAGACCCAGCGTCAGATTCGGCCGCTGACTTGAAACCAAATATTGGCTTCCTTCGTGTGGTGTGAAAATTGAATTGTCTATTCCTTGCATCAGTGGTGCATCATTGGCATCTTGAGGCAGGAAGCCATTCCGTTTCATGGACATAGCCAACTTCCTCAAGCTGGATAAAATACCCTGTCTGGACTCCAGAATAGAAGCCAATTTGGAGTCTCTTTCTGCTCCAGATGGGTCTAATATCTCTTGGCGCTGCCCGGCAACATTCTCTGTGATCCAGAGCGACTTGGCAAGATCCGCATGCGCTTGTTGGAGTGCAAAAAGTCTGCGTCTTTGACCTTCAGGTGTTGATGGTCGATCCCGCACAGTGGCCTCTAAACTCATCCTACCTTTCAGGAACCACCATAGAGATATCCTAGTGAGTTCTTCCAGGGTGCAGTTTGAAAGTGGCTTGACTGATTCGGTAGATAAACGGAACAAAGTGAACATGTGTGATACACGAGCGGCAAATTCCTGCACAGCTTCGTCAGCGACTGCGAGGGCGGCCCCTTGCAGAGTTGTGTTACTGCGGGACAATGCTGCCGAACCCCCAGTAAAGCTTTGCTGGGACGAATTGTTATAGGAAAATGGAGGAGGCCTCTCAGCCGGATGTCCTTGTTGAGCTGTGCTGCTATAAGAGGGAACAGGACTGGCGTTAAAGCTTCCTTGCTGCGTGGAGGAACGAGACATCGGAGCAGGGCTTTCCAATATCGGAGTATTTCTTTGAGAAGCTATAGAGGACTGGTGTGTTGGTTGCAGTGAATCGGGAATACTAGTCGTTGATGTGGAGATGATACTATTTCGCATTGTATTAATTCGCAACTGCTTCATTTGCGGTGACAATCCTGGGTCGTCCATTTGGTCGCCAACTGGTTCATCTTTCACGGGAGAAGCTTGTACCAAAGCCCTCCCCTCACCACCAGACCGCATCTCTGCTCTAACCCTTGCGGCAAAAGAAGTTGGGTCGTAGGGGTCGGATTTGGTGGGGGTAGGATTCATCGAACCATTTCCATTTCCATTTCCATTTCCTGTAGGACTTTCTCGATGACTGCTCCCAAAGCTTTCCACCGAGTCGTTCTTCTCTAAAATTGAGAAGCCAGTCTGGGTCCGTTTCAGAGGCCCTGGTTGAAAAGAGTCTCCAGGATCCAAATTCATAGGGTTTTCCACCGCACTGGCATTTGGGCTACGGCCCCGGAAATCTGGTGGTGGTTGATTGTAACTGTTTTGATTATGTTGATTGTGACCAGATTGATGCCCCGCCGTTGGGTGTGTGTTTGCCCTCAGACGGACTCCAATCTCTGCGACAGGCGACATGGCTTCATCGCCACCCTCTCCAATGACCTCTGGTTTCTCATTTGCAAATCGAACAACCAGGCCCTTCCTGCTTCTTTTTGGACTCGCAGATCGTCTTCGTGGTGGTGGTCGTGCGTTTGTAATTTCGGAGGCCTTGGGCCATCGAGAGGCATTTGAGGTATCAATCCGAGTCAATGGCGGTGGATTGAAGTTCTGGTGCTGGTCAGGAGAGAATTGGCTGGGCGAAACTGGCATCATCTGTAGCTTGTCTGAAGGTCCATGGAGAAAGTCGTCCACGCTGACCTCGTTGTCTGCTGGTTTCCTCTCCTTGTCCTTGAAGAGCTTCCCCATGAACCGACTCTTTGACTTCTTCTCCTCCTTGCCTGTATGTGCTTCCTCCATGATTGTGTATTTGTGGTATTTATTCGTATGCGAAGTGCAATCAACTTCTTCGAATCTGATCTGGGGATAAGCGCTTTGGGGTACTGGAGATTGCCAGTTCAGATGAGCACTTGGAGCTTGGTGTGAATCGTGTGAATCCGGCGCGGGGCACAGCGCTAATTGCAGATTGGGGATCGCAGATTGCGAGACGGTGATTGGACTTTGGATCGTGAAGCCAGGTTGTCGGATTCACGGAACCTCGTCTCTTTTATTTGAACAAATTGGGGTTTTGGCAGTTGACACAGTACCTTTTGAGGGACGCATGAGTCCCGTACGTTCACCTCCCCACAGTGGTTTCAGGGGTTGCTTAAACGGTGGTTTGCTGGTTTGCCCACCTCCAGGGCTGGCTGGAGAGCGGATGCTTATCGGGGGAAAGCCTATGACTAAGCCGGAAGGATGACTTCTGGGGTGTCCTCCCAGCGTTCTTTTTCGGCTTGGCTTGCTGTACGCTAGCATCCTGCGCCCGCTGTAATCGGCAATCCAAAGCTATTCAACCGCCAAAAGGGGTATTGCATCGCATGCTCAATCAAATATATCCTCCGTATATCGAGAGGCACAGACTTATTCGAGACCTATCGTCAGTACTCGTCTAATCCAAATTTTCCTCAGACGCTGCCCGCTTTATTAAGTAAATACGACGTATCGTGGGATTTGCAGAGGTAGCGGGGTAAAAGGAATGGCTCACCGGTATTTTCAATTTTCTGACTGCATCGGCCCATGTGGCGAAGCACCGGTGTGCATTGGAGTGATTGATTGCAAGCTGTGCCAATTGCAACGAACCAATTCGTGTCCGTAAATAAGACATGCCAATAGAGTAGAGCAGGGCAGAGTAGAGTCGAGTAGAGCAGAGCCACGGAAGTGATGTTGGATTGGGGCCGGTCCAATGCCTAACTGACCGACCCAACATCTGGTAATTCTTCTCCACTCAGAATGCTTCGTTCGGATGAGAGGACGAGAACTGGGGCGGTGGTCTGTGATGGGTAAATAGAGTCAAGGCATCACAGCCACAAGAGAGTTGCAACGAGTTAATTGTGAGGCCGAGGTTGCTGTGTTGTGTTGGTTGGTGATGTCTCGGTGCGACTCGTGGGGTGTGCCTGGGAAGAAAATGTGACTGTTTCTGTTAGACAGGTCAGAGATATTCGTGGCATCATTTTGCTGTCGAAACATCGAGTAGTTTTTTTGGTCTGGTAGATATGCAAACGAGTTTGAATGAATGGAACCCCATTCTTCGGGGAAGGGTAGCAGACAACATAATCAAAGTCCGACGGAATAGGAGGAATCTTCGTTACAACCAACAAGCCATTTCAGTTTGCCTTAGCGAGTGGGCCAGACGTCAAGCGGCAGTGGGTAGGTACTGAGAGAGAAGGAGAAGTTGATTCGAGGATAAATAGACGTGGGAATGGCAGGGAAAAAGTTATCTTGTTGGTAAAGAGTTGGGTAGAAGACATGACAAAAAGTATCAGAGAACAAAACCTATATAGGGGGTTGGGAGAACATGTGTAACCATAGAGATAGTCGTAGCCATAGTTGTTACCAAGATAGCATTCTGAAGAAAGTAGAAAGAGGCTACCTATAAGACAGGAAAAGGAAGAGGCAGCTCGGGATACGTTCTCGGTTGCCATCTCCTGAAACAGTAGACAAGACGGGAAGTTGGGATTTTTCGCTTGCAACTGTCAATTCAAGACGCAGACATTTGGAGAAAAAGAAATATGAGCAATTGAAGAGTCGCTGCAGGTCTGCGGGAAATGCCCAATGTGACCCGTCAACTGGTTCTCTTGAGACATGGCTCTGGTCTCGGTAGTCCACGAAGAACTGTCGTGATTCCATGGTGCAGATCAACATCTGATACTGCTCTGCTCGCCTATGTCTCGGCGCTGGATTTTTAGCAAAAAGTAGAGCAGGATTTTGGAAATATAGAGGCAAAAGCTTGGTTCAGGGTCGTATCAATTGGGAGTCTTGCTCAAGTGGGACTCGCGAGACTGGAAGCAGACTGGAAGCAGACTGGATTGCTGGTACATGAACAGCTGAAAACCAAGCTCGCCTCCAGCCATTTCAGCACAACTTGAAGCAAATCGGGCGCGGCGAGAAGGGCGCATGTGGCCTTCGTCCAATCATGGCGATCGCTGTAACCCCCGGCTTTTGGGGTGCCCAGATCTGGCTTCCTCGACCTTGTTTATGCTCAAGCTATTCCCTGCACAATGCAGATAGTCCGAGAGGGTGATTGGGTGCCGCAGGTTTTCAATGGGGTTTGGAGTGACTTCGCTGGAACCCAACCCGCACATGGAGAGAGGACAACCTTTCGTCATACTCAGCAGCTCAAGTAAAAGGGTGGTACGTTCACCACCTTTCCCCGAGACGAGACACAGAGTTCGATTATCTACCTCTGTCGCTCCCTTTTTTTGTTTGCAAAAATCCCTCTCTTTAAATTGAATCCCTTTTGCTCCTCCTCCTGCCGAGCGTCAACACCAAGCTCTGTTCGCGCTGCAGCTCAGCAAGCCGTCGGACCCTGGATAAATCGCTCAATCGGGGAGCTACCACTGATACCACTCCAAGTACTGAGTAAACTAGTGCATCGTCATATCCCGCCAGCTTGGCCAGCTCATTGCGTGAGACAACGGAACGACGACGACCACGACGACCAGAATCCCCAACCTCCCTCTCTTCATCCCACCACACCACTTCACTGTGTGCCACCGAGGAGCTCCGGATACAATCAACATCTGCAGCCAATCTCACGCGGAGAAGGACATCCTCATCACCATTGCTTCTTGGTGAATAGCAGGTCTCTTATCGACAACCTGCCTGATATTGCCAACCTGATTATTGAATTGACCTCAGATTGCATGTCGCACACCATCAATTGATTGTCTACAACAACCCCAAACTCTGCCCAACATGGCACGAGAATCCGAGGCGGCGGAGCTGAAGACTCAAGGAGTTGTGGAAGCTGCACAGGATCCCAATTCCTCGACGACCGCGAATGATGCTCAAAGAAAGATGGTAGCAGAGAGCAAGAAGGCGGGCGTGGCAGCTTTCACATTCGACCCAAATGCGACACCAGAACAGAAGGCTGCTCAGGCGCGAGCAGTAAGACTTCCCAGCTCTGCTTGAACCAGACTATGCTAACTCATATAACCAGCGTGTCCCCGAAGGCTTCCACCACGAACACAAATCCAAGGGAGTCGCCATACCTACAGATATCGATGATGGAGGACCGGGCGCCTATGACCTACCCTCACCAACCACCGCTGGCGCTCTTGCCCCTCCGACTCACAAGAAGGACGCTTCGGGGAAGCCGCTCACAAACGGCGTGTCCGAGGATCTGGAATATGAAGATTTTGAACGATGGGTAGAGAGAACCGGTTGGGCCCCTAGATTTGGGAGCGGCGATGATTCTGAGGATGATAGCAGTCCATTGGATCACCAAACATGGGTCGAAGGAAAACTCGACGACAAGTTCTTTGGAGGCAAGTTGCACATTCTTGTTGCTGCAAAGTGCTCAGCTAACTTTCTATGCTGCAGACTGGTATCACAACGCAGCGGTCATAGTTTTCGCATGTCTTTCCTCGTGGTTCGTCGCAACTCTGGGTGGTGGACTAGGCTGGGTCTTCATAATTATGGCGATATGCAGCACATACTATCGAACTTCGTTGCGCCGAGTACGACGGAATTTCCGAGACGACGTCAACAGAGAACTAGCCAAGCACAAGCTGGACACTGATACGGAAAGTTTGGAGTGGATCAACAGCTTCTTGGTGAAGTTCTGGCCCATTTTTCAGCCGGTCCTCGCAGAAACAATCATCAACTCGGTTGACCAAGTTCTCAGCACTTCTACCCCCGCATTCCTGGATAGTCTTCGAATGAAGACATTCACGCTTGGGACTAAACCACCGCGAATGGAGCATGTTAGAACCTACCCAAAGGCCGAGGATGATATTGTTCTGATGGACTGGAAATTCAGTTTCACGCCCACTGATACGTCTGACATGACAGCCCGCCAGATGAAGAACAAAGTGAACCCCAAAGTTGTTCTTGAAATCAGAATTGGAAAAGCCATGATTAGCAAAGGGCTAGATGTCATTGTGGAAGACATGGCCTTCTCGGGCCTTATGCGTGTGAAGATGAAGCTTCAGATTCCATTTCCCCACGTCGAAAAGATCGAGGTTTGTTTCTTGGAGCCACCGACGATTGATTATGTTTGCAAACCACTTGGTGGTGAGACCCTTGGTTTTGATATAAATTTTATCCCGGGCCTAGAAACATTTATCCTAGATCAGATCCACGCCAATATTGGTCCGATGATGTACGCACCCAATGTCTTCCCCATCGAGGTTGCAAAGATGCTCTCAGGGTCCGCCGTCGACCAAGCAATTGGAGTTATGGCTATCACTCTGCATGGTGCTCAAGGGCTCAAGAATCCCGACAAGTTTGCTGGAACCCCAGACCCATACACCATCATATCCTTCAACAATGGTGCCGAACTCGCCAGGACGAAGACCATCCACGAAAACGCAAATCCCCGATGGAACGAGACCAAATATGCCATTGTTACCAGTTTCAATGATACTCTTACGATGCAGATCTTGGATTATAATGAGTTCCGCAAGGACAAAGAGTTGGGTGTGACTAGTTTCCCCTTGGAGCGAGTACAGACCATCACAGAATACGAAAATGAGCAACTCGAGATCACGGCAAATGGTAAACCTCGAGGTATTTTGGCTGCTGACATTCGCTTTTTCCCTGTTCTCGAGGGCGCAGATGGACCGGATGGAAAGAAAGAACCTCCTCCAGAGTCGAACACAGGTATTGCTCGTTTCACTATTGAACAAGCCAAAGACCTCGATGGCACCAAGAGTTTGATCGGCCAGCTCAGCCCATACGCAGTTCTACTTCTCAACAACAAAGAAATCCATGTTACCAGGAAATTGAAGCGAACCAATAACCCTATTTGGGATAATGGTAGCAAAGAAGTATTAATCACTGATCGCAAATCTGCAAAGCTCGGATTGGTGATCAAGGATGACAGAGATCTTTCCGCGGACCCAATTCTTGGTACATATCAAGTCAAGCTTGATGATATGCTCACTTTGATGGAAAAGGGTCAGGAGTGGTACAATCTCGCCGGTGCACAGACGGGACGAGCAAAATTGACCGTGCAATGGAAACCTGTCGCGCTCTCTGGAGTAGGCGCCGGCACTGGAGGTTATGTCACACCTGTTGGAGTCATGAGAATCCATGTCAAGAATGCCAGGGATCTCCGAAATCTTGAGACTATTGGCAAATCGGATCCTTACGTTCGGGTGCTCTTGTCGGGTATTGAGAAAGGACGTACAGTCACATTCCAGAATAACCTCAATCCAGACTTTGACGAAGTCATTTATGTGCCTGTTCACAGCGCCCGAGAGAAGCTCATCCTTGAAGTTATGGACCAAGAGACTCTTGGTAGTGACAGATCGTTGGGACTGGTTGAAGTGTTGGCAGCAGACTATGTTGAGCAAGCCGATAATGGCGAGTTTCTGGTGCATGATTCCAAACTCCCACATGCAGATGTATTACGGATACACGGCAAAGGCTCGCCCAAGGGTACCCTCAACTACACTGTCTCCTTCTATCCTCTTCTCAACATCGCAGATCCAGAAGACGAGGAAGAAGCAGCAGAAAGAAGATCCTCCTCCGAACAGAAGATCTCGGAAAGAAACCCATCAGAACGAGGTCGCATTTCAGTCGACACAAGCCTCAAAAATGGAGATGGCTCGGTTCCATCAACTCCGACGACCTTGGCAACAAATGGTTCCATCGGACCTAGGGCTGACAGCTCACTTGCCAAAGCACTCGCGGAGGGCGAAAAGGAGCAAGAAGAAACAACAGAGGAGAAGAAGCTGCCCAAGATTCGACTCACGCCTGAGGAATTGGTCAAGTATGAGTCTGGTCTCATTATTTTCAAGATCCTTGACGTGGAACTTTCCGAGAAGGACGTTAAAGTGGAAGTTGTAATGGACGATATGGCCTTTGCCTCCTACTCTTCGTCAACCATACGATCTAAGACTTCTACTCTAGATGAGATTGGAGATTGTTTTGTTCGAGAACTCGACTTTTCCAAGATCACGTTGCGTATTCGTGACAAGGACTCCAACAAAGGCGAAAACAAGAAAGAACACACGATCGCATCTCTACAAGGCAATACCTTGGATACCCTAAAGCAGTGTTTGGTACGTAAATTTCCTTTGAGATACTCACACCCAGTGCTAACGAGCTGCAGAATAATCCTACTATCCTCAAGATGAAAGACGACGAAGGAAAAATCAGTAGCATCAAAGTCAGCTTGAAGTACATCCCAGTAAAGATGACACTTGATCCAAGTGAAAGCATCAACAACATGGGCAAACTTCGTGTTGACGTCCTTGATGGCTCAGATCTACCATGCGCAGATCGCAACGGATACAGTGATCCATACTGCAAGTTTGAGCTCAACGGCAAGGATGTTTTCAAGACCAAAGTACAGAAGAAAACTCTACATCCAGCCTGGAACGAATTTTTCGAGGTCGATGTTCCATCGAGAACCGCTGCTAAATTCAATTGCAAAGTTTATGATTGGGATTTTGGTGAGAACCCCGATTTCCTGGGCGCTGCAGAGGTCAACCTTGAGCTACTGGATCCTTTCAAGGCCCAAGAATACAATCTAGCGCTGGATGGAAAGTCGGGCTCAATCAGATTGCGACTACTGTTCCGACCTGACTATGTCACACGCTCTCGACAGGGATCCTCTACATTTTCAGGTACATTTGCTACTCCGGGCAAGATAGTCACTGGCGTCGCCGGTGCGCCAATCAAGGGAGTTGGCTTCGCAGCACATGGTGTTGGCAAAGGTGCATCCTTCATCAAACACGGATTCAGCCGCAAGAAGAAGGAAGACGATAACACCAATGGAGCCAGTGCCACCGAGATGAAATCTGAAGATGCCGCGTTCGCTTCTGGTGGCTTTAGTGGACCCAGGAGATCCAGTGCCCTTCCTGCGCCAAACGATGTCACGGCCCCCACCACACCCCCTGGAAGTTCATTAGGTTTACCATCTCACAGCCGAACGAAAAGTTTCGGTCAAAACTCTATGCACAGCACCGTCTTTGGCTCCTCGCCGTCCGCTGCGTCGACGGGAACAGCGAACTTTACGATTATCTCTGCTGCTGGTTATCCCCCATCTTCGAACGTCATGGTCTACATGAAGCAGCTTGGTCCCAAGGTCAAGGTCCTTCATAAAACGGAGCACATCAAGTCCGCATCTGGGATGGTGAGCTTCAACGATAAGAAGGAGAGTTTCAAGTGTGCCTGTTCGGCCGACACACAGTTCCAAGTTCAAGTCAAGGGCCACAACACTTTTGGGAGTGATGATGATCTTGGGGAGGGCCTCTTCTTTGTGGATGAGAGTGGGAGTGGACAGGAGAAGAGCGTTAAGGCTGGGAGTGGGCATGTGATGATTAAGAGTAATTTCATCCTAACGCCGGAGGAGGGGACGGAGAGTCCGAAGGGACTTAGGCGGAGCTTTTTGAGTAAGAAGGAGAGTTCTAATGGACGGACTAGTCGGGAGGTTACGCCTACGCCGCCCTGAGTTGGGGTAGTGTGTTGGGTATGGGGACGGGGATTTAGTGGAGGGATTAATGGGATTTGGATCGTGCCTGATTTTTAATTCTGAGCGTGTTGCTTTTAGCTTTGTTGTTGTTTGTTGTTTTTCTCGGTTTTATTTTGCGATACCACTTCATTTCGGTTTTTTTTTCCAATTCTGTTATTTGGGAGAGTGGTAAAAGTGTCTCTTTTTCGTTTGGTGGGGGAAAGAAAAGGGGAGTATGAATTGGGTGGATGAAGTACCTGGCTTTTGTCCTGGTTGGATGTGAAGGCCTTGGGTATTTCTAGCTAGCTAGCTAGTTTGTTGGGGAGGGGCAGTGGCATATTCTAGTTTGATGAATGAGAAAATTTTTAAAACATGATTTTGAAGGTGTGTTGATGTGCTTTGTAGGGGTTACTTGCCACGCCTTGGATTTACAATTGGGAGTTTTTAGAAAGGTTGTGCGATGATATATTGAGTCTGACCAAGGGCTCAAGTACGTCTAGACTCTTACTCTCAAAGTCAATGTTGAGGTCATTCCTTCCGTGGCTTGACTAAAGCTACCTAGTCCCAAAGGTGTTCGTTCAGGTATCGACAGAAGGTGGTTGAGGTCGTTACTTTCTTGACTTTACTTCTTCGACTGGTTCGGACACCTTGAGGTCGCTCCTTTCCACTTAACGTTGTCGACGCCAGACCCACCTGACCACAATGAGAAAGGAAGGCACGACCCCCTGGATTGTCTTGTACGCATATACTTTTTGTTCCGCCGGAAACAGGGGGTTGATTGGACTTGGGGGAGTGGAGGGGATGATGAGTTACTTTGAAATTTGGACTCCTGGGAAAATATACGGAGAAAGGAGGCTTTCGCTGAGAAAAGATGGCTGAAAGTGATCTAGTTAGTTCTCAAGTACAGATGGTACATGTAGGAGATAGACGGGCTACAAGAGACTAGATAGTTTCATGAGTAAGTGAAGTTATATTCCATGATTTTTCATTGGGCTGTGTTACTTTGTTTGGTTGGGTTAATTGTTCGAAAATGGCCGAGAGAATATGGTTTTGGGTATATTATTTAGGTGAATGAAGAAGGCCGGGAGAGATGGGTATCTATGTAAGTACTCGGCAACCAGCTGCGTTGGTGGTGGCAGTTAGGGAGAAGAAGGTTGTGAAGCCTTTAAAGAGGGTTTGGCTTGAGAAACGCAGGGTGGGAGATTGTACTCTTTCGTTTTGTGAAGGAGTTTGAAATTGGACCTTGACTTGGACTTGAATCTAGAAATGCTGGAAGTAGACGGTTGATCGAGAGAATTGCGTTGAGACAAGAAAACAACAATTGAAGAAGAAACTAGCAGTTGATTGATAACTAGAATCCGTATAATTGAAGATGCAATGAATGAGTGTGTGTTTAATAGAAAAGAATTAACGATATTAAGAAAGCCCAAGTTGTTAAACTGAGAGATAAGAAGAGGAAACCAAACCAACCCCCCCCCCCCCCCCCCCCCACCCGACTCAACAACTATATATAAACAAAAATCAATCATCTTCCCAAGCTGCCAGATAAAAAATAGATTGTAGTTGTGAATAATTACCGAGCATTATGAATTCTTTTTTCTTCAAGCCCTATCAGGGAAAACTCATTACCACTTTTTATCATGTTTCTTGAGGCTCCATGTTCGTGACGAGTACCTAAGAAAAGCAACTCTACAGAGGTAATCTTGGCAGTTTTTATCATGCTATCTACGTAGATAACTTATAGTCGACGTATACTTCAGCTAGACGATCTTCATTAAACACCCTTTTCCTAGAATGTCTAGAGTAATTAACATAATTGAAGAGATTTACCGATAATATTTATGGATATGGAGTAAATTTTGCTTCTCTCCGGTGTTCGTCTAACTTTTATCTTGTAGTTTAAATATCCTAGCCTTCTAGAACAATTGATATATTCAAATACACATAACGAGGGCAAGTCTCCTAACCCCTTCTCGTCAACAGACCAACAAACTGAAAACTACAAGTACATGTCACATTTATTTGATCGAAGAACCTCGACATCATCTGAAAGACGGGATTTTCAAGTACTTCTGCCTCCGTGCGTAAACCATACTCCGTAGTACATAACCCTGTGTCTCACATCCCCAAATGAACCCCCTAGGAAAAGAGAAACCCTAAGACCTGGGTTTATTACCATCCTGCCCCGAATGTTCCCGGCTTCTGCTCATAATAGCTACTGACTTTCGTCTTAGAATTACTTCCCAGGTTTGTCCCTCTCTTTCTCGGCTTTCTGGGACTGTAAGGCGCGGCAGATGCATTGTAACTTAAATACCAACATTAGCTCCTTTCTACATCATATTCAAGCACACATAAAACTCACCCAGTCCATCTCATGAAAGTATCCGTCAGCGACTCCTCAGGCCAAACCCAATAAATGCCCACGGCAAGAAAAGCGGTTACAAAAGCAGCAAAAGCAATGTTACCACTCTCTTCGACAAGGAGGGCAAAGAGAAGAAGAAGAAGCAGTCCTATGACCACCAGCTGCACCGTGAAGAAGCTTGAGGCGTGTGCCCTACTCTATCCTCATATTTAGTAAGAAGATTTCCAGGCGCGTTTTAAGATACACACAGTTTTCGCCTGCTCGAAATCTCGCGCGAGAACGCGTGCCGTTTCCTCTTGGGCTGCGAAATCGTAAAGTCCCTCTTCGATGTCTTTTCGCCGCATGTGGTAGAGGTCGATGCCTATCCAGATGCAGTTTTCTACCCAGTCCATTTGGCTTCCGTCTACGTCGCGGAAGGCGAGGGCTTGACGGATCCAGGACTTGACTGCGCGTGCGCTGGCGTCTTGTCCGGGAAAGGAATCCTGGAGTTCTTTTGTTGACATTGTGTTCTTTTCCCTTCGTGATTTCGGGGTTGTGGCGCTTATGGGTTGGAGGACCTAGAGGACTGGCAGAAAAGATTGGATTTCATATTTTTCAAGAGGTATATAGGGAATGAGATAATAGATTGCGGAAATAGAAAGAAACTTCCGTTTTGGGTAGTAGGGAAGGGAAACATTACAAACAAAGGCTGCAAACGTCAAACATAACAAAAGAGAATCAACTTGATGCTTTATGAAGACAAATCCACTAGGGGTTCTTTGAAGTTGCTAACAAAAAACAATCGTATTGTTGGAAGCTTCTCGTTTGTACCGTCAAGGTTTGACGAACCTTGGAGATATGTGTGGCATCAACAAAAGTTCCAAATTCGCCCATACTGAATAACAGATAACGCATATCAGACTTGACTCCGTACCCAAGCACTCTCCCTTGGTTAACGGTTTTCGGCGGATGGCAAAAGAAGGGGCATTACAAGAAATCCAGCATCGTCGATGGTCGTGATTATGCGATGTGGATGCAAAGGAAGGGGCTGAATCCAGCCTGAAAGTGGCCTAGCGTAATCGCTTACTTGGCGCGTCCCGACAACGACGAGACCATCCTGCCATCTCCCACATATCTCATTAACCCATATAATTGAAGAGTCAACAGACGCCGCAAGGAAGTGGCCTCGGTGTCCATCATATCCAGAAATGTTATAGCCACGCGCAAAGAAGAATTATTCGCGCATTGCGCCCGCTCCTCCCAACTTCTCCGCTCTCGGAGGTGTTCGACCATGTTATCACTCCGGTGGGGGTTTTTGAGATTTTGTTTCACACACTTCTAGATCAAATCACACACCCACAGTAATATCTGCTAAGCATCATCTAGCTCAAAAACGGAACCATATATCTCCACAACTTATTCCCATTATTCCAACCCATCCCGATCAAGACTTGGACCAACAGCTCCTCTCACATCCACTGTCCACACGACAATAAAGATTCAACCCAGTTTTTATACAACGCCTATCTCCCGTCGCGGCTCAACGGTCGAATTGGAGACCCCATACTGTCAAAACTCATCCTTAAGGTTGCATGGCTTTATTTGCGTGTAGGGAGGTACCTTGCTTGGACGGGAATATAATTCCACACAAGGGATGTTTTTCTTCTGTCAAATTGTCACAGAAACGGTGAGTTGGCGAGACTCTGATCAAGATTACACCTTGAGCCTCTGGTGGAGTAAAATGCGCAACGTTAGCTATTTACTTTCCTGCCAAGGGGGATCCCCCCATAAAAACGCTAGCAACCCTGAGGATGGATTTTGAGGATATCTGTATCTTTCAGGATTCGAATCTTCTGGGCATCCATACCGTTGGGGGCTTAGAAAACTTCTGAAGTTGGTTTTTTGTTCGGCTACTATGGCACTGAATATATTATTCATTGGAAATGAAAAGCAATGCAAGTGTATTGGGGCTGTTGGGGCGGTCTTGTCTTTACATTGATTGAATTATTTTATCTTCTCACTGGGGATACAAATATTGTGCTACCAGTGTAGTATTAGCCTGTTTACACATGTTATTGGTCGAATGCATTCTTGTTATCTGGTAACCATGCTGCTCTGCGGCGTTCAATGCTACCTACCGTTATTTGTAGTTATTCGGTTATGCACTCACCCTGTTGATGGTGTTCTTGGAAGATTCTATCGATATTAGATCTTCAGAGTTGCGTCGCCAAGCAAAGCGTATGATCTCCTTCCTGATCAAAGTTGATCCGATGATTCGCAAGGGTGTCCGGGTGGCGGCGAGGGAAAGCCTCCGTGGGAGAACTTCGGTAAGCATCAACCACGATACTTAAGTTTATAGTTAGGGTATTAAAGTTAGAGTTATTAGGAGGCGTCACTTCCTGAGAGTTGCGATGTAATTTTCTTACTTTCAGTATTTGCCAGCATATTGGGGTGCGTGATGAAGTTAGGCGCGGTGGGGTGAGGAGAAAATTTATCTGCGACTGCCAAGGTGCTTTCAAAGTTTCTTCAGCAATGAACGTCATCCGGAGAATATTTGTCAGGAATATCATAATCGGATTTTTTCTTGGCCATCAGTTGGTTGGGAATCGAGACCGGATTTCCCCGTGGCATTTGACCGACAATGGGAGGATTTTGAGAGGGGGTCGGATCCACTTTCTTCTTCTCGGTGCTTGGCCACCTTATTGGTTACATCTATTCTGATGACTACCGAGAACAGCAGCTGCCAAGTTGAATCGAAGTCGACACCGGCGATGCCACGATGGGGCTTAGCATGGGAGCCGCACCCATGGTTTATCTGGTTGAATTTTGTAACGAATAAAAGACCCCAGATGTTGTATCAATGTGACGCTGCCAAGCAGATCTCGGTACCTTAATCCATCTCCTCGAGGTCTTTCGCCAATGTGTCCACCCTGTTTACAAGGCATGTGGATTCCGGAAACATTTCTTTAAATGAGAAGACTATCCTAGTCTCTTTGATAACTTATATATAAACGGCATTGTGACCATCAAGTCTAAATCCTCATCACAGGAGTTCATTCATTCTTATTCCCAACAATCATCAAAATGCTTCCAACCACTCTCTTGCTTTCCCTCGCCACAACGGCTTTTGCTGCTCGCCCTTTCCTCAACGAGCCTGATACTGGGTAAGTTCAAGATTCAATTCAACTAGTTGGCATATCAGCTAACCGTATTGATCAGAATCGACGCTGCTCTAGCCGAATATGCTTCAAATGGCACTCTTCCTCCTCTTTCCAGTATCATCGGGCTGCCAGATTTCGAGTGGGCGGCTAGAAATTACATGAACGATTCCGGTTATACTTACTATCGAAATGGTGCCGCTGGAGAATGGTCATATCGAAACAACCTTGAGGCATTCTCAAGATTTCGCCTAAAGCCTCGTGTTATGGTTGATATTACGAACATTGAGAATACTCTCAAGTAAGTCTCCCAGATCCAGAAATTCTTCAGGAAAGTCTTACCCGATCCTAACGATCCTTTAGCACCACCATTTTGGGCCACAACTTTTCAGCTCCTTTTTTCATCAGTCCCTGTGCCAGAGCAGATTACGCAAACCCAGAGGCTGAGATTGGCCTCGTGCAAGGTGCAGCTGCTGGAAACATTCTCTACATGCCAGCACTTTACGCCAAGATGTCCATTGAGCAAATTGGAGCTGCCAGACCAAAAAATGGCACTACATTCCAACAAGTCTACCTTGGAACCAACGATACCGCTACCCAAGAGATCTTCAAGCGAGCCGAGACTGCCGGCTCAAAGGCCATCATCTTCACCGTCGATTCCGCTGCTGATGGAAACCGTCATCGTGCTCTTCGATATGGTGTCGGATCTGCGGATTCTAGTTACTCATACATCACCTGGGACTACTATAAGAAGATCCAAACCTTGACCACCCTCCCAGTCGTCATTAAGGGAATCATGACGGTCGAGGACGCACAGCTTGCTGTCGATAACGGAGCCCCAGCTATCATCCTCTCCAACCACGGCGGTCGTCAACTCGATGGTAGCCCAAGTTCTTTGGAAGTGGCTCTTGAGATCTACGAAACCGCTCCAGAAATCTTCAAGAACGTTGAGGTTTACGCCGATGGTGGTGTCCGATACGGAGCCGACGCCTTGAAGTTACTTGCTCTCGGTGTTAAGGCTGTTGGTATTGGACGTCCTATGATGTATGCCAACGCATATGGTGCCGAGGGTGTTCTCCATGCTATCAACATCATGAAGAAGGAAATTGCTCTTGATGCTGCGAATATGGGCGTTGGAGATCTTAAGAAGATTGACGCTTCATACATGAAGTGGACTTCTGAATCTACCAATGGGTGGTATAGTAGATAAGTTGTTTTGGCTGTTTGTTTTTGAGCATCTTTGGGGGAGCGAGCGAGCGACGGCTCGCATTTTCTTTGTATATAACTTTACTTTGCTTTTCAGCTGTATATATTCTCACATACCCAATCTTCATTCAATCAAAATAGAATTATATTACTTTCAATTGCCACTTTGCCTCATGTGAACTTGGTGCTGGACCTGGTCGTTTCCAAACATTTGCACGTCAGTCAAGGTTCCAAAATATGTGAGCTCGACTGGAATTTCAAGCCAAAAACTTTTGCTAAATTTGGATACACGTTGCATACACTTCTTCTCCTTAACTCCGATGGGCACATAATTAGTTTTAACAATTTCTCAGGACGTGCTGCTTTGAAACCATTAAAGCCGTGGGAAATACTCAATATATCATATGACGGGACCATAGACGAAGTAGGTCACATTACTCCTTTAAAACCAAGTTCACGGCAGTGAATGATTCGAGTTCTCAGTGGGGATGTATTCGCAATAACCGTGTTCGAAGCGGAGAAAACCAAAGACAAAATTATTAACGGAGATTACAGTTACAGTTCCCAGGATTTCTTTTATTTATTAATGAACCTTATTGGCAATATATTCGAGTCGTTCTGAACAGGTTCATTCCCTTCCGTGTTCATTACGAGTCTGTTACTTCCTAAAGGACCCGTTTCATCATCATTTCGCATCATCTCCGAACTAATAGCTATTGCAGGCCAAGGAATTCCCCCATAGGGGTCGACTGAGACTTCGAGAACATAACCCGAGTTGCCCAACTCAGGGTCCTTCTTCAAGAAGAGAGTTATGGATGATGAATCCGGCAAGGATCTAGAAATTCTGTCGGTGGTGAGATTGCCCATATTTAAAAAGATCTCAGGCTTTCCTTTACTCTCATAGATGTAAGATTGGACATCTTGTGTAGTAAAGTCTACCCACAGGCCCTCCTTCGAGAGATCAACAAAAAGTGTGATGGATTGATCTTCTTTTTCGAAAACCATCATAATCCCATGCCAGGTTGATTTCAATATTCGAAGAACTGGACCTCTGGGATCTTTTTGCCCAGATAACTTTGCACACTCTCGACGCGGGAACTGCTTATAACCAACATATGTGAATCCCATCGCCTCCAAACATCGTGTATCGAACACTAATTTGCTTGGAAATTCTCTTCCTTTGAAGGGTCGTGGTTGAGAAACGTAGAATACAGACCGTGGGAATTTGACTTTATGAATGCCGCCTTTTTTGAGTTCGATGTAGGATAAATGGGATTTGCGATTATAGGTTCCAGACGTATTTCTGTATAAGAGCAGAGCAAGCTGACCAAGTTCATCTCCAGCCTCTAGTGGAACTACATCTGCTTCGTAGTCATCCTCCCATTTTTCTTTTCTCGTCGAGGGGACTTCCAGTCGAACTCCTTTACTGGTCATAGTATGTGGTGTACGTTCGAGATCCCATTTCAACCTTTTAACTTTTCCCGACCGTTGAAAGTAGGCTGGCGATGGAGCCAGAAGACCCATTCCAAAATTTGTCGGTAAATGCCCATGTCCAGTCCACGCGAACAAGCTTTCATCATCAATTTGGTTGAGTATTTCAACTTGAAGCCGTACAAATGCGTGTTCGCCTTCCCCGTAGAGTGGAGGGATATGAACATTGAAGAGCCCCATAAGACAGTAAGCTTGATCTTCGATTCGTGCAGTTTGTCTCCGAGAAGCCCATGACATCTTCTGAGCCACCGATGCGGATTGAAAGTCGAACAGGTGAGATATTCCCGTAATTGAAGTGATGAGATCTCGCAGATTAGATTTTGAACCAATTTCACACCAATCCCGATCGTAGAATTGAAGCCAATGAGGACATAAAAGCTCTTGCAAGGTCCATCCCCTGGTCCACCACTTGCTCCGACGGAATTCAGAATCAGCATCACGAGGGTTTTGACTTGCTGAAGAGACGTCAGACAAGTAAGAG
This sequence comes from Calycina herbarum, assembly GCA_001414485.1. Taxonomy (NCBI): domain Eukaryota; kingdom Fungi; phylum Ascomycota; class Leotiomycetes; order Helotiales; family Pezizellaceae; genus Calycina; species Calycina herbarum. The sequence goes on from LLEY01000069.1 coordinate 101,561, forward strand.
TAGCAGACCTGTGCACAGCGGTACCATTCGAACATGGAGTTGATGGCTTCGGAAAGCTCAGCACTACTGCTTTTATCGATGCAGCAAGAGTCGATCCACTACTTCAACATCAGTAATTGTCTAACAATTGAAATATACCCCAAAATAACTCTCTGGAAAAATGGAAAGTGAACCTTTTTAAGGAGGGGCCAGAAGAGAATGAATGTATTCAGTATATAAAAAGTGGAGTAAGTGAGGAGAGGTGCCACGTGACAGGCCCTGGTTTTCCACCTCTGCAAATTTCCAGGCCTGAGTAACTACAAGAGCTGGCTGATTCGATAAACGCTCACTAGAATAGACTACTGATATAGGAGCTGGAAGAATGATTGTAATTGAAGACTTACCGCAAACTCCCACCCATCTTTTCTTGCTTTCTCACAACAACCCAAAAGCTTCGCATATCCCATTTTCTCCTGCGCCACACCAGCCATCATATCCTGAAATGTGACTTCCTCAATCTCCCACCGATGGGAAAGAATCGCATATGGAGGGATGTTGTCACCATAGAACTCGCTCATTACGAGAGTATTGGTGTTGATGAGACGCATCGTAAATTCTGTGGTTTCACGATGTAGAACTTGATGGTGGTAATGCGTCGATTGAGAAAGATTTTGTAATGCGATGAGGTCCGATGGGAATTTTCCGGGGGGCTCTACGGGGACGGTCCTATTTTGTTCCCTCAAAAATGGGTTCAAATCCCAAATAAAACCAGTACACAACAATTAAAATAGATGGGTTTCAATTATATTACTAATTAGCTCTCAGATACTTGTTCTGTATATTTTTGTATATTTTTCTTATTAGTCTTGGCGTAGGAACATACTAAGACTGTTTTCCGTCCCTGTAGGAGGGGGCTGATAAGCGATAGGCTTCGCAAGGCACCTGAAAGCTAGCACGCTGGTTCTATTAATATAGCGAGGAAAAATAATTGCTTAACTTTAAAGTCCTAAGTAATTTTAGAAAGCTTGTTTATTAACTAGAACTATACCTCTTATGCGTACTGGGGATTTTTGGGAAATTTTGAGCTGAGGGGGTTTGGGGAGGAATTGTGTTTGTTATTTACATAGCAGGTCAGTATAGTGGGAATTGGAACCTTTGGAAGTTCGGATGAATTTGACCATGTAAGCTTAACATCTGCTGATTCACTGAACTGGTATACTTTATTCACCAATTCTGTTTAAATATACTCTAGTTTCACTATAAACAATCTCTACGGAGGTGCCAGACGTAAGTTTCGGTACACCGCCCTTTGGCAGAATGTTCGCTTCACCAAAATTTATGTAGCACTTTCATTCTGCCAAAGGGCGGTGTATCGAAACTTACGTCTGGCACCTCCGTATAGTTTAAACTGTCTGTGATAATTATATTAAATAAATATTCCTTGGATAAATGCCTATTACTCTGCACTTTTACACTATGTGAGACTTTAATTAACTAATTCAATTAATCTAATAGTTTCAAACAATATAATTTTTTAGCTTAACTTACTAGACCTACGACCTAATACTAAAAAGTAGCAACGTGATTAGTCAAATCTTGGTAGACTGGGTTTTCTTTTTTGAATTCACTTGTGAGACTAAGAATTAAACTCTAAGAAGATTTTCAAAAAGATTATAAGTAAAATTCAAGTAAATTATTAGAGAACGAGGGTAAACAACAGAGCTGGTAAACAACTAAAAAGGTTAGTATACAAAAGGCATCAAGATGTGCTGAAGGAGTGAGCCTCCTGCGTTTTCTTCGTTTATAGATTTTTCTATTGGAACAGAAGCATTTATATGTGAGTTAGAATACTGAAGAGTTTTTTAAAGTTTTAGACAAAAAGGTAACTTGAGTTAATTGAGAATTGTGATGCCAAAGGGAGAGAAAGAATGCACTGGGCTAGTGACAAAATGAAACCATGCTAATTTCACCTCCCGTTTGAGCCATCCTCGCTTCTTTTGTGTATATACACGTGACTATTGTCAATTCTCCCAAAACAGGTTGGAAGGTTGCAAACCTCTCCTGAGTGGAGATTTCAGTATTCTGTAAGAAATGGTCTTAGTCCATTGTCAAAGGTATTTTGATTTAGATCACTTAACTGACCGGCGCGGCAATCTGAGCAAACTCGGACACGTGCCCGAGGAAAATTCTGCGGAATTAGCGCGCGCACAGTCCAGCACCCAGAGTATAAGTAGTCTGCGAGCCCCCCAACTTTAGGATTTTTCTCTTCAGACGATCTTACTTCATAGAATCATTTCTATAGTAAACGTCCTCTTCTGAGTTTCTCTCACGAGCCTCAGACTCCAACCCGGAGGATGAGTCGATCCTCAATGCCCAAGAGTGAGGCCTTTAACTCTCGAACTGTCCGCAAGGATGGCGGTGTCTTGTCTCACGACTTGACACTGTATAGAGAGTGGCGATGATCTTGGCCCTTTCCCGGTTGTCTTCGGACGCTGGGCCTGGGTGGGTGTTGATGGACGTCTGACGGGCTTAGCCTATTTTACCAAGATGTTGGTACCTTGAAGGACTAGGTGGTGGTTGTGTGGGACGTAGGGAGGCTCGTTCGATACAACGGGATTCTTTAGTTTGTTTCGGGTCTTTTTGCGGGCTTGGTTAATGCACAATTCAATCTTTCATTCACTCACATCGTTTTTCCTTTCTCTTTTGGTTGATCCTTCGTGAAGATTAGGTAAAAGTTTTGGTGTTGTCCGTATATTTTGGGACCTGCACTATTCTAATGGTCGACGCACCCTAGTTCTACCGTACATTACTGCCTACAGCCTGAGACCCCCTCATTATCTGACAACATTACATGGAGGATTGATTTCTGAGTTACAAAATGTCTAGCAATAATACCGACCCAGTCGAGTCCGACTTGGAATTTGAGATCATTGACGGTCTATGCGAAAAATGGAGAAAATTTATGAATCTTATCGGTGGTTTTTGCGTGGCGGGTCTTCCAAAGACATTTCGAGACGCAATTGAAGTTGTCAAGCGAATCGGATTTCGGTACTTGTGTAAGTTAATCTCTGCCGACAATACTTACATTGAAATGAAATTGAAAGAAGTTCGATTCATTATGCATCATTCAAGACGATCCTCAGGATATAGAGTGCGAGATACGAGGAATGGGAAGGCTATATGGTGGTGCGGCGCTGACTATTGCAGTCGAAAGTGCCGATTCAGTCTCCAAGGGATTCATAGGAGAGAGAAACTCGCCCGTCTCAAAGCCAGCCACTATCCCATATACTCGCGAGTATCCAAAGATTGAAGATGTCTTGCAGATTCGCACCGGCCGATATCCACGCTACGCCTTTGATCTCTTAGGCTTGCGGGGTTGGACACTTCAAGAAACCGTGTTAGCTCCACGAACGTTGCATATTGGGAAAGAACAGCTTTATTGGAGTTGTCGGAATTACTACTGCTGTGAGGGTAATCCAGATTATGGAAAGAGAATGGATGGACAGATACTGAAATGTACCACTGATGATGCAGATGAGTAGTAGTCGCTCAATGAAGATCAACATGATCTCATACTTGGGCGCTGGTACACCCTCGTAAGCGACTATGTCTGTAGATCACTTACTTTCGAGAAAGATCTTTTTCCTGCAATTGCGGGCCTGGCTGAAATAGTGGGCCTGGCTGAAATAGTGCGTCACGAGATCGACTCCGACTATATTGCTGGTATATGGGAAGATGATGTGGAACAAGGTTTGCTATGGCGTCTAAATCAAAACGGAGAGGAGCCACAATCATATCGCGCCCCATCCTGGGCCACCCTACAGATCAAATCCTCTGTCTATGGCATAATTGGAGGAAGAGATGATCAGAATCTATACGCAACGGTCACGGGATTTCAAGCCAGGTCCTTTACTTTAGATATTGAATGGCTGAACTTCCTTGCTGAGAAAAGTGTTCAAAAGTATTCTGATTTTCATGTTCCGCCACCCGAAGTTTCCTATCTCCAACTTTCTTGCAACATTTCACCTGCATTGAACTCTAACCGCCAATGGAATACGTACACCCCTGCTCATTCCTATATTTGCTGGATAGACGGAACGTACGGTGACACTTAAAAGGAGGGGCCAAAAATGGGACAAGTTGTTTGCGATTTCGACACACCAACAACAGAGAAAGAGATAAATCCGGAACTATTTGTTGACATCAGCTATGCTTGGATTGCCAGCATCCCAGGTGATGGTGGAGAAGCTTATGGAGAACCCACATTCCTTCAGGAAGTCCTGTGGTGTTTGATGTTGAAGAAGTTTGGAGACGGCGATGATGAGTATAAGCGAGTTGGTTTCGCCCAGATACCTCGTTCTGAGAAAGTTGCCCCTTTACCATGAAAAGTTCGAACAATTAAGATCTTCTAGATATGGAGCTTAGCAGAAATTTACTTGCGATTTACTACCTCCGTCCACGTTTCTGAGTTTTCTGTATCCTAAATACCCCTCCCTAACATAAAAAATTGCTAATTTTACGTACCTCTTGAATTTGAGGGGGGAAAATTGCTTTCTCTGGTATGGTTTATTCACCAATTCGACCAATTATGGAATTGACCAATGATAGTTAGACATACACTAGAAGTCGCTGTAAACCGACGACATAGCCTCAAACTCTATTGAATAATCTTATTTTTGAAACATTTTTATATAATTATTTTTAGTACAATCAGGTCAGGTTGGTCAACGTCACGTGATTTCTTATATCTCTCAACTTTTAGACTTAATAACTTTTTATAAAGCTAAGATATTACTGAAATAGCTTAACTCCTTTAAAGATAAGCTAAAAGAGTAGTATATTTCCTAAAAAGATACTAGTAAATAGTTTATATTAAGAAGTTATAATAGTATAAAAATAGTATATATTTTAAGAATATTAAACCTCTTAATAGTAACTAATCTAGTTATTTATAGAAATTATATTTATTAGTAAACTAGAGTATAACGTGTTTCACAAGCGAGCTGGCTATATAAGCGAGCTAGCTACCTTTTAAACTTTATAATAATTATTAACTTCTAGTTATATTATCTCTACTAAATAATACTTAAATGTCTTCTAACGAAAACAAGATCAACTTAGCTATCTAAGCACTTAAAAACGACGTGTTAATTACCTAATAAAACACTACGAAGGCTTATAATATCCCTCGATCTACTATTTTAAGCTAACGCGCTGGAATCTAACTAAGACGCGATTACAAGCCTAATTCGAAGAAACTTACGAAGCTAGAGAAGGAGGCGATAATTAGATATATATTAGAGTAGAATTCGAGAGAGGTTTCGTCTATAAAGGATATAATATAAGATATAGCTAATAACTTACTAAAGGAGCGCGATAGACAGCTTATAGATAGAAACTAGCTAGATAACTTTATTCAGCGTATATCTAAGCTAAAAACTCGATAGAGTTATTCTTATAATTATTAGTAAGCTTTAACTAAAGATCCGCGGATTATTAGCTTATAGTTTATACTTATATAGTTATTTAAGAATAAACATAGTATTATAAACGAGGATATATATAATTTCAACGAGACTGGTTTTATAATAGGTGTTATATTATCTTAGCTTATTATTACAAGTTTAGAAATATATAAGAGACGTAAAAAAGTTTAGCTAGGTAATCGCGAATAAGTTATAGTTATTTAAGAAGTTAATATAACAGATTAGGTAATCCCGCTATTTATTATCTTTATAAGTAAGGTACTTATATCTTCTTAGTATAAGAATATAGATATACTATATAACTAGGTTATTAATATTAGTACTAATAGCTAGATAAATAATAAGCTTAGGGTTATATAGTTAGAGTATTTTAATAAGTATATAAAAGTATAAAGCGTTAGAGAATATAGACTACTAATTATTAATAGTTACGAAAGCTATAACTTACTTAAATTCCAGCGACTTTATAAAGACTTTAATATTATTACTCTTTATATACCTCTATATTCTTTGTATTTATTACAGCCGCTTAATATTAGCTGTTTTTCGCTATTAAAGCGAGTATATAGAAAGAAGATCTCTAGCTTAGTATATAATTATATTAACTATATTACTAAAGAAACCTTCTTTTAAGCTTTTAAAGTAGCTTTTTATAAAGCTTTTATAAAGGATAATATCTACGCGAGTTTTTAAGGCGCTAGACTAGTTCTATATAACCTAGAAGTTATATTATTAAAGCTTAATTTAAAGCTTTATATACTAACTCTAGTTATATTAGAAGATACTCTATAAGAGTCTAGAATACTAAGTAACGTACGCGAGATAGAGGCTTAATTAATACTTATTCGAGACCGGATTTAAAGATACTAAGACTTATCGCCTAGTTCTATTATTAAGTCTCTTAATCAGCTAGAAAAAGGCTCTACTAGGATAGTATACGATATAGTATTAATATAGAAAGAAATCATAGATCTTTATAAGATAACTAAGACTATAACTAAATATAAGAGTTATAAAAGGAAATATATTCAGAGTTAAGAGATATTAATAGTAGAGGAGGTAATTAGTTTAATTACTTCTATCGAAGATAGCGATTAAGAGAGTAGTAGAGAGATAAAAAAGAAGGTTCGAGTAGAGAGGTACTATAGACGTTATAGTAAAATTAGATATAATTCTTATACTTATTAAGTAGAAATAGTAGATACTAAAGATAGTAATAACTCTGAATAATCTTATAGTATCTTATATAATATAATAGTTTATTCTAGTATTAAGTAATTTATATTTAAAAATAAGTTATTTAGAAAAGTAGCCAGCTCGCTTATATAGCTAGCTCGCTTATGAAACACGTTAGCTAGTATTAAAACTAAGTCTTTAATAGAAAGTAATTCTATCTTAGACTTCTAAAGTTATAATAGTTTAAAAAGAGTAACTTTTATAATAGTACGAAATAGATACAACTATAAAAGAGATATATAGAAGTACGTTCGATAGAATAACATATCCGAATACTAGGCTCTAATATAAAGGAAAAGACTAAATTAGTCTTTCTCGATAGAGAGAAGGTAGCTATTTATAAGAGGTTTAGATAATAGTAAGTCTAGAAGCTATCTAGCTTTTCTAAATCCTAAAATAATATCTATATCGTATTCTATTTAGTACGTAGACTCGGTAATTCTAATTCTAATTATTCTAATTAATTCCTAATAGTTCTATTATATTCTCTCTTCTTAAAAAGACTTGTCTTTAAGGCTTCGTATTATTGATATAGTATTAGTACGATATTAGTAGACAGTGTCTATACGCGGTAGTATTGTCGTTTATAGTTTAAATTGTAGTTTATTAGTTGTCTTTTATATAATAATAGCGATAAACGAAAGAAGAAGATCTAATTAGCTATTAGATAGAAGTCGGTAGACTATAGTAGTATTTATAGTTTATTCGCTATTATCGTTTATAATAATAGTAATAAATAATAATTATAATACGCTAGCTATTATTATTAGTTATATATTAGTAGCTAACTCGCCCTCGATTCTAATTTCCTTTCCTCTTTTCTTTCTAATAATAATAATAAACTAAGCTAACGTGTTTTATAAGCGAGTCGTCTATATAAGCAGGTTGTCTACTTTCCTCGTTACGTACTATATACTACCTTTAAATTATAATAGCTTAATACTATAACGTTTAATTACCTTCTTAAGAAGCTAATATTATTTTAGTAACCTAAGAACTTGAAAACAACGTGTTATTAACTAAACGAAGCGCTATAAAGATTTACTATATTCCTTAAAATACTCTCTTCGATCGACGTGTTAGAAAGCTCTTATAACTCGATTACTAGCCTAATTCGAAAAAGCTTATAAAGCTAGAGAAGGAGGTAATAGTTAGATATATATTAGAGTTAGATTCGCGAGGGTTTTCGTCTATAAAGGATATAGTACGAGATATAGCTAATAATCTATTAAGAGAGTACGACGGAAAGCCTATAGGTAGGAACTAGCTAGATAACTTTATAAAACGTATACCTAAGCTTAAAACTCGATAGAGTCGTTTATACGATTATTAGCGAGCTTTAACTAAGGATCTACGAGTTATTAACCTATAGTTTACGCTTATATAGTCTATTAAAGAGAAATATAGTATTTAAGATAAGGATATTTATAACTTTAACAAAAGTAGCTTTATAATAGGAGTTATTTCGTCTTAACTTGTTATTATAAGCTTAGAAACGCGTAGGAAGCGAAATGTTACAAATCACGTTTTACGTAATAAGTAGTTCAGACGGCGCTCTAATAGAACAAGGTACAACGTCTAGGAAATAGAAGGTAACATAGGAGGGAATCTGTAATATAGAAGAGTATTTAGGAATTCTAGGATCTCACTGTTGGAAGTTGGTTGTAATCACGTGACCAGGAAGGGTAAGCGACATAGCCGACGAGTCGACTATGTCGGCTATAGTCGAGCAGATCGACTATAGCAGCTAGAGGATACGAAAGCTCTATATAGAACTAGCACGTCTGCTATTAGTTAGGAGCTTCGTGTTTAACTTTAGTTATTAATCTTATTATCTTATTTAATATCTTTGATATAAATAACGAGTTTACTTCTAAGTAAACAACCCGGCGTATCTATACTTCTTACCTATATACTAACCTTTAAGACTTAGTTACCTTTGTTTAGTTTATTTAAGTTTTGTTATACTTTGAGAACCTGCTTAGAAGTTCAGTCGCTATAGCCCTAGTAACCCCTATAGTAGCTAGCTCGAATACTAGTTAAGTTAACGTCGTAGGAATATCTAGAAGTACGACTAGAAAGACATCTACTAGTATATAATTAACTAGGAACGATGACAATGTTAGTATACTAGACGCTCCCGAGCCTTATAAGGTTAAAGTACTTAAATCTATTAAAGTTAAGATATTAGATATATATTATAGAAAGCGAAAGGAACTTAACTCGTTCCTTCTTTAGATAAATATCTACTTTAACTTTAACTCTAATAAGTTCGAAGGTAATTATAATTTATAAACTATCTTTGCTATCTCCTATCTTAGGGGATTAGTATTAGAATAGGCCTAGCTATACTTAGAGGACTTCTTTAAGAATAAGAATAAAGATAGAAAGATAGAATTAACTAAGATTATATTTAAATCTTAGAAAGGATTTAAAACAATTATTAGAAAAGTCTTTAGAGACTTTGATATAATCTAAATAGCTATATATAAGCTTTTAGAATTATACTAGACTAGATTAGTAATAGATTATACTAATGAATTTTAACGTTATAGAATAAGATTAGAATAGAATACGATCGCTCTTATAGAACTCTTTTATAAAGGATTAAAGATATATATCTATAAGGAAATAGCTAAGTAAAACATATAATTCTTAACTATTATAAGTATAATTAAGGAAGTTATATAACTAAACAACTACCTATATGAATTTAGAAAGAGTAACTCTAGGTATAGAGAAAAGAGTAAAGGGTTAGAAAAGTAGAAGTATTCTTATACTAATAAATATAGTAAGGAGGTAAACGCTATATAGAAGAAAACCTTTCTAAAGAAAGGAGGACTTTTCTAGAAGAAGTAAAATCATCGACGTAAGTAGAACTTATATTATAATTATAGCCTTCTAGGTTATAGAGTAAATAAGTATAGTAAGAAGAAAGACTTTAAGAGAAAGAAATAAATTAATACTACTATTTAATAATAGATAGCCTTAACTAATTATATTAAACTTATAAATAAGGAGCTTAAGGTATTAAGATATAGAACCTAGATTAAAAATAATAAAGGAATTAGTAGTATATAAGATACTAATAATAATAAGGATCTACTTCTTAAAGAATATTATAATATATAATTAGTAATAGAATTTAAGTAACCTCTTTAAATAGAATATAAATCACTACTATTAACTAGTTCTTTAGAGATATTAGATTTATCTTCTAGTTTAGAAGAAGAAATAAGAAATAGAGACTCTAAAGTTAGAGAAACTTAGGCTTTCCTTAGAACCTTTAAATAAAGAAATTAATAAGTATATATTAATAACTAGAAACTAGACTTCTAGAGTCCTTATATAACGTAGGGAGTTAATCTAACTATTTTAATAATATATATAGTTATAAGAAATAACTCTAAAATAATAACTCTAGTTAGCCTAATTACTAGGTAAGAAACTATTAAAGATAAAGAACCTATATATACCTAACCATAAGTTAAGTGATCTACTTATCCTAAGATTAGAGATATATAGAAGGTATATAATATTTTAAAGGAAACTAGTACGTAGACGTAGTAAGTTCTAACAGGATTTAAAAGACGAATTAAAACCCCCTTTTATAGAACAGTATCTAAAGACATTATACTAAAAGAATTTAAGTAATATATTATAGTTATATTAATTAGAAAGGATAGAATAGTATTTAGAGAATATAGTTTGCTAAAGTTATTTAGTATACTATTCTAGAAGTAAAAGAAGCTTAATATTACTAAATAGGCTAAAACAGAACTAGAAGAATTTTACTATCCTCTAGTAAGAGAACTATAGTTTATAGAAATAGTTTAAGAAATAATAGTATAATAGATATAATATAAACTAAGTCTAACCTTAGATTAGTTATTATAGAAACAGTTCAAAAGAATCTTACTAGAACCTACTAGAATAGTAGAATATTATTAGATATACGAAGTAGTATTATTAGATAATAAAGGAGTAGTATTCTTTCCTTAGTCTTAGATTTAAGTAGTTAAGGAAAAGAACTTAAGAGACTATATATTTAAGGTTTACTATATAAAACTAGAGATAAGTATACTAGAGACTACTTTAGATTATCTATATATAAAAGAGCTATAGTTTATAGAAGCTATTATAGAAACCAGTTATAAATAAGTCTAATATAATTATAAATAAATACTAAAATAATTTATAAGAGGAATTCCTAAGATAATAGAAATCCTAGAATATAGATTAATATATAAGGTAGTATATACTAATAAGGAAAGAGTAAGATTCTTTCTATAGTATAAGGATAAGGAAAGACAAAATTATAATTATAAAAATTAATCTTTCAAAGTCTAATATATTAAAGCAAAGTTAGATACTACTTTAAAAGAAAGACAGTTAATAATAACTATAGAAATAAGAAAGAAGAAGTTATAAGTTATAATAGACTTAGGAGTAATAAGTAACTTTATCTCTCTAATAGCTCGAGAGAAGCTAAACGTTCTAATTAAAGAGATAAGACTATATTAACTAGGAGTAGTTAATAGAATAGATATTATATATTAAAATAGGATTATTAATTAGTAAACTATTCTAATAAAAATTAATATTAAAAGATACTACTTAGATATATAATTTAATATTATTAAAATAGGAAGTAAGAAAGTAATACTTAGTATACTATAGATTTAGGAATATAATCTAGAAATCGACTAGAAAGCTAGAATAATAACTTTTAGTCGATATAAATATAAGAGTTCGTATTTATAACTTTAAGGCTAGAATAAGGTTAGTACTACCTCTTCTAAAGTACTAGAACACCTTGCCTAGGGTCCTCTATAGGTTAGTAAGGAAGCTAATAATAAAATACCTATATAGTATAGAGAATTTAAAACTTTGTTCAAAAACTTAGAAGACTTATAAGCTTTACTAGAACATTGCTTATAAGATTATAAGATTAAATTAAAAGAGGGTTATTACCTCTTAAAATAGAAGCTTCGGTTATATAACTAGAAAAGTCTATAGAGAATAGAAAGTTATATAAAGGAAGGTATTAAGAAGAGATATATTAGAAGATCTAAGTTACTAATTACCTTAAATATACTTATTATTAAGAAGAAAGATAACCTAGAAGAGAGAGTATATATTGATTATTAGAAAGTAAATTACGCTATAGTTAAGGACGTTTATCTACTACTACTTAGCTAATACTTGTAGAATAAGTTAGGTAAGGTAGTATAATTTATGAAATTAGATTAATAAAACGCTTATAGACTTATATAAATAAAAGCTAGAGACGAATAGAAGATAGTATTTACCTTATTATTAGGCCTTTATAAATATATAGTTATACTATTTAGACTTTATAATATACTAGCTATATATTAAAGATAAAATAATAATATTTTAAGAGATCTTCTAAGAGTAATAGTAATCTATTACCTAGATAATATCCTAATCTTCTTAGAAAAAGAAGAAGAATATAAGAGATATATTAAAGAAGTTTTATAATAACTTATAAAAGTAAACTCTTAGTTAAAACTCTTGAAATATAAGTTTAAAGTAACTTAGACACTTTTCCTAAGATAGGTATTTAGCTTAGGAAAAATAGAAATAGATCTAGTAAAGATTTAAAACATCTTAAACTAGAAATTACTAGAGAATATAAAAGATATATAGTTCTTTCTTAGATTTATAAACTTTTACTATCTATTTATATAAGACTATATAAAGATTACTAAACTAATAATAGTACTAGTTAAGAAAGCTATTAAATTTATTTAGAGTAAATAAGCTAAAGACGCTTTTTAAAAGATTAAAGTAAGGTTTATAGAAAAACCTATTCTATATAACTTTAATATAAAAAAACTAAGTATAATTAAAATAGATACCTTAGATATATTAGTAGGTATAAGTTATCTATAACTAAATAAAAAGGGAAAACTTATATCTATTATATATTATTCTAGAACATTTAACCTAGTATAATAAAACTATAGTATATTTAATAAAGAGTTACTTATTATAATATTAGCTTTAGAATACTAGAGAATTTATTTATAGCTAGTAAAACACCTAGTTATAGTTTTATCTAACTATAAAAACCTTAAGACGTTTATAATAACTAAGAAACTTATAATAAGATAATTAGCTAAATAGTTAAAGATATTAAGAAGATTTAATATTATTATTTAATATATAAGAGAAATAAAGAGTATAAGAAGATTACGATTCTAAAAACTCTTAAGAATAGAGACTTAGTACCTACTATATACGAAATAGTAGTAATAAATAATATTTAGATAAATAAAATTTAAAATATATATAAAGGTTATAACTAGTATATAAAAGGGAAATTATAGGTCCTTAGCTTATATATAAAGGAATTTATATAAGAATACTATACTATGCCTACTTATAGCTACTAAGGAATTTATAGAACTCTTTAGAAGATAAGATAATACTACTATATTAATCAATTATCTACGATAGTTAAGGAAGTAATAGTAGAATATAATATCTATACTACGAATAAGACTTCCTACTATACTTCTTATAGACAGATAAACACTACTCTAATACTATAGATATCTTAGAAATTAATATCTATAGATTTTATTATTAAATTACTAAAATCTAAAGATCTAATAATAGGAGTTAAGTATAACTTAATTCTAGTTATTATAGAACGACTTATAAAATATATAATTTTAGTAGTATATATAGAGTTAAGTATAGCTAAGGAATTAGTATTCGTATTCTTTAGAGAAGTAGTCTTAAGATATAGACTACCTAAAGAGATACTCTTAGATAGAGACAAGCTCTTTATCTTAAAATTTTAGATTACTTTTATAAAACGATTAGATGTAAAAAGAAAGCTTTTAATAGCCTTTTACCTCTAAACAAATAGAGGAAACAAATATATAAACTAAGTAGTAGAAATATACCTTTATTATTATATAAACTACTAGTAAAACAACTAGGTAGAACTGCTACTCTTAGCATAGTTTGCTTATAATAGTTTAGTAATAGAAATAATACTTGTTATACTATTCTATACTAACTTTAGATATAAATTATTAGTATATTAAGAACTACTATCTACGACTATTAATAACTAGCTTACTTATATTTAGGTCTTAAAAATCAAGGGATTATATAAGGAACTTATAGAAGATTTATAGTTTATTATAGAAAGAAACGCGTACTACTATAACAAACGACGTAGTTAGAAGCTAATACTAAAAGAAGAGGATAAAGTCTACTTAGTATAAAAAAATATTAATATAAAAAGACTAAGTAATAAATTAGATTATAAAAAACTTAGACTCTTTAAAATTAAATATATTAAAAGGCTTTTAAATTATAAATTAGTACTACTAAAAATAATAAACATCTATCTAGTATTCTATATATCCCTACTTAAACTAGTACTACTAAGAGTACTACTAGCCCTATTTATAGAAATTTAACTAGTTAATCTAAATACTAAATATAAAGTTAAAAGAATTCTTAACTATAGAATTATTAGAAGTAAGATTAAGTACTTAATTAAATAGTTAGATTACCTACACTTAGAAAATACTTAAGAGCTAAAAAGTAATCTTAACTATTATCTAAGAAACTTCGGAAGTTCTACTACTAAAACCTAAGGTTATCTATATCTCGTAGTTAGAAGGGAAAGCTTCGAGGAAAGCTGAATTAAGGGTCGGCTTAGTAATAAAAGCGGGGTCGCTGAAAGAAGAAGGAGCCGCTAGCTAGGCGATCTCTAATTCCCTCTCTTCTTTCTCCTTCTCTACTCTTTCCTTCTTATTAGCTTTATTAAGCTCTTATAAGTTAGTAAGACTACGATAGAGTATTTCTTACTCCCGCTTCGTAAGGAAGTGTTATTGTTTTCGTAAGCGAAGGATTTTCTATATAGCTTCTTCTTAAACCTTATAAGCTGTCTCTTCTTCCTATTATAACCGCTACTTCTAAGTATTAATAGATTTCTACTTAAAAATTAAAGATATTCGATTTTATAATTCGATATTATAAGATTTGCTCTTCCTAGTATACTTGGAGTATTTAGAACTACTAGGAATACTAACGTATTAATAACTAGTTTTCGTATTTATATAACAAGTATAAGGAATTATTTCATATCTTAAACGTTCGATTTAAAGAGTATTAAGAGTTCTATATTATTTAAGCTTGTCTTTTAAGAGAGGTGTTAACGATATAATAGGAACTAGAGAGGCTGCTAGCCTCTTAACGATATTTTCTTAGGCTATACTTAAGTATAGAGACACGCTAGTCTAAGAAGAGAATAGTATTACGAACCACGGTTACGTAGTAAGTAGTCTAGACAGCGTTCTAATAGGATAAGGTATAATATCTAGGAAGAGAAGGTAATATACGAGGAAATTAGTAATACGAAGAATATTAGAGATTTTAGAATCTTACTATTATAGTAATATTAGAAGTTACATATAGTTATATAACATAATCGCCTACATCGCTCTAATCGCCTTAATCGCGAGTAACGCGAGCGACGCGAGCGATATAAGCGATGTATTTAGTATTAGTATAACTTGGTTATAAATCTGTCTGGTTATATATACGTATTATATTCTCTGTTACTATTCTAGGTACTCGAAGTACGACTATTTATGCTTGTGCTAGCGTGGTACTAGCGTGCTAGTTACGTGGATAGATATGAGTTAGAGGCTTATTTACCTATATAACAACACTGGTAACTTCCTAAAAGGTAGTAGTCTTCTATAACAAGAGCGTAGTACTTAAATCAGTTATATTAATCTATCTATAATCTAACTAATTAAAATCCTCCCTTCGTATCCCTGACTAATAAGAGCGCTCTATCTAGCGTCTTATTCTAGTAACAAATTCCCTTTACTTCTACTACCACCACTGTTGTTAATATCTCCTATAACTACTTCGTCTCTCTTAACCTATTCCGTGACTTTAATAGTAATCTTATTCGTATTAATTAGCCGGGTTAAAGCATCATAAGCTATAGCTTTGGTCATAGCGTCTACAGGATTACTATCTCTATCGATCTATTTAACTTCTAATATCTTACGCCTTTTATAAGCTTATCTTAGATATATAATATCGATTATTAAACGCTTCTCCTTAGTAGTGCCAAGCTTTACCAGATACTCGTAAACACCCTTAGAGTCGGTATAAATAACAAGTAGAATCTTAATCTTAAGCATCGATTCTATCATAGATTTAATAACTTCTGCTATATCGAAACCGTTGCTTAAAGCGTATAATTCAGCTGCTAGAATACTTCTAGTAACTCTCTTACACTTGGTAGAGGACTAATAGACAATGTTACTATTGTTAGCAGCGTCGGCTAATATAATTACGTATCTAATCTAGGAAGTGTAATCGTTGTTATTCGCAAAGAAGGAATTAGTAAAAAGCATAAGCTTAAGCAAGGAATAATCTAAAGTAATAAACTTAAGTCTACGCTCTATATTCTCTATTTGCTACTATAGAACCTTGTTCAAAGCTTCAACGTCTTTTAGAAGTAGATCAGTCGACTAGGTAGTAAAAGACAGTATAAAGGCTGCTTCCGGTTATAATATAGTTATAAGGTAGGCTCCTTAAGCTCGCTATATAATAAATTAATCTCTTATAGTAACGTTATAGCGTATATCCCCGTAAGAGCTCTTTAATTCGATCGATTTAGTACTTACTAGCTTAAGGTCCTTAGCGTAATCCTAGGTTAAAAGTATCGATCTGTCTTTCTAGTATATAATAATACCTCTATTAAATTTCAAAGCGTAATCGACTATAAGCTCTTCTCTTTCCTTAGCGTCGAACTTAGCTTCCTTTCTCTTAGCATCTTCTTCCTTAATAAAGGTGCTATCTCCTAAAATAAGTATATCGTTAGCTTATAATCTAATAATCCCAAAGTATCTAGTTTCATTTACTAATAGTAGATAAGGATCGAATATTAATTAGGTTATTCTAAGGAATTTAAGAAGGAATTTATAGTAAGTAGCGAACTAGTATAATCCAGCTTCTAGAATACTATATAATAGTAGTAATATCTCGATTAATAATCTAATCTATTCTAGTATATCCTTTAGTAGTCGTATAAACTTTCAACAGTGTAGTTATAGCTTACTCTTAGACTAAGTATATACTTAGATAATATTATACAAAAGAAGGTTAAGATATAAATATAAAGCCGCGATAATAAGAATAATTCTTATACTTATATATTAAATCGTAGACGACTAAGTAAGTACTATCTTCTTAGCTAAATCATTCTATATATATACTATAAATTGTAACTTTTTAAAGGCTTTATCTATACCACGGAATTTAACTTAGTCGATAAATCGTAAATTAAAAAGATCGGCGCTATCTAGTAACTTATCTAGAGTAATAAACTTTATTACACCTCTTTCGATTAATCTATTAATCTCTAGTCTATAGGAATTAGTATAATTCATATAAACTATACTATCGATCGATATAAATATCTTAATATCGAAGTCTCTAAAATCGTTAAGTTACTAGTAATCTTAAGGAATACCGTATATGTCGACAACGTATACTTTAGCTTCTTCTTCTTTAGCTAGCTTCTTTTAAGGTCTTCTACGTCCTCTCTTTAGTAGTAATTCTATAAGTCTTTCTCCTAGATCGGTATCCTAGTCTTAACTATTACTTTATAATATTTCTAAAATTAAGGGCTCTAGCTCTTTAATAATTTCACTAAATCGAGGCTTTACTACTATAGATTAGAATCTTATACTACTATTTAGTATAATAACAACATCCTTATTTTCGATACTTAAAAGCTAATATAGTCCTATCTATTTACCCTTCTTATTTAGTATCTCTTTCTAAACCTATATGTTAGATCTAAGGGGTATATCCTTTAGGTGATTTAACAGTCTATTATAAGTATTAAGGGCGTTGTTAACTTATCTCTTAGCATAGTACTTCGTAACTTCCTAAGAAGCTTGCTTAACTATATTAGCTCGTCTAATATTATTAGAAGAAGAGGCGTCCTATTAAGTCATTTAAGAGTAAGCTCTAAATACTAGTATAGTAGGAACTAATCTATTCGATCTAGCTATGTCGTTGATAGCCTTAAATGCTATCTAAAGAGCTGTCTCTTTTATAAGATCTAGATAGTCTTTGTATATTACTTAATATACTCGTCGTACTAGTCTATAGTATCGTTCGACGATTCTGACTAATTAGTATACTTCTACTAGAATACTTTCTACTATACTTCTCGCGGCTCTTACGTATTTGTTAAATTCCTTGTTTACGAAGTTGGTTCTAGCATCTGTAGTAATAATATCTAAAGGTCCTAAATAGACGTCTATCTAGCATTCCTTTAACTTATCCTAGACATGCTTTGCTTTCATAGTCTTTAACTATCTGCTAGCTTGAAAGCGAGTAGCTTCGTCTATAATATATAGAACTACTTCTTTATTTATAAAGAATATATCAACGTATATCTGAAAGTTAAATATAATATTATTATATAAAGTAAATCGAAAGCGTTCTAAAGACTTTCTATACTTCTGGTATAGCTTATAGTACTTTGTAAGGTGCTGTAGAATGTCGATATTAACGTCGTAGCTGGTATACTCGAGAAGTGTCTATAATTTTAGTATAGATAGATGTCTGAATCGCTTATATAAATAGCGTAACTCTTGCTTGCTTAAAAGATAAGGAAACTCTTAAATTATAGTAGATAAAGTGTTATCCTATATTATAAAAGGATAACCGAATCGTTATACGACTAAGACTTCGTATCTATTACTTATTATAAGAGTGTTACTAAGGTTATTAAATATAACTTCTAGTATATCTATGTCGTTAAGGCAAAGTAGGAATAGCGTGTCTGTATATAGTACGTAGAATTCGATTAAACCGATTAGTATATCTACGAATATTAAGCTGATTAAAGTGCCTATTCTAACGCCGAATTTGATGTTAATCTTCTAGCTATTATAAATAAGAGTCTTTTTAATAGTATTAAATATAAGATACTAGTTATAACTAATAATAGACTTCTTTATAGCTCCTATATTAATTATAATACTAAAGAACTTATTATAGTAATATCTCTTAGTACTAGGAACTAAAGTTAAGATTTCCCTATATAGAAGTAGTAGTAATCTACTACTAGCGTGTTCGTATACGGAGCTAGTTAAGTTATCTATAATATATTAAGCTTCTAAGATAACGATCTCTCTATACTTAGTAATATAATTCTTGATAATATCGTCTATATCGTCTTTAATAATTATTATAGCAATCTCTTTAGATATATTCTTATCCGGCTTAGTACCTTCGTATCCTATAAGATACTATCTATATCTGTAATAAGGGGGTGGCTTTCTATATCTCTTAGTATATCCGGACTTCTACTTATTCTCCTATTTGTCCTAACTTAGCTTAGAGTGATTCGTAGACTAATAATTAGGTTTTGTATATATTCTATACTTTAAATTAGGCGAGACATTTACTAGTTGAGTATTCGTATTTGACGTACTTGGCGTAGACCGATTTGCGGATCTACGGAATCCTCTACGGAAGTTATTCCCTTTTAATCCTATATTCGTTCGTAATATTCGGTCTATAAGATTTACGTTAGTATTGTTATCTTCCTTGTCGTCTTTAGCTACAAATACTTCTACTTTTGGATGTAGGTTCTGCTATATACTAAGTACTGATTTAATAGAATAGGTTATAGGTGAAAGCTTTAGCTTCTTTAATAGTTTTAACACTATGTAAGATGCCTCTTCGTATCTGTAACAAGCTAGAAGAAGCTTATTAGCGAATTCCTCTTCCTTATGTATATGTTTTAGAAGTCTATACTTAATCTGTTATAGTCTTTTGTATATCTTTTCAAAGACCTTAAGGATAGGCTTGTCTAGATACTTTCTCTTATATTCCTTAAGTGTAGTATTATTCTATTCTATTAAGGTGTTCTAGATGTAATTAAGGTTCTAGTATTGCTTCTTGAATTTGCTACAAAGTGTTTTAAAAGTAAGTTCGTTGATAATATCGATAACTTTCGTATAATAAAATTCCTAGGCGTCTCTCTTAAGTATTATAGAAAAAGCCTTCTTATACGCCTTCTTTTAAAGTCTACACATCTAGTATTTATCTATAAACACTACTAGCTTAAGGTTAAGATTCTCTCCCTAGCCTCTAAACTTAATATTATTAGATATATATACTCTTATAAGGTTTCTAAGAGTATATTAATCTCCTTTCCCCTTTTATCTTTTGTTAACATCTCTGTCTTCTCTATTACTTCTATTATCTCTATTATCGTCTAAATCGCCCTCTTCGTTATTATCTAGATCCTTGTAGTCTAATTCGTTAGAAGAGCTTTTAGAAGAAGAAGAAGAAGAAGAATCGTTAGAAGATTCTAGGTTATACTTTAACGATTTACCCTTCTTCTTTTCTCGCTTAGCTCTCTTAAGTGCCTCCAAAAGTAACTTCTTTATTATTAATTTATTACTTAATTTAGAAGGGGTCTTAGAAGAGGTCTTAGACAGTATCGATTTAGATGTTATCTTAGAAGCTAGAGTTACTAGTGCCTTCTTTACTAGTGTCTTTAAAGACTTTGATAGTATTACTAGAAGGACTAATTTACTCATCTTTCTTAACTTACTAGGTAATAGTATAATAGTATCTCCTTCGTTAATAAATTCCTTAATATTCAAAGGATCCTTATAAGAATTCTTTAAGCACTATCTTAATTCCTTAGATAGAACCTCTCCCTTAGACTCAATCTTCTTAAGTTCCTCGTAAGATACTAGCGTCTTCTCCTCCTCTATCAAGGTGTTATACAAAGCCTATGCCACTCTACTGCTTTCTCTTCTATAAAGATCTTCTACGTATATACCTCTTAATCAAAGGGTTCTTCGAAGACCGCTAGTATATTAAGTAGATATAATCGTCTTAAAGTATTCAAGGTTCTATCCTTCAAAGTCTTCTTAAAAAGCCTCTTACAAAGCAGTGTCACATTCCTTTCCTACTTAGTATTCGTCTATACAATCTCGTATATAAGCGTTAAGAGTATCGCTATCTACGGTTTCTAAATCGGGCTTTTAACAGCCTTCTTCTGTTCCGGTTCCTTTAGTTACTATAGTATTATTAGGTGTTGATAGTCGTAGTATTCATAGTGTTAATAGTAGTATAATCCTAGTACTAAACGTAATCGAGATAGGAAAGGTCTAACAGTCGTGCTTCCTAGGATGCTTTACAGAATCCTACTACAAAAGGTCGGATAGCTTAAACGATAGCTAGTAGTCGACTTTCTTAAAGGTTCGAGGTAGTACTTTAGGTAACTAGATTCCTTCTACTTCTTTTTAGTAAATCGAGAGTATAGGTGATTTACTTAACAAGTTAATATAAGTGAATCTATAAGACTTAGTTTACAAGTAAATACAAAGGAGTCAAAGTAATAAGCGATTCCAAGTCCGTAATCTTAATACAAGGTAGATTCGTCTTAAAGGTTATACGTTATATAAATCCTAGGGTAAAGCGTAGAATAGTATACTTATACAATCAAATCTAAACGAGGTTAGAGGATTATATATAGTAGTAGGCTACGGCGTATAACAGTACCACTCTCAACGTTTAGTTAGCTAAAGACACTTAACTATAGTAAGTATAAGTAAGCTTATAACCAAGTAATCTAATCTACATACGATACTAATCAGTGTTAGTATAACTTAGTTATAAATCTGTCTAGTTACATATACGTATTATATTCTCTATTACTATTCTAGGTACTCGAAGTACGACTATTTATGCTTGTGCTAGCGTGGTACTAGCGTGCTAGTCACGTGGATAGATATAAGTCAGAGGCTCATTCACCTATATAACGACATTTAGGAATAAAGGTTCTATATAAGACTAGCACGTCTACTATTAGATAGGAGCTTCGTATTTAACTTTAGTTATTAATCTTATTATCTTATTTAACATCTTTAATATAAGTAACGAGTTTACTTCTAAGTAAACAAACCGGCGCATCTGTACTTCTTACTTATATACTAACCTTCGAGACTTAGTTATCTTTATTTAGTTTGTTTAAGTTTCGTTACATCTACGTACTATATTCTCTAGCCTCGAGTTCTTTGTTTATAAGTTTAATTCTTTCTAGTAAAGCTACTTTCTTTTAAACCGTAGTATTAGCTTATTTCTCTTTAGAGTCTTTCTTCTTACTATACTTATTTACTCTATAGCTAGAGAGGCTATAGTTATAACATAAGTTCTACTTATGTCGACGATCTCGCTCTTTCTAAGAAAGCTCTTTCTTTAGTAGGTTTCTATCTTAAGTTCCTTTTTCTTAGACCTAACGTTTCTAAGTAGTATTAATTTCTATAAGATCTCTATAGTCCTTCTTCCTACTCTTTCCTTATCAATGTCTATAACTACTTTTCTTCTCTAGACTCTGCTTATAATTTCGATTATCGATTTTAATTATATTATTAATTAACTTATTAAGTATATTTAAGAAGTTATCTCTAGCTAGTTCGTCTTTAACACTATCTTTTAATCCTCTATAGTACTACTTATATAAAGCTTTATTATTCTAACTAAGACGTATAAAGTACTACTAGAATATTAATATATACTTAGCAGCTGAACTCTTTTATTAGAGGCTATATAAAGCTTATACTACTTTTTTCTTTAAATCTATATTTATAAACACTTAGTTAATTCCCTTCTTAAATCTAGTAATAGTTAAGAATAATCTCTAAGTACTTTTACTTATAAGGTTTAATACTTTTCTATTTAATATTTTATTTTTCTAAAAATCTTCTAAATATAGTTCTATCTAATTATATACTACTCTTTTAAGATAGGTAGTAAGCTATATAACTTAATCTATTTTATAAGTAAACTATACTAAGTAAAAATTTAAGTATATTAAGACTTTTATAATAAACTTAGTAAGTTTCTCTAAAGAACTATTAAACGTTCTTAGTACTAGTAACTTTACTTCTTCTCTAAGAGTAGTAACTAGCGCTACTGGTATTATTAGTACTAGAGGTAGTATAGAGGTTAAACCTAAGAATAGCGTAGTTTTCGATATTATATTAGCTATACTTCTAAGCAGGTACTTAAAGTATAACGAAACTTAAACAAACTTAATAAAGATAACTAAGTCTTAAAGGTTAGTATATAAGTAAGAAGTATAGACACGATAGATTGTTTACTTAGAAGTAAACTCGTTACTTATATTAAAGATATTAAATAAGATAATAAGATTAATAACTAAAGTTAAGTACGAAGCTTCTATCTAATAGCAGACGTGCTAGTCTTATATAGAACCCCTCGTACTACCTAGATCCCTATATAAGCCTAGATCTCTAGGTCTTTCTAGATCTCTTAAGAGATCTAAGAGAATCTATTATATAACTACTAACGGTTATCTAATAGTGAGATCCTAGAATACCTAAATACCTTTATATTACTGATTCTCTTCTATATCACCTTCTAATTCCTAGATATCGTGCCTTATCTTATCAGAGCGCCGTCTAGACTACTTACTACGTATAACGTAATTCGTAATAGAAAGGCTCTCGTACTCGACTTAAGTATAAGATTAAATAGATAGAATACGTAAACCTAATATAGGAACCTGCTACGAAGTTAGAGGATATAGTAGCCTTAGACACTTACTTTTAAAAGTAGAAAGAGAGGTAATATTAAGAGTTATACTCGTAGAATAAGTCTCGGAGTACTCTAGCGACGTATTTACGTAACCTCGCTTAGCAACGTATAGACGTAATAGAACCTTCGAGAGTACTTTTAGTAGAACTCTCTAGAATAAGTAGACTAAGTATATAAGTTAGTAAGGACTCTAGCTTAGAAAGGATAATCGAATCTTCTTATATATAGACAGCCTCTATAGTTTAATTTATTAGTACTTACTATAAGCTCTAATATAGCGGGTCTATTATAGAGTCTAAAAGAAAGGATCTTATATTTATATATTCTATACCTAGTCTTAAACGTAGTTATCTCTTCTAAGTCGAGGTCTATTTAGATATAGTAAAAGACTTATTATATATCTAACTTAGTAAAGATCTTAGCTTTCCTTATTCTTGAAAAGAGTTCGTTAATATAAGGAATTAGATAAAGGTCGTTTTAAGAGTATTAAACTTCTAATAATCGATATAAAACCGTAGTATAATGAAACTTAAACGAACTAAACAAAGATAACTAAGTTTCGAAGGTTAGTATATAGATAAGAGGTATAGACGCGATATATTATTTACTTAGAAGTAAACTCGTTACTTATATTAAAGATATTAAACAAGATAATAAGATTAATAACTAAAGTTAAGTACGAAGCTTCTATCTAATAGCAGACGTACTAGTCTTATATAGAACCTTCGTTCTCTATATATATTACCTATATCGCTTATATTATCTATATTACTTGTAATTAGAGCGATTAGGTCGATTAGAGTAATCACGTTATATAATTATATATAACTTCTAATAATATTATAATAGTAAGATTCTAAAACTCTTATATACTTTTTTTATTACTGATTTCCTTCTATATTACCTTCCTTTCCTAGATATCGTATCTTATCTTATTAGAGCGCTTTCTAGACTACTTACTACTTTCTATAATTCGTAATACTATCCCCTTCTTAGCCTAGCGTGTTCTTACGCTTAAGTATAAGCTAAGAAATATTATTAAGAAGTTATTAGACTTCTCTTCCTTCTATTATATCGTTAACACCTATTTATAAAGACAGACTTAAATAATATAGAATTCTAAACACTCTTCGAATTAAATAATTAGAATACGAAATAATTCCCTATATCTGATATACTCGAGTAAAGACCGGTCGTCGCTATATTAGCGTTACTAGTAGTTCTAAGTACTCTAAGTATACTAGAAAAGGCAAGCTCTATAACGTCGAATAATAAAACCGAATACTCTTACTTTTCGAATAAGAGTCTATTAATACCTAGTAGCGGCGGTTATAGTAAGAGAAAGAGATAGCTTTTAAAGTTTAAGAAGAAGCTATATAAAAGAGTTCTAAGGCTATATAGAAAATCCTCTGATTATAGTAGTAGTAACGTTTCCTTACTAAGCAGGAGTAAGAGATACTCCGACATAGTCTTATAAACCTATAAGAGCTTAATAAAGCTAAGAAGAGAGAAAGAGAAGAGAAAGAGTAGTAGAAAGTAGAGGAAAAATAATAAGAAGTAGAGATCGTATATCTAGCGGCTCTACCTATTCTCGCTAGTTCCTAATCTAAGCTAAGTCTCGACCTAGCCTTCTTTAAAGCTTTTCCTTCTAACTATAAGATATAGGTAAACCTAGGTTTTACTAGTAGAACTCCTAAAGTTATACTAGGTAATAGTTAAGATTACTTCTTAGTTCTTAAGTGTTTTCTAAGTATAAGTAATTTAACTATTTAATTAAATACTTAACTTATCTTCTAATAATTTTATAGTTAAGAATTCTCTTAACTTTATACTTAGTATTTAGGTTTACTAGTTAAATTTCTATAATTAGAGCTAGTAGAGCTCCTAGTAGTACTAGTTTAAGTAGAGATATATAAAATACTAGGTAGATGTTTATTATCTTTAGTAACGCTAGTTTATAATTTAAAAGTTCTTTAACTTATTTAATTTTAAATAGTCTAAGTTTTTTATAATCTAGTTTATTACTTAGTCTTTTTATATTAATATTTTTTTATACTAAGTAGACTTTATCTCTCTCTTTTAGTATTAGCTCTTAACTACGTTGTTTATTATAGTAGTATATATTTCTTTTAGTTATAAACTATAAATCTTTTATAAGTTCTTTATATAGACTTTTAATTTTTAAGACGTAGATACGAGTAAGCTGATTATTAATAGTCGTAGGTAGTTGTTACAGCGCTGGTCCGTAACACGTGATTCTCAGTCCTACACGTGACCGTCAGAGCCGCAACGCTTAGACGGATTTATAACGAGATTAAAGGCTCTTTATAGTTAGTAGGAATACCTCTTTTTCGTAGGGTATATATTCCGTATTCCCTCGTTCTTAGAACTATAGCTTTAAATTCTCGAATATATATATATATACTCTTATACCTTTGTCTTTAGATATGGATTATGATATTATTTAAAGCTTAACTCTTTTTACTTCTTATAAAGGATTATAATATCGACTAGATTCTATGCTTATAACAGCTAGAAGATCTTATACTTGTAATAGTGTGATTATAACCCTTCTTCTCTGCCTATAATAGCCTCTCTTCTTATAAACAGATCCCTCGAGTATCTCTACGTCTGTAACGACTTATCTCCTTGAAAGACACGCCTATAACAGCCTATATAACCTTTTTTATAACCCCTTCCTACCTTCTCCTCCTTCCTTTCTGATAATATAATAGCCGATACTTGAAGTGGTTGTGGTAGAAAAGGGAAGACACCTACTAGCTTGTCTCGAACTGAGTCTTAATAACCGGATAACACCTCTGGAGTCGCCCCTCCCTCGCCTGCCTCCCCTACGATAAGCGAGCCTCCTATAGACGAAAACGTTCGTTTATAGGCTAAAATCCTCTCTTTATATATATAACTCTACTAAACCCCGTTGCTTATAAACTACCTAGACAACCCTCTCCTAAGCCGCGAGTATACGTAAGCCCTCTAAGAGGCTACTACCGACTCCTCCTGTTCCTGATTTAGTTCTAACAATTCTGCTTATAAGTTCTAAGATAGCGAGAAACTTAAGAACGGCATCTCTCTGTTATATAAGGCTTAGCAGATTATCCTAGCTAGTAAAATGAGAAAGAACCTCTTCGAGGACGAATAAGACAAACTTACCTTCGTCTTTATAGCTACTTCTGGCGTAGTATAAGAGCACCTGGAACTATAGATAGATTTCGGTTCTCTTACCTTATTTATAGACGTTATAGATATGTTTATACATTTAGATACCTTATTCGTAGATAGTAACGAAGCTGTAGAGGCCTGTAAGGTCTTCTATAAACTCTTAATATAAGAAGACGAGACTTTTACTATGTTTAAAGCAACCTTCTTAAGCCTTATAACTAAGGCTTATATCCTGTTAAGTAAGTAGTCCGAAGATTTATACCAGAAGCTTACGCCAGCTCTTTAAGTAAGTATCTCGCTAGTCTGAATCACCCTAGCAACCTTTAACCAGTTATATAACCGCTGTTACTCTGTCTATTAAGACGGGGTAACTATTAAGGAACGCCTTACAGCTTACTACAACCGCCGCCTACCTATAAGAGGTTTCCCTGCCGGCTACGGATCAACTTACTAACTTCTAGCTCTATATACTGTTATTAGTTATCCGCTAACCTAAAGCCCGGTCCGTTACTCCCTAGTTATAGACCGTAAGACTCCTTTACCCACTCGTAAGAGTACGACTCCTATCTAGGATATAGCAGACGTTATCTATTACAATTACGATGAACCTAGGCACTACGCTAGTAAATGCCCTCTTCCTTAAAAACCCTCTATAGCTATTAAGCTATTAGAAGACGCTGAAAACTCGCTTATAGACTTCTACGGACTATAAGCGTCTAGAGAAGAATCAGCTAACAAGGAACTCGTCTATAAGAACTCGGGAAAAGAACAGCTCTAAAGCAAGTCTCCTCTTTAGAGCTAAATAAACTTAGATCTTAACCTCTTAATCTAAGTCGTATAATAGGCGGAAAGGCTTTTATAACTATATATACTTTAATTAAGAATAGATATGCTTTTAATACTACTAGACTTATTAATACTAGAGCGAATAGATAGCTATTTATTAATACGGCTTTAGCTGACTAGTTAAGTTAATATTATAGATAGGCTACGGAAAAGCTATTATATATAATATTAATTATAGGGTTTAATAGACATAAAGGACTAGCGATTACTCGTGTTATTTGCTTAACGCTAAGTATCGATAGATAATAGTTTACTAATACGCTCTTCCTAATTACTAATATCGGCGGATATAATATTATTATTAGCTGTTAATAGCTTATAGACGTAAACGTAAAGTTAGTAGTCTATAGCTATAAGATTAAGTAGCTAGAATCCCTTCCCCTAGTTCGTCGATTCGATTACTTAGTACCTATTACTAGGGAATCGATGACTATCTCCCTGCTAGACCTCTAGGCTTAGGAGGATATAGAGAACCGCGACCTCTACTAGAATACTATAGAGGAACCTATATTAATCTATTCGATACTACCTCGAAGCTAGCGCCAAACCCCGCTACTAGTCACTCTTAAGGAAATTCTAGACGAAAGCTTTTAGCAAGACCTCGTCTCTGCCTAGAATAGAATATAGGTCCTTATTCCTAACTGCTAACAACGTCGTCGATCCTCCTTAGGAAAACGTTTAGTTATAGACTATAAAGCGGCTGTGAGCTCGCTTACGGACATCTATAAACCTACAGAAGACTTCGCTATTAATATCTATTATATTAGAGCTACTACTTTCAAACTTAACCTTTAAAAGCGCGATAACGAAGTCTTCTCTACTAGCTTACAAGAGATCGACTATGCTCTTATAGACAGGTTATATATAGAGCTCTCTTTAGTAGATTACGCTTTAGACGAACAACTAGTAGAACAGAACGTTCGCTAGGAATATACAGACTTCAAAGATGTCTTTTTAAAGAGAGCTTCAGACGAGCTTCCTCTACTACAAAACCAAGTCGACTACTAGATCAAACTTACAAGTCCGAATACTCTATTACATAGCCTATTATACAGGATAACGACTAAGGAACTTCTAGCTATAAAGTAGTATATCCTCGATAACCTTAATAAAGGGTTTATTATTCCTAGCCACGCCCCTTTCACCTCTCTAGTACTGTTCGTAAAGAAGCCTAACAGAAGCTTACAGCTCTATATCAACTACCGGAAACTTAACAACCTTACTCATAAGAACCAGCACCCTCTTCTACTAATCAACGAAACTCTTACACAGATCACTAGTACTAAAATCCTTACAAAGCTCGACATTCGTTAAGCTTTTAACCGTATATATATAAAACTAGAGTTAGAAGAACTTACAACCTTTCAGACCTATTATAGCATATTTAAATATAAGGTATTACCTTTCAGCTTAACCAACGATTCTACTATATACTAGAGATATATAAATAGCGTTCTTATAGAATATCTCAATAACTTTTATATAGCTTACCTTAATAACATTCTTATATACTCTAATAATAAGCTTAAATACGTTAAACACGTCCGTAAGGTCTTAGAACAGCTCTATAAAGCTAGGCTATAAGTAGATATTAAGAAGACAGAGTTCTACGTTACTCGTACAAAGTACCTTGGTTTTATTATCTTTATAGACGGAATCGAAGTCGACCTAGAGAAGATCTTAGCAATCGTTTCCTAGAAATATCCTAGTACTATTAAAGGTATCTAGTCCTTCCTAGGTTTTTATAACTTCTACCAACGTTTTATTCAGGATTATAAACGGATTACTCGTCTACTAAACCATCTTACGAGTAAGGAAGTGCTATTTAAGTTCAACTTAGAATATAAGAAGGCTTTTAATATATTAAAAGAAGCCTTAGTTACCGTCTCTCTCTTATACTACTTTATAGCCGATTTAGAGACTATAGTTAAGACTAACGCTTCTAATAGAGTAGTTACAGCTATAATATTATAACGTATATCTAAGACCGAACTATAGAGACTCGTAGACTACTTCTCGAAGACGATAAACCCTGCTAAGCTAAACTACCAAATCTACGATAAGGAGATGTTAGCTATTATATACTCTTTTAGATAATAGCGAGCAGATCTTGCTTAGACTAGCTCCTAGATCAAGGTCTTCACTAATTATAAGGCTTTAGAGTACTTTATAACCTCTAAAACCTTGAACTAGTAATAAGCGAGATAGGTAGAGTTTCTATTAGAGTTCTATTTTATAATTACGTTTCGATCTAGTAAGTAGAACGAGAAAACGGACACGCTAATACGCCGAGACTAAGACGTTAACCCGTAGAACGACCTAAAAGCGTCTATAAGATAATAAACCTTACTTACGTCTAATTAGTTAGATCTACGTATTACTACTCGATTAGAACCTCCTATAACGTTAGCCCTAGTTACCTTAGAACCCTTGCTTAACCTTGTCGACTAGTTACTTACTACTAACTATAACTCTTCGGACTTAGAAGACGACTAAACGAAAGCTACCCGTAGGTACTAAAACTAGATAATAGAGAACAGCTTACTTCTTTAGCAAAAGAGACTCGTAGTTCCTAATTAAGGCACCTTACGGACGGACCTAATCCGTAAGGCTTATGTATAAGTATCTACGGCTCACCCTAGACGGACAAAGACGGTAGCTATCCTCGCCCGTAGATACTAGTAGAAAGGTTTATAGACGTCTGTAGAAACCTATATTAATAACTACAGAGACTGTCGATATACTACAGTTCCTTATAACTGTAAACCTAGGTTTTTATACCTGTTACTAGTTCTAGAACGTCTCTAGTAGTATATTACTATAGACTATAAGTCTTTCCCTACTGATAAACAAGGTTATAATACCTTATAAGTAGTTATAGATCGCCTAACTAAGTAATCGGTCTCGATCCCTTGTCTAAAGACAGTTATAGCCCGAGATATAGCTCGAATATACGTTATATAGATCTATTAAACCTACAACTATCTATAAAGTATTATTTTAGACTATAGACTATAGTTTATTTCTTCTTTCTAGTCTAAATTCTATAGAATCCTTAGTATAAAGCTTAAGCTATCTACTGCTTTCTATCTACAAACTAATAGATAAACTGAAATTATAAACTAATAGATTAATCAACGCTTATAGCCTTTTATTAGTTACTATTAGAACAACTAGAGCGAACTTGTCCCTATTCTAGACTACGCTTAGCTTATGCTTTGACATAAGAGTCTAGGTAGGCTCTCGCCTTTTAAAGTAATTAACAGATACGTAGCTACTACGTCCTTTAATTAGAACCGTCTAGATAAATCCGTAACAGTCTACGAACAGCTTAACTAGACCGATGTAGAGGCACTTATATAGAGAATATACGATACTTAGACCATAGCAAAGGAATTAGTTAGTAAAGTATAAGACCGCTATATAAGGTCTGCGAACCGGATTCGAAGAGCGGTAGACTTTAACATAGACGACTTTGTTTAAGTATTAACTCGTAATTAGAAGACAGACTAGCTAAGCTATAAGCTAGATAGACAAAACAAGGGTCTATTCTAGATTACAGCCTATAAAGGACACTCTTTCTAGCTCGAACTACTAGACCACTTCTATATACACCCTGTATTCCACCCGTTACTACTCTATAAAGCTGCTATAGATCTATTACCTAGACAGGTAAACGAACCACCCCTGCTAATATAGGTTATAGATTAGGAAGAGTAAGAAGTAGAAGAAGTCTTAGCTATAAAAGCAGTTCGTAGAAAGCTCTAATACAGGGTTTAATAGTTAGGCTATAACCCTAATCTATAGTAGTATCCGGCCTCGAATTTTAAGTATTATCTATATAAATTATACGATTTTCACCTTATTAATCTAGCTCGCGCTAGTCCGCTAAGGGCTTTATAAAGCTAGATATAAGCGTAGGAAGACGGAATAGACGATTATGATTATCTAATAGACGATTCAGTTATAATATAAAGCTTATAGACAAGCTTTTTCTAAAAGGAGGGGTAATATTATAGCGCTGGTCTATAATACGTGATTCTCAGTCCTATACGTAACCGTCAGAGCTGTAACGCTTAGACGGATTTATAACGAGATTAAAGGCTCTTTATAGTTAGTAGGAATACCCCTTTTTCGTAGAGTATATATTCCATATTCCCTCGTTCTTAGAACTATAGCTTTAAATTCTCGAATATATACATATATACTCTTATACCTTTGCCTTCAGATATAGATCGTGACAAGTACGTACGCTAGTACTAGCGTATATCTAAGCGAGTATATAATATCTAGCAGCTTTTATAACTATTATAACAGACGTGAATAAATAGCTTTTACTAGTACGTTAGCCGGCTAAAAGATATAAGAATTAATTAGTAGACTAGTTCGCTATTCTACTACTTAATAGGAATCCCGGTGTAACACCGCCTACGTAACCTCTAGCTACGTGACAGCTGTTACAACTATAACTGTTATACTTAAGATATTTAGAATTAACTATAGAATATAGCTATTATAAATTATATACTAATATATAACTAGTAAAGTCTAGGTAATACTCTAATAAGATAAGCACTATTAGAACCTAGTAGAGGAAAGAGGATTAAATATATTAGATATATAATCTATAGATCTTATTATAGTTATATCACGTGACTCGGTTAGAAGTAGTTAGGTAATAGAGCCTAGTTTTTAAGAGCTCTAGAATTAGAGTCGGACTTTATCTTTAAAACTTCTATAGAATAGAACTTTAAATAAGAACGAAGGTTTTATATAAGACTAGTACGTCTACTATTAGATAGAGGCTTCGTACTTAACTTTAGTTATTAATCTTATTATCTTATTTAATATCTTTGATATAAGTAACGAGTTCACTTTTAAGTAAATAACCTAGTATATCTATACTTCTTATCTATATACTAACCTTCGAGACTTAGTTACTTTTATTTAGTTTATATAGAGTTTCGTTATAATAGCTAGTATAAAATATATAAAAGTCGTTTATATTTATTTAGCTTTTTTTTAATTTAAAGATATAAATAGACGTTAATAAGTTATACTTAAGAATTAATATCTATTACTATATAGTAGAAATTCTAACGTCTATCTTTATATTCTAAGACGTACTTTATTATAAAACGAATCTATAGTTTTAGAATTATAAATTTTTTCTTAGTATATCTATAAAGTTGTTATTAATATATTACTTTCTTTAACTATTTCTCTCTAAGAAGACTACTTAGTAATAAGAAAAAGAGTATAGTTAATTATACTATTAATAGTTTTAATTATACTACTAATCGCTGCTTCTACTATCTCTCTCTATTTAATTATAACTATTAAAGTCTTTTTAAAATTCAGAGTACTTAAGAGAAGGTCTTATTATAAAATAATATAGCTCTAAATTTTAAAGATACTTAGAGAGAAAAAGAATATAGTCCGAGAGTTATACTAGTATAATAAGAGTGTCTATATGTTTTAGTACTTAGTAATATATATTAGCCTAGATAAAATTTACTATATTCACGCCAGGGCTCGCTATATTTACTTAGCCACGATTCTCAGGCGTAGTCACGTGTGTGGCGTACAATGGTCACGCGTGTGGCGTAAGATCAGGTTTCTCGAACATTCTATTAGCAGGTGGCAGCACGCTAGTGCCTAGGCACTGGAGCGCCGTCACTCGTCTCCTTCTACAGGTGAAACATGCCAGAAAAGCCTTTCGGAACAAAGTCAAAGAGATGAAAGTTTCATATAAAATTCGACGAACTAATTATTTCTCCCAAGAAGGAGCTAAGGTGAGACAATCGGTACTGAGGGAGTCATACCTGCAGTAATACGGCGCAAAGTCCCCCCAATAAATACCCCGCCAAACCCCGCTCCAGCACCTCAACCACCAAGACTCAACTCCATCGAACCCTTAAAAATGGCCGCAAAAACTCTCCCCAAAACTCCCTTCCAGCTCCACGGCGGCTGCTTCTGCAGCGCAATCCGCTACATGATCTCCGTCCCGGAACTCTCTGAGCGCAAACCCCTCCCCAAAGCTGGCATGACAGCTGACCGCCTCCTGGTGCCTGTCAACGAAGTCAACGAACGCATGCCCATCATAAGCCTTGACCACTGCAACGCCTGCCGTCGCGTCCCGGGCACAATCATAGATTCCTGGTTCATCTGTCCCCCAGAATGGGTTGAGTTTACTGTTCTGCCACGCGAGTTAGGAGATGAGAAGGAGCCTATCAAGGCGGACAGCATGGCGTATTTGCAAGAGGATAAGACGTTAGCGGAGCGCACGTATGCCACGCATTTCAAGAGCTCGGAACACTCGAATAGGACATTCTGCGGGAAGTGCGGGACGCATTTGACGTTCTTCAAGACGGGGCCGCTGGGGGCGTGGGGGGTTTTCGTTGATATTGCCGTGGGGACGTTGGATAAGGAGAGTTTGGAGATAGAAGGGTTTATGCCGACTATACAGTTTTGGCATGATCTTGGGATTCCGTGGGCTGTGAAGCTGGTGAATGAGGGGAAGAAGGGTTTACACGCTGATGCAGCTGATGAATTGTCGAAACTGAAGCTTGACGAAGAGAAGAAGTGAACGAAGAACAAGGTACTGAGAATTTTTAGAAGCTTGAAGCAAATGTAGAAAGCTGATTTGATACCTGGTCCTATACACGTCGAGATATATCCTTGCGTCGAGCTTGAAAAATTGCACAGTTATGAATCATTACCTTAACCCAAAGTTATATCGATCCTCTCAAGCGGTTATGCTTCCCACATATTCTTCTTAACACGACCAACGCCTTTCCTATAAGCGATACTATCTTCCCACTTAATCCATAGGACATTATAAAACTCGTATAGTCCTTTTCCCGGCTGGTCTTCACAATCCTGGAGTTCACGCCCTCGATATAGTATACATGGCTAGTAGAGATTGAGATGAGTTCGCAGCGGGGAAGCTGGTCCTCGGAAGTAATCCCTTCGGGGCTGAGAGGAGAATGGAGATTCAGCACCCCTGCCCAAGCACTAGCGTCGTCTCGAAGAGACTCCCAAAGATACAAACTGGGTCTACCGCGAGAGTGTGTCGTTACAGTTAGCCAACACCTGTAGGTGTAGCAGGAAATGAGTGGGAGGCGACCCTAGAATTTTGATCCTGTTGTATCTTGAGGAATGGTGATTGGGTACTAGAATTCTGTTGCTAAGGTGGCGAACTGGAGCGCTAGGGTCAGCATAACGTCATCCTACGCAAGTTGTCTGTTGTTGTTGAGATGCCGGAGGCCATTTCAGATCTTATGCGGGCTTCTCCAAAGTTGAAGAGCGGCAAGATACCGTAGGTGGGGGATTGAGGGGACAGGACGGTTATGAGGTACGGAAGGGCGTCACAAGTGGGACTCGGCCACCCCATATTTCTGCCATCGCTGGAAGAGGGAATTTCTAGGGCTATTTCCATGTTTCAATACATCCGCTTCCCGACATCCTCTGAACCCCTCCCCGAGCAGAGCAGCAATTAATAGCGAATAAAAGATGACCGAGTACGAGGTGAAATAGAAGCGTTGCTTTGGCACTCAACTATCTGATTCCCTTTCCGATCCCTGCGTCTGAATTAAGGAGAGGTATCTACAATAGAAGTCATCAGATCTTGCTTTTCCGCCCGCATCTGCATCTTGATAGTCATATCGCCATTTTGACCGCCAGGTCCTCGTCCATACACCTGTTCCCCAAACAGTCTCAACTGCATCGGCATCTCTCCGTTCCCATAATACTCAATGAGTTGTCTCTTCTCTACTTTGCGAGCCAGCGAGCTCCACGAATCGTTATCCAATCCCAATGCTACGCACTTATCCGCTTTCTCTTCCGACCACCACGACGGCAGCAATGTATTGACGCTCGCCAAACTTAGGAAAACATCGAATCCAGCCCGTCCATCAGCCTCCCCGGCATAGATGCTACCTTTGCCGCGAACGCCCTCGATTGTAAAGTCGTCGTGCATGCGGAAACGGTATGTATCGATCAAGAGTTTGTAAACGTCATTTTCAGGGCGGTCGTGGAGCCACGTTTTGTCGTCGAGACGGTGGAAGGGGTTTTTAATCGTCACAGCTAGACCCTTTAGAGCCGAACTCGCAGATGCAGAGGAGGAGTAGGAAGCAGTTGCGTTGGCAGATCTAGCGGCATTGCTAGCGCAGACTTTCTTGTGATTCTTCCAGTCCGCTTTCTGGCAGTCGCGCGAACAGTATGATGTGGTTTGACATTTGGCGCAATGTTTAAGGCGGACTGCAGATTCGGAGTCGGTCTTGTTGCACGCAGCGCACTTTGGGATAGTATTTGCGTCGGCCATGTTGAGATTTGGGAGTCGTATTGTGTGGAATCGTATTGATGTACATGTAAGTTGGAAATCGAAAGGTCATCAACGTGGATAGCGGGGAATGTGGATCAAGGAATAACGTCCGTGCATGATGTGGATCTAGCGAACCAACGCTACCCCGCAAATCCAGAGGACCCAGCGATTGATGGTTAAGCCAAGGATTTGTTAGCAATGATAAGGGTGCCAAGCCTCCTTGGCGAATTGCGCACTTCAGAAAGCGGAAGAAGTCATTGCCATCAAGAACAAGTGCAGGACGAGATACCGTAGAAGATTCTAGATTTGGGGGAGCCTATTTAAGCGCTTGTCAGGTTCCACATTTGGCCTTAAATTGTGCAGGGGATTGAGGCATCCAAAATGGTTTGTTAAGCACCAGCTTCAGGGAGCCAATTACGGTATCCTGTGGTCGCACGAACAGGTGCAACTCAGCCCTACTTCCTGCGATATACATATTTCATTGACGTCGAAAAACGAATGAACGAGAAATCAATGCATTTTTAAAAATAACTCGATCCTTCGATTCCTAAATCTCTACACCTTAGCTACAACTCTGTATCGACTAGCTCAATTTCGTATTCGCATAACTCAGATGATGATTCGTCAAGCCTATAGTTATAACAACAACCCAGATTACAGAACAAATCTCCCTCCACCATTGAAATCAGGCATGGCAAGCGGCTTGACAACAAGACACACAATAGTTACTGGGGCCACTGTCCCTCTCCGAACAACAAAATACAGAACAATCAAGACCGCAGCAATCACAAAACGCTAGGGCTGTCTCTAGTGGAAGACTTGCCACGATAACAACACAAATTGCAGAACCAATAGCAGTATTCTTCGTAACATGGACACACAAGCAATCGGAATCGCAGGTTCCTTTCGGGCAGCCTGCTGATCTACTCTGCCGAGATTGTGTTGGCTGAGGCTCTTGGGTTGGCTGGTGACTGATCTGGCTTGCGGATGTAGCCTCCTCGTAAGTTGGTGGCGACTCGATTCGTCCATCGTTTTCATAGCGCAGTTGGTCGAGATTCAGCTTTGGCTGTTCAGTGATTGTCTTCACCAAGGCAAGTTAGAATACGTATCTCACTTCTCTGTTCAAAAGTACTAACCTTGGGGTTTTTTGAGGAAGACATGCTGGGACGGGAGGTCGTAGAATCATTGAGGCAAGTTAGGAACATAAGGCAACGCAAAACGGAGTAGTATCCGTTTTATACCGTTATATATTTTATTAATAAGAGAAAGAAGATAGCGATTCTTCTAAGATTATTAAGTTTCTAGAAATTAATATAAAAACGTAATCTTCTATCTACTATCTTTATAATAAACTCCTCTCTTTTATATACTACTACCACTAAGTTAATCTAGTGTGATTTGTCTACTCTAGCCATAGTTAAAGTAGTTATAGTAGAGTAAAAAATAGGGGTTTTGAAGTAGGCTTTTGCCAGGGACGTGCACTGGCTAGGGATATCGGTTACAGGAAACATGTCGGCGTTTGGAATATATCTGCCGGTGCTGAGAGTGCGCGCATAAATATTAGAAGTGGTGCGAATGCTGAGGATTCTGAAGAAGACCTCGTGAATGCCTAAGAATTGGTCCTCGACGTGTTTTACTCGCCTTAGCGCGCGCTTGCAGATATTTTCGGATCGCGGCCGAAAGAACCAAGCCATCGACCCCGTGTTCTTTTAATATCGCAAGCTACCTCAACTTCGTCAATTCTCTCCACATTATTAGTAACTTGATTTCAATTTAACAATCCCTTTGAGATATGGCTTCTTGTGTCAAAGTCGGCCAATGTATCGAAGGGAAGGTTAGCACCTACGTCCTCTCGAAGCAACTCCACAAAGATATCTGGACTGCTATGTATCAAGCCCTCCCCATTGATCGCTCCCCATCGTTTCTAATATTAAATAGGAGTTCAAACCTGGATAAGGTGATCATTAAGAGCGCACCTAAGTATCGCTTGGACAACGAACGCGATGTCCTCAAGCACTTTCATGCCCGGCCAGGAATTCGCCAGCTGCTGGATGAGACAAAGGTCCCACCAACTCTAGTGCTAAACCACCTCGATGATAATCTCTTAACTGCATCAAATTCGAAAAGGCTTGAAAAACACGAAATTAAGTTCATCGGGAAGAGGATTCTTGAAGCGCTACAAGCATTCCATGAGGATGGCTACGTGCATACTGGTATAGCTTTGCCTCTCTCTTTGCTTCATTGTTTTGGATTCTAGACATGACTAATACCAACCAAACTCCAGATGTCAAACCGGATAACATTCTCATCAATTATGGCAGCGGCCCCGGTCAATTTAGAGAGGTTGAGCTAGGTGATTGTGGCCACGCATGCCTTGTGAACCAGAAAGATCACCTGAAACTCGGAGAGAACGGGCACATGATTGGAGCTCATATGTTCAGGAGTCCAGAGGCTATGCTAAACCTGAGATGGGGCACTGAAACTGATATCTGGCCCTTTGGTACAACCGTAAGTGACTTAGATCTGCGCCATCGCAGTTTTATAGCACCGATTGCCTTGCTGACCTTGTTGCAGCTCATAAGCCTAATATGGGGATTAGGCTGGCATATCTTCAAGCCCGATCCCAAGGATGCTGGACCAGATGATGAGGCTTATCCTAGCCATGTTCTAGTAAAACAAATTGCATTTTTCGGACCTTTTCCACTGAGCTACTTTGATTTTCTTCCAAAAGAGGACGGGAGATGGGAATTTATTGGCGATGCTACACAGTACATCATAGACCATCAAAAATGGAAGCCTTTTGCGAAGGCCGAGGATAAGGAACTCGCCGAGGAAGACAGGACGTTCATTTGTAAGATTATGAAGCTGGATCTGAGGGATAGACCGACGGCAAAGGAGCTCTTGCAGGATCCGTGGCTTAGAGATATATAATGCCGCTCTATCTCTGCCCACGTCTTGTCTTCGTGGATCACATTGATCAATAGACTCTCTTGCTCCTTTGTATTGTCGCATTTAGTGAAGGTTCTGCAGCGTTATCGCAGTCAAGGACGGTGAAAAGTTGGTGGAATAAGGGATGACCCTGAACATAGCTGGATTAACAAACGTGATATAGTAGTAGAGAAACTGCTGAGAATATTGGAGAAAACACTTCGAAAAAGTACGCAGGTCCCTCTGAAATTTATATGAAGGCATCTGAGGAGAAGATATTGGACGATACGGAGATGTTAAAAGGAGACTAAATGCTCGCGAGGGATGTGGAGGCGGCAAGGGGGGGATAAAACGGGTAGGAGGGAAAGTCCAATTACTCATAATGCACCACAACAAGAGCCAAAATTGCAAACAGAAGTCTAAATCAATCCTTCCTATCAGTCCTCGAAGCACTACCACTTTCCCCGCCATTTCATGTGACACTGTAGCTCTGTGGCTGCGGAAGCCTTGGGATGCTTGGAGGGGTTCTGGGCGCAGACGCATTGCTTAAGTAGAAAGATAACGTCTGCTCGCAGAAGGCGGTATTATAAAGTGCTATATCCTTCTATGTTGAATCCCACCCGGGTTGGCCACCATTCTTATGGACAACTTTCACCACGTCCGCAATCTGGTCCGTAGTAATCACCTTCCCTATTTTATACTTTTCTCCAGGATGTAGTCAGTGAATGAATCACTTTATTCTTTTCAGTTTCACTAAGGAGATTTGTACTCCGTTTCCTTCGCTCTACAAAGTCAAAATGCTCTTGTTGAATAGTAGGGTATTCATTTTTGGCGTAGTAATTTCTTGTATAAATAACTCAGAAGACAGGACAGGACCTAAATCCCTACAACTACCGTGGAGAAATTGGACAACCGCCGACGTGGTGCTTTCCACAGAGAGAGGATAGTAGGAATTAGAAACTCCTTTCTATCCGTTTACCCTCCATCATTAAATTCTGAACTTTTGCTGTACCCACCCGAAGAGCTATTGCTTGCTTTTCCCGGTACCTTCGGAGAATTTGCTGTCAATCATTATACACCTTCGAAGTAATTTGTACTCTCGAAATGTCTACAACATTCAGATTTGGAACTAGGTCCCTCTTCATGTCTATGCTTTTGTTAGTTACTTTGATGAAAGAGGTAATTCACGGAAAGCCGAAAGAGTTATACAGCTTCCCCCCAAAACCCCCGCCAACTTGGAGTCCAGAATAGCAAGTTCTCTTCCATGTTTTTGCTATGATAGTATTGACATCAACTCACCCTCTTCTCTTTTAAACTTCTCGCCCCAAGCAATGTTAGTGAATCTGGCAAGAGACTCGAAGTCTTGGAAAATATAGCGGGAGAAAAAGCTAATCACCTTTTGTGTAGCACTTTCTTATATTATAGTACTGTACATCACAAACCATCTCACATCTCTCGCTCATTTTTTTCCTCGTTAAACGCCACATCCGATGCCCTCAAAGTGTTGAAACTCTTCAATCTCCCATAAATACGCTATGCAATTGTACATTCCCCTCCCATCACCTCCCTCCTCCCTTCTCCCTTTATTCCTCAAGCATCCTCCGCCGCCTTCAGCGCAATAGCAAACCTCTCCCTCAAATCATTAGCATCCTCAAGTCCAATACTAACCCGAATCAAATCAGCTGGAACCCCAAACTGGGCCGCCCACTCCAACTCCAAATAATGCGCCAACACAACATAAGGCGAAATAAGCGTAAAATTCGTCCCCAAACTAGGTCCTTTCGCAGTCTCAATCCTATCATAGAATGCCACCGCTTGAGGTTTAGTTTTGAATTCAAAAGACAACAAACCTCCATACCCGCCATTCGGCGTTCGACAAGCGTCGTAGAATTCGCGGGAGGAATTGTATTTTGGGTAGTATAAGTTGGTAACGAGAGGATGGGAGCGTAGGATATCACAAAGGATTTCCGCGTTATCGTTTATTTTTTCGATGCGCGAGACGAAGTGCCGACTATTGCGCTCCATGAAGATAATGTCTTCAGCCCAATAGTTGTCTTCGTATTCCGATTCCAGGGTCTTTTTGAGCTGTGCGTAGTATTTGCTCTTGGGGTTGAGGATTGTGCCTCCGCCCATGACGTTACATTCTCCGGAGAAGATTTTAGTTAAGCTGCTGACGACCAGGTCGGCGTGTGGGAGGACGTGGACGTTGATGAAGTTACCGATTGTTTCGTCGACTACGACGCAGAAGTCGTATTTATCTGCGAGACGACGGATTCGTATTAAATCTGGACATTTGAGCATTGGGTTGCCGGGGAATTCGCAGAAGAGAGCTAGGAATTTTTCGCCAGACTCTAAGCGTTTTTCGATATCATCGAGGTCGGCTGAGGATCCGTTGCCGTAAAATAGACAGCCTGGACCAAACTTTTCAAGAACTTTGAGCGTGTCGATGTAGGGAAATCCAAATGAAATACTCTTTAGTTGACCTCGGGATTCAAGTAACATTTGGTGTGCGTTGAAAATCGAGTTCATACCACAAGGATATAAATAAACATCGTCCTCGGACAGTCCGGTGACACCACGTGTATCTGCCCGCTTTGGACTCGAACTTCCACCTTTAGCAAGGTCTTCTTCGCCCATTAATGAACCAGCTATGCGACGTTTAATGGCCGACTTGGCATTTTCGACCAAGGAGACGTCAAGGTTGCGACCAAATCTCTCCTCTAAAAATGTAGAACTCTCACGAACATCTGGCTCAGACCGAGGATGCTTTGGCTCAATGGGAGAAGAGGACCCATTTTTCTTGGTGGTATCGATTGAACCTCTTTGATATCTTCTAGGGCCTTTGCAAGATTTTTGGAATCCAATCTCGCCATTTGAAATGGGTTGCAGAGTCTTTTCATCAGTCAAGATACCCTCCTGGAAAAGACCGTGGCAAAACTCGGCTCGCCTACTTGAAACACCGTCACCAGAATGTTGCCAATATTGCTTTGCAATAGGAAACAACTCTTTAGGATAGATGACAGCTGAGATGGAAGGAGATAATTTTGACAACATCTCCGGGATTTGTTGGCTTCTGTCGAGGACAAGGCCGAAGATTTGTAATTGGTTGATGGATATTGAGGGGTCTCTTTCGAGCATAAATTTGATACAACTCCGAGCAATTCGGTGTGTTGGAAAGAGCATTGCTGACTGGCCTGGCTTTCCATGTTTTTTCACGATATCTTCGGCGAATGCCACAATTGATTTGTGAATGAAGAAACTGGATGACGAGTTGGTGAGAAGTCAAAAGTGGGAATTCCAAATGACATACCGTGGATAACCAGTTGTCATCTTACTCAAAACTCTCTCTTTACCCTCCTCATATTCGACGTTGTCGAGCCATGCTGGGAGTGACACGCTCGTTCCCTGGGTTTCATCAGCATGTTGTTTGTTTTCATGGGGGGGCAATACACATAAAGGAATATTGAAATGGTGAAGTGATTGGAATTGAGACTTACATGG
Source organism: Calycina herbarum (assembly GCA_001414485.1). Taxonomy (NCBI): domain Eukaryota; kingdom Fungi; phylum Ascomycota; class Leotiomycetes; order Helotiales; family Pezizellaceae; genus Calycina; species Calycina herbarum. Next base: position 143,717 of record LLEY01000069.1, read on the forward strand.
GGAGTCAGAGAGGGAATAGAGTCTCCTAGCTCGATAACCGACATCTTGGGCTAGAAATTAATATTTTTGCGAGGTGGGCGAGAAAGGGGGGGGGGGGTTGTTCTGTCTTTAGAAGAAAAAAGGTTGAGGTTACTCACACGGAACGGATAGCGCGAAGATGACCCCACATGCCGTTACCGGAGCCGGCCTCGCGATGGCAGCAAATACCGTACCTACCTACATCATGTTCGCACTTGCCTACACGGCAGGGCCCTCGCTGTTCCAACTTTCTAAGGTAATGGAACTAAGGAACTAAGTTCTACGCACTTGGAACTATTTGGGACTATGAACCCAGGTATTTGGAACAATTAAGTTCCAAAATACTAAAAAGAAAAAGGTCAAAACAACGGGTATGTATTTACTGCCGCTTTTAATGTCCAGCGATAAGCCGATAAGAAGCTGCGCTAAGCCATTTATAGTATGGTGGTATTTCTCCCTCTCCCTCGGGAAAAAGTTCCATTTTCTTGGTGAGCAGCAGCTCGAATTTCTTCTCAGTCTTTGGTTTGGCAATTGCGCAACTTCCATTCGTTCCATACACCATGTCTCCGATATCTTCCAAACGCCGGAAGCTCGATCACGATAGCGCCGATGATAATTCCAATTTTTCGGGCTCAGACGAGGAAATGATGGGAGCGGGGGAGGACGATGCGCCGAATACCACAGCGAAGCAAACCCACACAAAACCACATCATGCGCGTGACATCGACCAAAGTGCTGTGTATGCCGGAGGACTTTTCAAATCCAATACCTTCAAAATCCAGGTCGACTATCTGCTGGAAGAAATCAGGCCGAATTATGAAGGAAGGTTGGGAAAGGCGAACGAGACCTTGAGCAAATTGAAAGGCTTGATTGAAGGCCTTGAGTCTCGAGCTGAGCTTCCTGTGAGTAAATACTGGAAAATCTGGCTGGAAAGGAACAATTCTAACTGGAATACACAGGTCGCAGAGGCTACAAAGGTGTTGCAGAAATCCCACAAAATCTCCATTCCATTTCCCTCCCCCAAACCCGATAAAAATGCTGCCTACAAATTGGCATATGCGAAGCCATCTAAAATAAATGTTGTTGGGAGCTACCCGATGAAAACTATGGTCAAGCCCGCACAATCTGATCAAGTTTTATCTATCGATATGGTTGTTGTTATGCCAGCTTCAATCCTTCAAGAAAAGGACTACATGAATTATCGCTATTTTTACAAGAGAGCGTATTATCTTGCGAATATAGCTGCTGGCCTTCAAGAAACCCTGAAAGAAGCTTACACGCTCAAGTTCAAGTATCTCAGTGGGAATGATCTTCACCCAATATTGACAGTCAAGCCAAAACCAAGTATGGATGCCCATTAAAATAATAAACTATAGCTAACTAACACCACATTGCAGCTGAATTGAAATCCCACTCCAAATACGAAATCAACATAATTCCTGCTGCCCCCGCTGGATTTTTTGCAGACGCCAAATTGCTTCCAGCCAGGAATTCCGTTCGACCCAAAGATGGAGCCGAAAATGCCACCCTTCCACCTACCCCATTTTACAACGCTTCCCTAAGCTCAGACCGAAACTTCGAGGCATACCTTAAACTTTTACACTTGGCATCAAAGCAGTCTAAGAGTTTTGCGGATGCAGCTATGTTGGGTCAAACCTGGCTTAGGCGACGCAATTTCTCTGGCTGCGTCTCGCAAGGAGGATTTGGGAATTTTGAGTGGGCTGCTATAATGGCTCTGCTCATGAAAGGCGGCGGCCCAAAAGGCCATGCCATTCTTTCAGAAGGTTATAGCAGCTACCAGATGTTCAAAGCTATGCTCCAGTTTATCTCGACAAATGATATGTCTAGCAAGCCATTCATTTACGAAGCTTCGGATGTTTCTCTACCAAAATCGGACACTCCAGTTTTCTTTGATGGGCCACGAAGTCAAAATTTGTTATACAAGATGACTCCCTGGTCCTACGGTCTTCTGAAAGAAGAGGCCAAGGTTTCCCTGGACATGCTTAACGAGGAAACTTTCGACCAGTTCGAGTCAACTTTTGTCACTTCTGCCTCAGAGCCATTGCAAAGATATGACTGCATAGTTTGTGTGCCATTGCCTACCGAGACTCCTGCGACCTCGACCTGTGATCACCTCACACAGATTACGAGCTTCGCCCGTCGGGTCTTCAGCGTCTTACGGGAAGGACTTATGGATAGGGTCAAGCTGATCAATATCCAAGCCCCAGCGCTACCTAATTGGTCAATCAAGTCTTCTGGGCCAGCTTCAGAAGCACAAATACTGTTATATTTCGTGTTTGATCCAGCAAATGTAGATCGTCTCGTCGACCATGGACCATCAGCCGAGGAGAAGAAGAAGGCGCTCAAGTTCCAAAAATTCTGGGGCGAAAAGGCCGAATTGCGTCGATTCAAGGATGGCAGTATCCTCGAAAGTTTGGTGTGGAAGTCCGGTTCTACATATACCGTGTTCCAAGAGATCGTCACTTATATCATCAATCGCCATTTCACTCAGGATATCAGTGATGGTTTAACATTTGTGGGGCAAAGTTTTGATAAAGCGGTGCGGTCTAGTTCAGACTCTGGCACAAAGCAGTTTGAAGCCCTCAAGGAAGCGTTCCGCGCCTTTGAGAAGAACGTTAGAGAACTCGAAGGATTGCCGTTACAACTACGACAACTTTCCCCCACAAGTCCCCAGTTGCGATACACTTCTATTGATGCGCCCTCATTCAGTGCTCATAGTCCTCTAAAATTTCCAGCCGATGTATTGATTCAATTCGAAGGCTCTGGAAGATGGCCAGATGATCTTGTTTCGATCCAACGTACGAAAATCGCTTTCCTACTCAAAATTGGAAACTTACTCGAAGGTTGCGATGGCGTTGTTTTGAGTCGAGTTGGCCTAGAGAACGAAGACAAACAATTCGAAAATTGTGCTTTCCTGGATATCGTCTACGAATCAGGAGCTGCCTTCAGATTGCGCATTCAAAATGATCGAGAGCAGACTCTCCTAGAGCGTCTCGTCAAAGACAAATTAACAGACTCTCGTACCCGAGAAGAAGCCGTGTCGGCATTGGCAGCCTACAAAACGACCTTCGTTCAAATGCCCCTCTTAACGCAATCAATCTCAACACATTGCACAAGATTCCCCCTCCTCTCACCTACGATTCGTCTGATGAAGATGTGGTTTGACAGCCACATGCTGTCTGGACACGTTAGCGGTGAGTTGATTGAGCTCTTGGTGGCGCATACTTTCCTGCACGCTTATCCTTGGCGAGCGCCCTCATCTGTTATGACTGGATTCCTGCGAACGCTGATGTTCATCGAGCGATGGGATTGGCGTCATCAAGCTCTGGTTGTTGATTTCACCGGTACCATGACGAGTAAAGATGTCACCTCTGCGAATATGCGGTTGGAAGCTTGGAGGAAGATTGATCCTGGTATGAATCGAACGGTTGTTTTTGCTGCGACGAATCATGATCCTAGCGGTGTTGGGTTCACAGAGATGGGCCCTTCGAAAGTGGTTGCTGCTCGTATGACTGCTCTCGCTGGATCGGCATATAAAGTTGTGAAACAAAGGGGGTTTGAATTGGATCACCGATCACTATTTGCTAGTTCAACGGCTAGCTACGATTTCATTATTCATATCTCTCCCTCCACCAAAGACCGGAAACGCAAAGAAAGCTCGAAATCGAAATTCAAGAATTTGGAGGTGCAATCTGAAGTCGATCTGGAACAAATTGGCTATTCACCTATACCTCTTTACCTTGCTGAACTGAAGAAACTTTATACGAATAGTATTGTGTTCTTTTATAGTGAGGAGTCTGGTGCTGTTATTGGGGGATTGTGGAATCCACAATCGGTTGCAAGCAGACCATTGAAGGTCAGTGTTGCTTATGCTACGAGACCTAGTGGGAAAGAGGGGGAGGAGGATGTTGAGTTGGATAAATGTGCTATACTATCGGAAATCGCGAGGCTGGGTGGCGATATGGTTAGGGAGGTTGAGGTTCATAGATGATGAGGTTGTCTGTGATTTGTGAATAATACCCAAAAAAAAATGTGGAGAAGGAGATGGGATACCCAATGAGATGATATCATTTGTTCGTTCTTCGCTCTTCGCTTTCTTTTCATCTCCATTTTTCTTTCCTATTTGAAGTTGGTGTTGATCTCGAAAACGGGGTTGAAACTTGAAGAGCGGAGTTTCCGGAGATTCGGATTTAAATCTTTTCCTGTTTGGGATTAGTTTCTTCATCTATACATTTTCTATTTTTTTGGGCTGCGCTAGAGGAGTTAAGATCTTTGGAGCCGTTTATTACTCTCTTAGGATGGTTTCGGAGATACGGAGTTAATATATTTCCTATTTGGGTTGAGTTTTCTTATTTTTACTTGCTTGTTTTGGTTTGTGTTGGAGGAGTTAAGATGTTGAGAGCTGGGTTCCGGGTTCACCCCCCTTTGCAATTTATAAGGAGGTTGTCTTACTACCTTTTCCTTGATCCTTTCTGACATTATCTTGCCTCTTTCTGACTTTACCTTGCCTATAGTCTTTCCGATTTCAAATCTCTTTCTATAAAAGGACTTCGTCGTTGTTTTCTAATTCCAAATCCATCCCCTTTTTAACAAAGAAAAATAAAACTTCCTCATCACCTACCAAACTATCAATCACAATGACAATCCTTCTCACAGGCGGCACAGGAACCACCTCCTCCCTCATCGCAAAACTCTGTCTCTCCTCCTCTACCCCCTTCCTCATAGCTTCACGAAAGGCACCCGAAACTGCCGTCGGGGAGGGTGTACATGCCGTGAAATTCGATTGGGATGATCCCTCCACCTTCCCTGGTGTCTTCAACTATGAACTTCCAGGTGGCGAGAAGATCGATACTGTCTATTTGGTTGCTCCTGTTACTGCGACGCCTGTTGATGTTGTGGGCCCTTTCATTGAGCTGGCGAGGGAGAGGGGGGTGAAGAAATTTGTGCTTTTTACTGGGAGTTCTTGTGAGAGGGGGGGATGGGGGCCGGGGAAGATTTGGGATTTTTTGGAGGAGGGGAAGAAAGAGGGGGAGGTGGGGTTTGTGGTTAGAGCTACTTGGTTCATGGGTTTGTTTTTCTGCCTCTTTTTTCGCTTATCTCCTTCCTCGCTCGCCCATGCTACTCACTCTTGCTTTAAAGAATTTTCGCCTCTGAAAGTCTAGACTAACTGACATCATATAGATAATTTCCTCAACTGGCAACACGGTGTAACGATCAAAAACGAGAATGCAATCTACTCCGCCTGTGGGGATGGTATAATCCCATTTGTTAGCGCAAGTGACATCGCAAAGATGGCCTTTGAGATCCTCACCAAACCTGGACCATGGAAAAGTGACTATAGGGTGCTTGGGAGCGAGCAGTTGACGTTCGATCAAGTAAGTCAACTTACCCCCTCTTTACACCACAAATTTCACAATCTAACTACATCTAGGTCGCACAAACCTTAAGCCAAACCCTAGGCAGAGATATCAAACACATCAGGGTTTCAGAAGAGGAATGTCGTGATAGATATGTTAAATTTGGCATGCCGGCCCAGACTGCCGATTTCTTGGCTATGATTGAAGTTAGCACTGCTGGTGGGAGTGAGGCGTTTGAGGGGAATGATTTTGAGATCGTTACGGGTGGGAAGCCGCAGAGCTTTGGGGAGTGGGTTGAGGGGAACAAAGGGGGGTTTTGAATGGCGTTGGGATGAGAGTGAGAAGTTGGAGAGTGGTTGAGAGATGGACGTTGGAGTGGGGACTGGAAAGTGAGCCAGATGGTTTTGTTAGAGTCCGATCGAAAATAAAACCAGAGATAATTTCGAGATGATATTCGAGAGAACTGGTGCGAGAGAACGAGAAATAAACCCGAGAATTCAAGAATAAATCCGGGAGAAGTATCTCCGAATACGTAATATCTCTAAGTGGTCTGATATCTCCGAGCAAAGCAATATGATATTTCAGAGTGAAATCCGGAAGTAAACCATATCCAAATCCTAGATATAAATCCGAGAAATAAAATCGAGATGAATTCCGAGAAAGAAATCCGAGAGAACAATAGAGAAGAATAACCGAGAGAATATTATCCGAAAATATGTCCGAAGGGAATAAATCCGCAAATAAAACCGCTGTCCAGAATTGCCAACTCGAATAAATCAACGTAGTCGCATTAGAACCTTTCAACACTCTCGGAAAAGATAGTTGAGCATCTTGCGCTTTTACGCTCATTTTTATTTCATTTTTACAATTTTTGTTTGTTAAGTTATCACGTTGTAAATTTAGTAGGCCACTAATTATGATTCCACATTAAAGTGCGTAAGTTCAGTTAACACTATGCTCTAGAATACCCAAAAAAGAATTGGAAAAACACTAGGACCAAGTAGATCCAGATCCCTTATCTCCAAACTCATATCCAACGTCCAGTCAAATTCTCCTTCTCCTGTAGTCGGAGGGTCTTGGCCAAATGAAGCCGTACTATCTTCTGGATTCCTAGCTAATCTCAGTCTTTCCCAGCAACTTTCCAACACATCAACAGCTCGGGTTGAAGCTTGGGTTGCACTTCATCATGTTTCAACGTTTCGATCGCCTTTTACCATGAAGTCAAGTAAGGTACAGATTCGAGATCTACGCTGGTGTCGGGTCGTAGGACTGCTGCTAAAAGGATACTAGCTGCTGCATAAGAGACTATGAAGGTCAGTATGGGGAATTTGGAAAGTACAAATAGATCATACAGTAGACGGAATGCCAGTTGGAGCTTTGGTGAGAACTTATCTAGCGGTGGACCTAGGCGGTGGACCTATCTTCTCCACCACGGAGTGAACTGCATCAAGAAGCCAGGGTCGAAGAATAAGTAATCGGACATATAAAATCCTGGTGACATTAGCCTCATTACATAGACCTATGAAATAGGGGAATCTACGAACCTACAGTTTAATGTTGTCGTTTGTACTCGAAAACATTTCTCTAACTGTCTAGCATTGTCATGTGAACTCCCCGGCAGCTTTAAGTGTGTCGGAATGTTTCCAAGTAATCTAGTTGGGAGTTTAGCATCAATGTGTCGGTTAGTGAATCCCGTATCCGACGAAGCTTAGACAGTTGATAAAACATTATCAAGAATATTGAAAAGCTGGATGGAATTTTAAGGAAACAGTCAGCGGCTGAGAACGTTTTGGAGAAATTCATCGTGAATTATTTGAGGCATTTTGACGTTCCAAGTTTTGGGTAGGTTACCGGTCGTCCGAAAAGTCGTCGCTGTCATCCTGCAAGATATTGACTGTTGTTCAAAAGCGGCTCAGACACGCGATGGACTGTGACCATGGATGCGTAAAGAGCTGCAGCTCTCGTTGTTCCAAGTAATTATTCCAAAAGTTTAGAAGAATTATGAATATTTACCCAGATACTTTAAGACAACCAGATTCAATGCATGAGAAGCGCTGGAATGACGAGAGCATTCACTGCGGCTTTCACTGCCCATCTCGGGCCGGGGGGGGGAGGTGACAAACATATCAAGAATAACGCAGCAATACCATATTCTCCTTCGTATTTCTCGTTGAAGCTGGGATTCCTTGCGATGAACAAAAGTCGTCTCTCGGTGCATACCGAGACCTTGAACGATACGGATCCCCGTACCCACCATATCCCTGCATCGATTCGCGTATGATATGGAGTGGATGTTGCAGTAACGATAAATAATTGAACATGTGAATGGGTGGGGTGGTCTATTGCATCAACAGCGATCAATGTCCGAGAGCTTTCGTAGAATGCAGTTGCGGATGAAGTGCGCTGTGCCAAAACAACCTTTTGACGAGTATGATATAGAGAACCAAGGGAGAATGCGATGTTCAAGAATGCGTGGAAAAGATTTTTTTCGAGCCCAGAATTTTCGCTTCCAGCTTGGCGAAGATGGTCGTATGAACTTTGGATACTTGCTTGATATAGTATTGGAAACATTAGTTGGATGGTATCCCAGAGGCTTTCCATTAACGCCGTCGATACTTCTGAGCTTGAGAGGCGAAATCCATCTTCGTCCTGAGAACGAGGTTGAGCAGTTTTTGGCCGCAACAGATGCAACTTGGTTGATAAAAGCCTCGTTGGAGGAATCTACGTGAAGTGACGTGAAGTGACGTGAAGTGACTCGTTGAAGGGTACAGTCTCTGGGATTTCTGGGCAAGGATTGGTTATAGGTACGAGATGGTGTGGAGGGGTTGTGCGAGTAGTGCTTGCAGCATAAGCTGAGTTTATCCGGCTCTGCTCGAGCAATCTCGAGCTGGGATTGAACTAGACGGGATTTCAGCAAATATTCAACTACCATGGTAATTCTAAAATGGCGTACGAGGTCGACTTTGACGATTTTTTTTTCATACTCACAGCACTCCACGTTTCCGGCAAGACCGGCACCTTGGGCGATCTCCATTACAACGCGTTTTACAGCTTCGGCAATGACTGCAGGCAAGTAGAGTCTTACGTCGCTTCTGGGGCAATATGTTCATGGGTGGCAGTTCGTTGGTAAAGCACAACGAGTGGGGATGGGATTTGTCGTTCAGAAGTGGAGACCCGAAAATAAGAGGGCCGGGAAACCCCTCTTTCTTAGAAATCTCTGACTGATCATAAATCTTCAAGACCTTCTATAAAGGTACAGTATCTGTAATTAAGAAATGACGATCCCATACTTCGAAATATCGTCATCCATCGACGCATTTCCAAAACCCCTGTCAACATTCAACCGAGCTGTCACAATGCCACAATTTCAAGTTAAAGGGGCAAATCTTTATTACGAAACTTTTGGAAATGGACCACTCCTACTCATGATACCCGGTGCAAACGGTAACGGAGCAGTATATCACGACGCGGCCAAATATCTTTCAAGTAAATTCACGGTCGTCTGCTGGGACAGAAGAGGATATTCTCAAAGTCAGCTCAGTGGTGAACAAAACTTCACAGATCGTCTCTCAGTCGACGCTGACGATGCTTCTGCCCTGATCAAACACTTGAGTGACGAGCCCGCTTTCGTTTTTGGGACTTCATCCGGGGCGATTGTGGGCACGCAGTTACTCATCCGTCACCCAAAGAAGATACGTGCACTTGTTGCCCACGAGCCACCATCATTTGCACTATTACCCACGGAACACCGGGAAAAGGCTTCTGGATTCATTGATCACATTTACAACTTGTATCGCACCAAGGGGGCTCACGCCGCCATGGAAACCTTCTCAACACAGCTTTTTCCAGTGGGCGAAGAAAGGCAAAAGATGTATCATTGTATGGACACTACCCGCGGGCACGAAATCCGGGCAAACTCGATGTACTGGTTTGAGTTTGAGCTGAGGCAATACACCAGCACTATACAAGATTTAGAGACTATAGTGGCGGAGAAAGAGAAGTACATCCCGGCTGCTGGACTTACTTCTGGCGATGGACCGGGAGTTGGACCTGTTGCTTTGTTGGCTGGAATGGTTGGAAAGGAGATTGTGAGACTTCCTGGGGGTCATGTACCATATATGATTGAGCCAGAGACCTTCTCTTTTGCACTGTCAAACTTGCTCGAGAAAGTAATTGCGGATTAGGGTTTTAGACAAGTGACTTGTTACGGCCCAAATCATCGTTTTTTGTTCACCTATGAAATATTATTGTGCCAGGGATCCCGGACAATTGAGGTTGATTTGTTGTAGAAGCTTTAGAATAATAAATCGGAGCAAAAGTTAATCATCCAAAACCATTCGAACAATTGATTTGATTGTTCAAGCCTTTTTAGAAAAATTACATTTTGAGTAGGTGAGACTCTTGACACTATTAGATGATTTCGTGTGTCATGTCTTTCTCAAATGTTCTAAGAAATATATTGTCGTTTAATTTGAGTTTATGAAAGGCAAGTCCTTTGAGCAGTGATTTGTTTTTAAACACAAGCGTACTGGTTATCTTTCCCATCAATTAACTCGCAATAGTTCAGCTTTACCTAACGACACTCATACTTCCTCGCTGATTTTCGTTGGGTCTTCTGCTTTTCTAAGCATTGTGCGTTCCGATTTCCACGTCATCCATTCCACGAGAACTGTGGTGCAACCTCAGGGGTATCTTTTATACGCCTTAATATTGGCAAGCTTTTTAATTATGCATTGCCCCACATTCAGTCCTATGCGATCTAATTATTAAGTCGTAATTTTGAAAAGTAGAGGGTAAATCGCCCAGCGGCTCACCACTTTTCTTTAGGCGTTCCGTGGAGTTGCTTAATTTTTGCGTGTGATACTTGGAATCTTACAGGATTTGGAATCAAGCTTCCTATAATTAGTTATGTAATCTGAACTTGGGCTTTGATGAAGATCAATTTCCAAAACCAACGACTTTTGCGGAATGAGAATATGTATAAATTGCTTTTCACCTCCGCCGAAATCCCAAGCAACCTTCACAAACCAAGACCCAGTTGTGAACCTCTACTCCAATCAGCAAAGTCAACACTTCGCCCATTTTCAACTATCTTCAAAATGAAAGCTATCGTCCTTTCAAACCCTGGAAAGCCTTCTCAATACAGCTTCGAACAAATTCCAAAACCCACGCCACTACCCGGTCACGTTACAATCGCAATCAAGGCCTTTGGTTTGAACCATGCCGAAATTCACATGCGACGCGGGGAATGGGCAGAAACACATGCAATATCTGGTATTGAATGTGTTGGAATCGTGACTGCCTGTCCAAACAACGAATTTCCCATCGGTGCTAAGGTAGCTGCCCTTATGGGTGGCCTGGGACGAACTATCGCCGGGAGCTATGCAGAATACACGCGTGTTTCTGCTAGAAATGTTGCTTTGATAGAAAGTAATCTGAGTTGGGAGAAGCTTGCTGTTATCCCGGAGAGTTATGCCACGGCTTGGACTTGTTTATTTCGAAATTTGGAATTGAAAAGGGGAGAGACACTTCTCATAAGAGGAGGAACAAGCGCATTTGGCCTCGCAGCTATCAATCTTGCAGTGGAAGCAGGATCCAAGGTTATCGCCACGACTAGAAAATTGGATCGCGAAAAACAGCTCCTTGACCTGGGAGTCGATCGAGTCGAATTGGAGACACCCTCTCTTGCGTCCAAATTACACGGGAAAGGAACCATCGAGAAAGTCCTCAATCTAGTAGGAAACAGCGTTCTCCTTGATTCCATGCACATCCCCATACGTGGTGGAAGGGTATGTCTAGCTGGGTTTCTTGGTGGTCTCGATCCGATTTTGGACTTCAACCCTCTCGCTCAGCTACTCAGTGGCGTCCACTTTAGCTTTTTTGGTAGCTTCCATATTGGGACTCCTGGATTTCCGTTATCGGATGTTCCCCTACAGAAGATTGCCAGAGATGTAGAGATTGAAAAGTATGTTGCCAAACCAGTGAAGGTTTTTGAGTTTGAGGAGATTGATGAGGCGCATAAGGTTTTGGAGGAAGGAGTTGGGGGAAAGATTGTTGTGAGGGGTGTTGGGAGAGTTTCGGAATGACTTAACTTCCAATTCAAAATTGAAGTCTTACATTATTGAAAGACTCTCTTTATTAGAATTTGAAACAGACTAGACCACCTTCCGCTTTGCCTCGCTTAACACAAGTGAAAGTTGGGGATGAGACAACGATGAGGTGGGGAGGGGCGTAGTGCTGCATCCCCCCCTCTACTATGTTTCCATCATATCATCATCTTCTGAGGCTAGACTTATATTTTTCAATTACGCTCTTGTATGATTCCACTTTTGATGTAAGACTTATAGATACAATTTGCAAAAGAAATATGCATGCTTCTCTTTAAATCCGACTATTTCGGGAGATGTCTATATTGTTTCCACAGTACAAGTATTGCTACCTCCACATATTCAGTCGACTACTCCCTCGTTCCGATCGCGATCTTTCTCCCAGCCTCTTATTATTGAGTCTTGGAACTTTTACCCAAATGGCTCGCTTAAATGCGGGGTATAGGAGCCCCTTCCCCTTGCCCAATCATACTACGAGTTGCTTGCCATATCTGACTTATGACCCAGAACAATCTCCCACACAATTTATTGGTGTAGTAAGATCTTACTATCGCATGTCTTATGTTCACTGTCATTGGCTGCTTAAACTCACCGTACTTCTGTTGTGTAACCCTCCATAACAGAAGGTGCTTGAGTCCCATCCCAAACAAAAACCCATGCCTCTGGCAACTTCCGTCGGGTAGTTCTTGTGTATTCAAGCATGATTAAATCTCAGATAGCAGCTATCCTTTTCTTCATAATCACGGAGAGGTATTCGAAGGCATGCATATAGAAGCTCCGCCCCTTTTGTGATTATGGTTCAAGCTCACTATTGAAATATAGAAGTATTCAAATCTTTCGCATGGAGAATTTCCTGGGGATGCATCGATTCGTTCCGGTCCGCAGCTGCTGTGTTACACAATTCTTCGGTGCTTTTTCTATACAGAATTTATCCCGTCCACGAATGAGAAATCTTTGCCAAGATCTTGGTATTGATCTCTCATCTTAAACCTAGCAAAGGGCTGCTTATTTAAAAATTGGCCTCATGTCATAAGCGAGGTATACAACTCCCTCATAGCATGAGGGACACATAAATAACATCGTACGAATCCCTGCATATCGCCAAAGAATATTGATAAACTTCATCAAGGCAATTTTCAATATGAGAGTTTCTCTGGTAATTCTTTCTTCCTCCCTACTTCTATTCAAGTTTGTGCTTGGAGTAGCAACTGATACTTCGTCTCCCACGAACCCCGGTACACAAGACATCCAAAGAAAAATTGATGAACTCCAAAACCAAGCTCTTCAAAAGATCTTGGCGGGGTTAGATGCCGACGAGGGAGCAGCCAAAGCAGCTGGTAAAAAGCCAAATTGCACTCGTAAATTGCTTCGTCGTCGAGTTGAATTGTGAGTTGCATGATAACATTGAACTCCACGTACTGACATTCCTGTAGCGGCTCAATGAGGAAGGAAGAACGAAAGGCTTATACCGACGCTGTTACTTGTTTGCAAAAGACCAAATCAAAAACGCCGGAGGCCGTTGCTCCAGGTGCTAGAGGCAGGGTGAGTTTTGAGTATGAAGTTGTGCTATACTCGAGGCTGATTGGTTTTAGAATGACGACTTTACAGTAACGCACATCTTAGTATGCTAACCAAGTCTCTTTTCCAATCAATTCCTATCAACGAAACCACACCTAAAAGACGAGGAGCGCCTTTTAACAATCTAACAGCAAACTCCCTTCGTCCACTTCAATGCCAAATTCCTTCCCTGGCACCGCTACTTCATCCACATCTATGGAGAAGCCCTACGCAACGATTGTAACTACCACGGACCGATTCCTTACTGGGACTGGCCCAAATATGCCGACGCACCCCAAGATTCTCTTCTCTTCAACGGCGATGACTACTCTATGGGAAGCAACGGAGCATGGGACCCAAACTTTCCTATAATAACCGTTCCGAACGCCGACGATATTCCACGCGGACTTGGGGGTGGATGTGTGACCAAGGGGCCATTCAAAGACATGGTGGTTACACTTGGTCCTCTCACACTTCCAAATCCCGGACCGGGGGGAGGCTTGGGATATAATCCGAGGTGTATGAAGAGAGATGTTGGGCCTATTTTTGCCAAGAGATGGTCGAATTGGACGTCTGTTTTAGGTTTGTTGTTTCTTCATTGTTTTGGATGACTGAGTACTTACACAATCTTACGCAGAAACATTTCAATGGCAAGATATTGGAACTTACCAAGATTTTCTTCAAGGTGTTGGGACGAAAGCTGGGGGTGTTCATGGTGGAGGGTAAGTTTGTAGACTTAAAATCATTCCTGGGCTTCTCTCGCTAAATTTACCTCAAGTCACTTTACGATAAGTGGTGATCCAGGTGGAGATCTCTTGTACGTTCCACCTACAGTTGAAATATCATGATAGGCAGCTACCGCTAACACTTCAATCATAGCGTGAGCACCGGAGACCCAGCATTTTATTTACATCATGCACAGATAGATCGCTTATGGACCATATGGTTTGTTTCCAAACTCATCTCGAATCAATCACCTTCAATTGGACACAGCTGATTCAAATTACAGGCAAGCACTTGATCCTGAAAATCGACAGTACAAGATCAACGGAACAAATACTATGTTCAACGATCCACCTTCGGAGTTTACTAAACTTGGGGACTTCATGGATGTCGGGTACGCGGGTGGGGATAATATTACAATTTATGATGTGATGAGTACGGTGAGGGGTCCATTTTGTTACGTATATGTATGACTGGAAGGAATCAAGTCGAAGCTGCTACTTTGGTGAAAATATACAAATACACCCCAAGGAAAGGCTTAAGAGAGCCTCATGCATTCCTCCAAGCCCACCTCAAGACATCTCCCTATTCTTTTCGAACTTCTCAAGATCTCTTCGTTCTCAGTCTTCCTCTTCCTTTCTATAAACCTTTAGCATGATTCATAAAACAATTCTGCTGAGCTGTTAATATACGCACCGTTATCTTGAAGCACGCCTCCATCATTTGCGCGCCTCCGGCTTTCAAGTAAACCCTCGTAATTCCGCAAGGCCCGTTGGGTAGAAGAGTGTTGCTCGCCAAAGGTCTTTCTATAACCCTCAAGTGCCGTCTGATACAGCGCAGATGCTTCCATGTCCTTTCCTTCTCTTTCTCGGATCTTCGCGACAGCTGATACACAAAATGTGTTGTGGTGTGAAGGCCCAGATACTTTCTCACGGAGCTTTAACGTTTCCAAGTGCAATATATCTCCCTCGGGAGTTCCCCTCAAAGTAAGAAATTGAGCAAGGTCATACATGGCGCTTAGTGTATCTGGATTTTCCTTCCCAAGAACCTTCTCCTGTGTCTCTTTGAGTTTTCTGTACAGTATTTCTGCCTCTGCGTACTGCTTTCGTTCTTCGAGAACCCAAGCAAGATGTTTCATAGCATATAAAGATGTTCTATGGTCGTTCCTCATCACCTTTATACTCAAAGCCAAATGATTCTTGCACATGATTTCCAGGTCTAGGTCGCATTCGCCTTTTCGAAGTCGAACTTCAATGAGGCTATTGAAAGCTGAAATTGTCTCCGGATGTTCCTTTCCGAATCTC
The DNA here is from genome assembly GCA_001414485.1 of Calycina herbarum. NCBI lineage: Eukaryota > Fungi > Ascomycota > Leotiomycetes > Helotiales > Pezizellaceae > Calycina > Calycina herbarum. Next base: position 158,804 of record LLEY01000069.1, read on the forward strand.
TTTTGATATAAATCTACCACCATTCGATAAATGTTTTCTGATTCTGTGAAATTTCCTTGCTTCTGAAAACAATTGGCGAGTTTGTCCATAGTCATTATCGTATCTGGATGGTACTCCCCTAATATATCGCTCCTCGATACCAGCAACTCTAAGAATGATTTTTCAGCCTCGGCGTATTCTCCCTAATTCATTAAGCATGTAGCGAGATTATTCGTAGTAGAGAGCGTTAATGAAGCTTCCTTTCCTAAGAATTCTATTTCCAACTCTAATGCTTTTTGGTATATAGATTCGGCATCTGTGTATTTTCCCTGGTCTCCAAGGCATGCGGCGAGGTTATTCATAGATACAAGCGTCTGCATATGTCCTGTCCCCAATACCTTCTTCCGAAGCGTGAACACCCTCTGATGAATCCCCTCAGCTCTGGTGGCTTTTCCATCACGTAGAAAAGATGATGCGAGCTCGTTCATAATAAACATGGTATTGGGGCTTTCTTCTCCGTAGATTTCCAGATGTAACTTCAATAATTGGTTAAATGTAACTTGCGCCAATTTATATTAACCCAAGTCTAGATGACGTTGCCCAACTTTGAAAAGCAGATCCAGCCGTAATTCGTCTCCGGGGGGGACCTCAGACGACCCAGTAATGTAAGTTGCATGAGGGAGATATGCCCTCCAAATTTCAACGTCTAGAAGAAAGTCGTCCGCTTTCAATCCTTCTCTCAGTCTCTTTGTTGCCATATTTGTCCAATGAAGTAACTGATTGCCGGCGCCGTCTCGGGACTCTCGTCTGAGCCAATTCTGGGTTGCCAAATGAACAAGACGATGCATGTCAAACGAATCTCTGTCTCTGCGTTTGGTGATGAACGCATATGCTTTCAAAATTCCTATTGAGTTAATGAATTCATTCTGCGAGGACTGTGGTAAAAGCGACGTTGGAATATTCTCCCGAAGGAGACATGCCATGAAAGACAAATGTTTTGCCGCCAAACTATTAAGCTTGCGAATTTGCTCAAATGATATAAACCAGGTTGTTGCAATCGCGTTTTTTGCCCCTCGATATCTCCGTCGATCTTTGAAGTCCTCTTCAAGAAGTTCGATGGTTTTGGATTCGCTGCATTGGTATAATGAAATGTATTCGGAAATTGAAATATCGTTCTGGTTGATATAGGATGCTGCTTGGACTATCGCAAGTGGGAGGAAGGTAAGAAGCTCGAGGAGTTGATTGAAATCATCCTCACGTTGAGCTGCCGATTTGTCGGTCAAGGTGGAATGCAACATTGCTTTTGCTTCTTCCGGGTTCAGCTCCTGGAGGATCAAAACATTGCCGTCTGCTTCATCAAACCCGGCTTTTTTGCTTCGTGTTGTAAAGAGTCTTGAGCCAGATGTGTTTGAGGGAAGGTAATCAATCAAGCATTTGGTATCCAAATCAGTACCAGTTCCCAGATTTTCAGCAGGCTCTTCAAAGAGCACCGTGGAGTCATCGGCATTGTCAATAATCAGAAGCCGCTCACCCGAATTCGGGCTGTTCAACTTGTCTTGTACGAGTTGTTTGATGTTCGCCTTGGGGTTTGAAATTTGAGGTATTTGCAAAAGTCGTGCAATTCCGAGATATGCCTCGTCGAAGATTCCTTTGCTGATAGCAGGTACCCAGAATACGGAGCGTTGGGGTGTTTTGCTTTGGTTCTATACGCAAACTCGAGAGCGATGGCAGTCTTGCCACTGCCACCCAGAGCGCAGATGGCCAACCGCTGGCAAAACTTGGTTGATGAAAGTCTCTCCTCAATTTCACCGAGCTTTTCTTCTCGGCCTACAAAATGCTCATTTTGTTCCAGAGGAATAAGTGAAGGTGCCTCGAGGTCCCGAGGAATAGGTGGCGGTGTTGCTGGAAGATAAAGTGTTAGTATATTAAAACGCGTAAAATTATAATCGTAATCATTTCCTTTATTGAATATTTCGAGAGCAAATACATTAAACCGAAAAGAAATATGAAAATAGCATAAGGACCACGTAGAAATATCCTTCTTCAGATCTGCTGTTTCAAGGTACCTTCAATCCCAAATTAAGCATCGTACGAAATGGTTTAGGATAATCAAAAAGTATTGTTCGAGAAGGTTATGGAATCAAAAACTCCACTTCTCAATTAACCTTAACTATTTTGACTAATTATCCGAGGATATCTCGCATAATTATATTGACCACAAGACTCCGTGTCCCATAACGCTTTTAAACTGGGAAAAGAGGTCAATGGGATAGAATGAGAGATACAAAATGACGAACATACCTGGGTGGATCAAACAAATAAGTTCCCTCGCATATGCCGCTACCGTTGCGGCTGCATATCCGTACCATTCACCGTTTTTGTGTTCGTCTGCATAGTCACAAACACCTCGAATGTTGCCAACTGGGATGGTTGGCATCATGCCATGCGCCTCCATCTCGACTCCGATAAGTTTGTAGCCATGCTCCTCTTGCAATTTATCTCTTTGTTGTGAGGCTTTCATCAACGTATTGCCTGAAGCAATTGTATCGTACCAAGTCCGAATGCGAGATTCTTCCGTTCGAATGGGTCGTTCTTGTAAATCACCCTAGCTGTCGTGTAATAGGTCTTTTTCTTGTCCGGGATCTCGAAACACAAACACTCCTTCATCGTCCACCTCATTTTCGACCCTCTCTAGGTGTTGTGCGAAGGTATTTCCCTTCCTTCGTGCAAGGACACGTATATCTTCAACTGTAGCCCGAATGATGGATGTTGACATCGGCTGTTGGCTGGTGTTCTTGAATCTGTCGACCGTTTGCTTTCCCATATCGTGTTGCACAACGCCAGTGCTCCCAGCTTCAGGAATGGATACAAGAACGTCTCCAAGACGTATATCTCTCGGTGGATTCCTAGAGAAATCCGGCAAACCAGCAGCAATGCCTACGACCAAACCAGAGACTGCTGCCAATACACTTTCGGATTTGGCCCGCAAGTGTTGCCGCAGAACTTCCACCGTATTGTGTTCCAGGAGGTAAGGTCGCTACGATGATATTGAGTCCATTGATAGCGCCGCCTATATAACGAAAGTCGTCGCCAGGACCAGATTTGAAACTTCCATCGTGGATATTGTCCAACATGCACAGCGCAGCCTCTCGCTCGATCGGTAGGGGTGCAATCCAGGCCACCTGGTAATCTTTGAAGTGGAGGAGAGGTGGCATAATTGCCGATGTGCCTTCGAGAGCTGCGGGAGGTTTTATGATCGATATCTACTTCGTAGGAGAGTACACATCTTCGATCCCGAAGAAAACTCAACACTTTGAATGAAGGCTGGACTCTGCTGCGACGAGAGTCTGCCTTGAAGCCTGTAGACGCCCACAGTGCATCGGGAGAGCTGGCCATTAGTGGTGCCCAATCAAGGCGCCACCATTAGAGTTGCCTTTTTTTTTGTTTTGGAATGAGGCATGGGATCAAAAGCTGGAAACCAGACTTCAAACTGCTGGAGAAGACTTGATACGATATTGTATGGTAGGAATGTTTAATAACACTCTGCGGGAGCTACACAGATTATCCCCCCCCCCCCCCCCCCCCCCCCAACAAAAAAAATGACCAAATTGGAGGTTTTAAGGTAAGAAATAAAAGGTTGGTTTGAGACAGCTCCCCGACGACCCGCAGACAATAGAAGCGGCCGTAAATAGGTACTTCTCCCCTCACTCTGTTGGAACTGTCCTGGAGTCGTCTACCTGCGATATAATGGCAACAACAAACTTATAAAAACTTCTGGGGGTGTAGAATGCAACTCGTAGATTTGTTGTCTCTGAAACCTGAACGATCCCATAGAGTTTAGCGCTTTCAAAATAACAACTAGGTGAGGAAATGGAAATACTGCTTTTGAGACTACCTTTGTTTGAGGGGATCGATTATTTGGGCCGTAGGTTGTATAGAGTCCCTAATTGATCTAAGTATGCTTAGGAGTAGGTTAGATATGGTAATTATTGCTTAAATACTTATACTAAGTATATAGCTATAACTTTGTAGGGGGTATATTACAACTTTTCAACCTAATACCTTTTTATATTTATTAGTTAATAAATCGTTACATTAAACGCTTTAAATTATAATTATATTATTTCCTTTAAAATTTAAACGTGTTATAGTTTATAATAATTATAATTAATTTAACAGGTACGTAGACTCTATAATAAATGCAAGTCGACTTTTGGTATATACGACTTATTAACCAAAGTGTTGTATTAGCGAACGTACCAACTGGCGTAGGTTGGTGGTGGGTGGTGTAAAGCTCATATATAACTTTATACGACCTACGGCCTAAATAATCGATCCCTGTTTGAGACACCCATACCGCTGAGTTTGAAGCCAATCAAGGCCAAACATTGCCACAATGCCAGTTGATTGAGCCCAGGCCCATGCGGCTCAGAAACTCAGAAAGACGAGAGCTATTTACAGCCGCTTTTATTGTCCATCAGAAGACTGCTAAATGAGGCTGCCCAGCAAAGGAAGTAAGGAGATCTAATATAGTGGTATGTAGCCCAAATAATACTGCAAAATAAAAACGTAATTGAGAGAGGGACAGAAAGAGGCACGCGATGAAAAGGGCGGGGAATTATTTCACTCATCGACATGCCAGGTAGCACAGGGAATGACCACCGAGAGTCTCCAAGAAATCATCACCAACACGTTGAGAAATCTTTCAAGTGTCGTAGTGTCTCCTGTAGTAGTTGGCAAGGTTGGGGGGCCTGGAGGGAAAAACCTTCTCTGTACACACCATACTAAAATGAAATTTTAACATTCTACAGATGTCAGAAAAATAAAATAAAAATATACCGTGGTTCCAAACTAGTCTATCCATACAGTTATGGATTTTCAAATCTTCTAACCATGCGGTTATTGTACAATATATGAAGAATCTACTCCCTTTTTGGGTTAGCTGAGGAGAGAGGCCTCGGCGCTAAAGTTCTCGAGTACCCCCCCTCCCCTTTCAATGGGAGTACTTGTACATTGTTTTTCTTAGACTGCTTATAACTTGCCATTTCCTCGAATCTATGGAAAGCCTTTTGATACATCAATTATTCGGTCATTCTGGTGGCGTCGTCATCGCCAGGCAACCAACTTGATGCTCCTGAAAGCACCGGCTGGAAGCCACGATGACCCCTCAACCATTCACCGATGAATTGCATAACGAATCCAATTCCTCCCCAACCTGATTTTACTATTGCAATTGAGTAGTTATTTACTCCAGCTATCCTTTCCTTTACGCAGCTATCGAGAACCCCTACCACGCCCAACGATGAAGGCCAAAAACCCGGCTCTTTGCGACCACTTACCGAGCGCCTATAACAATGGTATATATCGCGATGAATCGGAGAATTCCCGTGGGACTCCAGTGGCCTCAAGCAGCCGATCAAGGGAAAACGAATATACTTATGAGGACCTTCCGCCGTCATACGAGGAGACCCCTCTGTTGTCCCGTCCTCGAGATCGATCGCCTCCAAAACCACAACCACAAGTCCGGAGAAGATGGTACATGTCAGTACAACTCTACAGCACCCTAGAATCTATTCCTAACCTAGCTATGACAGGCCACCCCCAGACTTACCTTTCTCGAGCCATGGGGTAAATCCAACAAGCGTCCAAACCTACTTCCCCGATTACTCCACCAATGCCGAAACCCTACGACAGATGTTATATGAACAGGCTTCATATCCGCCTACATACTATGTAGAATTGAAGGGGACACATACGGAGACCACATACCGTCGGCAGACACATGGCATTACCATTGGAAATGGCGAGGGGCGGGGGCACCACCGCGATAACAACAGCGAAACACAAAGCTCGACCACCATCACCGACTTTTTTATTCGAATCAACATAACCCACCTGCTCAGCACAGGACCAAATGTTGGTGGCGAGTTGCATCTCCTCGCAGACAATGAAAAGGGTTTCCGATGCGGGATCATAAAGCGTCTTCGGCCTACTGTTACCTCCCGGGATATCGACAACCAACACGAAGAGCTGAAAGCGTGGTGTGATAAATACGTTGCAGACCCTTCTTTGAAATCATTTACATTGAAGCGGGAAGTGATTAATCACGACACTAAGAAGCTTGAGGACCTCCTCCGCTCAGCCGTTGCCTCCACCAATTATCGAGGTCAGGTCTCTGTTTCTTTTCCAATTACACACCAGTCTGTGGTTGTGTATAGTCCGGGTTGGATCAACAAACTCCGCATGACAACGTGGATTCGATGGTTTTTCTATCTTACATTTCTTTGGATTTTTAGTTGGCTGTACTTAATCTTCGCCACAGCTAGGTATGAGGTTGTCAAAGTTGTTTTCCCTTATGCCGATATCTCTCCTGAGGATGCGACTCATGGTTCTGATAGGACACCCACAGTCATGAGTGAGACTGAGTGGTTTCATCTCTGGGAGATGTCAATTAGGAGGGCTGTCTTGGGCAGGCTAAATCTCCAAAATGCTGAGGTGGACGACGAATACCGCCTCACAACGGATCATATACTCGAGTCGAACCATGGCATGGAACGGGCTAATCTCCTCGTTGATCTGCCTGGTGGGGGGTATGGCCATGGAAGAAGTGTTGGGACTGGAGGATTTGGATTCAACATTCAGTTCCCGGGCCAGTGGCAACAACGAGAAGGGTGGGGCTACGATTGCTAACGCGATTTTCCCTCCCGTCAAGCATTGCCATTTCCGTCAAATTAATTCTCTCTCGAACAGAAATATAAAGCCGCTCTCCATGAAAAAGCGCATGAGTCTCATTTTTGCTATGTTGAAATTTTTCTTCAGAGTTTTCAAACCTTCAATTTGCCTCAGCTGTCTCTATGAGTTCACGTATCTCTAAATGTATGGTCACATTCGAATCTTTTTACAGAGGCTCCCGGAATACAGTCACACTATTTCTGGGACATACATGTAAAATCTCGTGGTATAACCATACTGCCATCCCCGGTACCCGATGCTCTTTGTGCTTCTTTTGAACAGTTGTGAGTTGGTTGGTGTTGGTGTTGGTAATGATATTGGTCTCGGCGCACTTGACACATCCTTGTCTGGTCGGGTGTGCTCTATCAAATCTATATTCTTTATATTTCATGTACTCCAAATAGAATGGTTCTTCATGAATCTCATTGGCATGGGTTTCCTTTTCTTTGCATTAAAGAGAATCGGCAAAGTGCCCCGGACCATATAAGTGTAAGCTGGTCCTGTTCCTCCTAGCTGCGTTAAAGATTTTCAGTTAGTATGCTATATCGTTTTGACTTATTTTGGTTATGCGACCAAAGGATTTTCTTTGATTTATTTCCAGCATAATTTATCTCAATGGCTGTCTTCGACCGTAACCGCTGGAACTGACTTAAAGTAAAGCTCAATCCAGGCTATCTAAACCACCAATTGGTCACCTCGACAGGACTACAAGGCCAGCAGGGTTCAGTGTTACTACAAAATGTCACGAATTCCACGTATTTGGCTCAGCAGTGGCAATTGTTCCCCCTCAATACCTCACATTATGCCCTACGCGCTGCAAATTCCGGACCACTAGGTTTTCTAGGATTGACACTTTCCAGTGACGAGGTTACACCTGGAAAGACATTGCCAGTTCTGCGACATGTTGAAATATCGGATCTTTCTATATTCTAGCAACTTAATTCGACCATGGATAGGAGTTTTTCGTTGAGAAATGCTGCGCTTGGAACGGGGTTGTTGTTGACCGCTAAACCTGGATCTCTTATGGTGATGGTTTTCAAGTTGGTTGAAAATATGGAATCTTAGCGGTTCTCTGCTGAGCGGAGTGATTTTATTAATGATGCTAGATACTCGACTGTAAATGTATGTCTAATATATCATTTTCTTGATGGTTCAAGTGTAGCTGACTATTCTTAGATCCCAACTTCTCTTGCACCAACTTCCCCTACCACTCTATCTCCACCAGCGACGTCGTCTTCGATAACATCGAAATCAAATCATACCTCCAACACCCCATCCATCTCCACGATCGCTGGGATATTCGGTGCCCTTGGTCTTGTAATATTCCTAGTTATCACCTGTATCTTCATCCAACGCAGAAAGAGACGACGCAGCAATGCAAACTATTTCGCGAGCAAAAGGGGTCTTCTCATGGCAAGAAAGCTCGACATTAGTGGACCTATTAATTTACCAAAAAACAACATCTCTGAAATCTCTGCATCGGAGGATAGTAGTATCACAACTAAGCCGTCATACGAACCAACCTACAAAACCCACTACGTTATTCTCCCCTCTTCTCCGTCGAGTTCCGTTTCTTCCCCGAGGTCTTTGGGATACGGCCCTACGCCACCATTAACTTCCCGTTCTCCATATTATACCAGCTCTTCAGCTCTTATTTTTGGTTCTTCCTCTCCTCTTCCGAAAATCCAAGCCCAAGTACACTGAAAATTCCGGATTCTGTGGTCAGGAATCCTGGGTTGAGATCGCTGCCTTTGAGAACAGGAAGTACAATGAAGGGGATGGAGATGGCGTCGAGAAGACCTCATAAACCCCCGCCTTTGAGGGTTCCTAGGAGGGGATGGGAAAGGGTTTCGCTGCCGCCTAGTCCGAGGAAACGGCCTCCGCCGCCGCCTAGAGATAGGTTTTGGGGTGAGGGCAGGAGTAACGATACGCCGCCTCTTTCCACTTCTGCAAGATTTCGGATGGATGTTAGTAAGGGCTCGATGGAGGGGTTGGGTGCTGTTGAGGAGAGGCGTGAGGGTGAGGATATTAGGAGGTATTTTAAGGGTGGTGAGAGTGGCGAAGAGAGAAAGGGGGGCGAGGATATTAGGAGGTGTTTCAAAGGGGGTGCTGGAAGGAGTGAGATTCAGGGAGGTGTTGGTTGCGGGGGTTGTCAGGATTCAACTAAGATTTATTCTCAACGTTTGGATAGTGTTCTCACAACGCGACTTGTCTGCCAATTACTTGAATCAATTTCGTGTTTTCTTTTCTTCTCCCAGGTCGAGTAGGCCCCCAACTCGTATATCTAAAATCTTCCGAGTTGACCAATCAAACACTAGTTGCTGACAATTACGTGGTGGTATTTTATGTCAATTGTATGTCAATTCTACGGAGGCGGAGTTTAAAATGCTCCTTGCAAAAACAAAACTGGGGGTTTCAGCCTCTCAATCCTACCGGATTGGCTCTCTTTCTGTATCATCGAGAGACTATTTTCGTCTCTTGCCGTAAACGATCGGCTGTGTTTAACCCTTAACTGAACATCTGCTGATCTAGCCGATTATGAACTTTATATACGTAGATGCGCCCATCTCTTGACATTTAGGATTTTTGCCCATTGTTCTATTATTCCGTCGTCATTCATTCAAGTCGTTATAATAATTAAATCGTCGATGCCTTCATCTTTCTCGCTTGCTTGTTCGCTAATTATCGCCATCTCGCTTTCAAAATCAGTCTTTGGCGTTCAGCAATGTTACGCCCTTACCGGTGAGCTGGAGCCGGAATTATCGCCTTGCAATAATAGTTCTGTGAGCCCATGTTGCAATTTCGGAAATACAAATGGACAAGCGCCAGATACCTGCATGGACTCAGGTCTATGCCTCTCATATCTCGGACAATTCTATCAAGCTGGCTGCACGGATAAAGAATACAAGAGCAACCAATGCGCCCATGTTTGCAACTCTCGTAGGTGTATATCTCAATATCTGGAGAGCAAGAAGCTAACAACTTGCCTTTTTAGCACAAAATGATTGGGGTGGAGGCAGCACTTCAAAAATTTGGAACGTCATGCCATGCAACGCAAACCAATATTGTTGTCGAGCAGCTGACGATTTGAAAGATTGCTGCTCCAACTCAAGCCAGATCACGACCCGCTCAACCCCTCTCGGTATGCCAGTCACTGCTACTATAACTTTAGTTGCGAACTCAACTGGTATCGCGATTTCAACTTCAGCTTCGACCCCAGCCCAAACAAGCGCGTCTAATCAACAAGTCAAATCTTCGAATAATGTGGCGGCTGTTGGTGCTGGTGTTGGAGCGAGTCTCGGAGCTTTATTAGCAGCTTCGTTGGCGGTTCTGTTTGTTATGATGAGGAGACAGAAAGGGTTGCGGGAGGAACTTGAACGGAGGGAGCTGGAACTTCATGAGATGAATGTGTTGTTGCTTAAAGCCCAAGGCAGTGCTAAATCTAGTGGGGTCCAGGTATCTCCTGAATCGCCTCGATCGCCTGAAACGCCAATTATTGTTGAGAAAGATGCTCAACCCGAGGCTACTGAGTTGGACGGACGAGGACTATAGGGAATAGCAAGACCCATCGTTCACCATAAATTTAATCAATATTGACATCCTACAAGTTATTGAGTGATAGAATTAATTGGACCTAGCTCTATTGTTTCAAGTACCGAAGCAAAATGTTTTGATGTAATTTCTCTGCTCTTCTCATTTAATTTGTTGAATTGTTAACTTTAGAACGGATAATAATGGGCGCTCTAACTAATTTCGGACATTAAAGTGATGTAGAAATTCATACGATCTCGTTGAAATATGACAGTGCAGTCTCCCCAAAAGCAAGGTTACGAAGCAGGACACATGGCACGCCTAGAGTACGTGAACATAGGAAATAAATATATATGATAAGTGATCATTGAAGTGGGTATGAACACAGAGGAAAACCAGTTAGCAAAAAGACATGTTTTAGAGATGGACCAAGGTATACTTTATTTAATATGGAATTGACCAATTATGTCGCTACTTCAGACTATTATGTAGTGAGTCTAGTAATTTATATTCTTGAATTAAATTTTTCAAAACTATATGAGTTCATCAATTCGATTGAATAAAGTTCCAAGATCGTTAAAAATACAGAGTGCTAGATGAATTCTTAGTATAACTAAATGTTATGTATAATCAGGTCAGGTTGGTCAACGTCACGTGAATTTCAAGAATACGAAATTTAAAAGTCTATTACTTTTTTAAGAGATAAGATATTAAGCTCTAGTTTTGAAATTTATAGATTTATACTAAATCTAAGTTATATAAAAGCTTAAAAGCTTCTAAGTATAAGTTATCTTAGTTATTTAAATTAATTTTAAAATAGTCTCTTTTTTATCTATTTTTAAGCTACTATAATTACTAATTCAGCTATTTTTAGAAAAGAGTTTATATTAATAAGTTAAAGTTAAAGTAAAGTTATATCTAATCTTTTAAAAGTAAACTATTCTAAAGAGTAGTTTTAGAATTATAAGACTTTAAAACTAGTAACTTTTAAGAAAAAGTATTAAAAAACTAAAGAAATCTTAGAAAGTTATAATAGAACTATTAGGAATTAATCGGAATAATCGGAATTAGAATTACCGAGTCTACGTACTGAATAGAATACGATATAGATGTTGTTTTAGGATTTAGAAAAGCTAGATAGCTTCTAAACTTATTATTATCTAAACCTCTTATAAATAGCTGCCTCCTCTCTATCGGGAAAGACTAATTTAGTCTTTTCCTTTATATTAGAGCCTAGTATTCGGATATGTTACTCTATCGAACGTACTTCTATATACCTCTTTTATAGTAGTATCTGTTTCGTACTATTATATTAAAAGACTAAATTCGACTCCGCCGGAGATAGCCTGTTATAATATCTTACTCGAGCGCGCCGGCGTACCTGCTTCGAATTCGATTTAGCCTAGATTCGAATTAGTATATTAATAACCTTAAATAGCTAGGTAATTAGAAACTACCTAGATAGCTAGTAATACCGGGGTTTGATATCTAAATAGTTAGCTAGTAAAATCGTAGGCGGTTCCTATGTTAATAGAAGTAGACTACGCTAAGTACTTCTAAGACTTCTAATAACCCTCTCTATATAGGGATTACTATATAAGATATAGATAGTCGATAATATATAGTTACTTAGAAAGCTTCTAAATCTATCTCTTAACCTCTCTAAACGGTATACGATATACTAGAATAAGGAGAGACCTTAGGTCTCTCTAAAGCTTCGCTTAAGAGTATTAAGTAACCTACTAGAGAAACTAGTAGGCCTCTATCTAAAAAGTCTACGAACTATACTTATATATCTAAAAACAAAGGGTCTTAGAAAGGAAAGTAACCTGCTTAAAATCTCAAAGACAACTAAGACTTTTCTAATATAGACGAGATATAGAGTATAGTATAAGGCTTAGAAGAAAAACTTTAAGATAATAATAATCGGTTTAAACAGTTAGATATAATTATAAACGAACTTAGGAATCAAATCAGAGATCCTTAACCTTTCTAATCTGAAATCGACTCTTCTTCGATTCTAAGTCCTATACTAGACCTCTTTCGCGTAAGGAACCCTACCTCTAATACCTTCCCTCGATAGTAGACTACTCTACTCGACCTCGAAGGTAGTCCGAATCCTATCTAACCTGTGAAAAGTAAGATTACAGAAAAGATTAAACTCTTAGATAACGGTATATTACTTATATACTAATAATAGAAGATATTAGTATACGACAGACTACTAGTAAATACCGATTATTATAATATAAGCTCGGCTCGAAAGACCCTTATATAGAGAATAACTACTAGACTCGCTAGGAACTATCTTAAGCCTAGATATAAGTCTAAATTAATTTATATTACTTTCTACGATTATTAAGATATAATTAAACTTTTAGATTTATATTTCTTAACTAGATACGAGATAGAGGATATATAGAACGCCTTCTAAGCCTTATAGATAGGTAGAAAGGATTATACTATAGCTACGAAACTTAGCCGCTATACTTAAGAGACGTTAGAACTATAACTTCGTCGAAATAGTAGTAGATCTTCTAGCTCTAGATAAGAAAAAACGCTAAAACGCTAAGTTATATATAGCTAATACGACTAAGCTAGTCGGTATAACTACTTTAGTTAAAAAGACTACCTTTTAACTCTTATCTAGTATAATACTAAAACCCTCTCTACTTATACAAGGATCCTTCTCTACTGTTTAGACTACTTCTTAAACTTTCAAACCTACCTCGACTCTCGAATACTAAAAGACTATAGACTAAGTCTCTACTAGTATAACGTGTTACTACTATAGTAAGCCCGGATATTACAAACCCGATTACTCTTAGCTACCTAGTATTAAAGAGATAGTCTAGGAAGTAGACGAAGATAATATATAAGTCTCTATAGAGTACTCTAATTCAGACCTAGATTAGAGAGAAAACGAGGTAGCCTAGGTAAAGACTCCTTCCTAGGCTTATATAAATATAACCTATTAAACCTTAATCTTTCTAGCCTTATAAGAGGAAACTAATTTCTTATAGATATAACTCTTAGTATACACGGATATAGTATTAAGTTATAAGCTTTAATAGATATAAGAGCGAACGGTTTTCTATTCTTAAATCGATCTTCAGCTCTATAACTAGTCTAATTACTAGGATTACAAATTTAAAAACTACTCTACTCGGTATCTATTCGTAGATATAATAGTAGTATTAAGAGTAAGGTAATATAGTATATATAGCTATATCTAAACCTAGATAGACGTCGTATTTATAACTGCCTCTTTGTCGTCTTAGATCTTAGATAATAAGACTTAATTATCGGAAATAAATAGTTAAAATACTTTAAAATTCTTCTTAACTCTGCTAGGAATTAACTTATTTAGCTAGCTGAAACCTTACTAACTCTTTACTTTAGAAAGGAGATCTTACTTTCTTTAACTTCTAGCTAGATCTAGAAGCCTTATTTAAATATATAGTCGGATACGAATCGAAGGGATTATACTCTCTATTAAGACGAAAAACGACAGAAGAGTAGTAAACTCTTAGCTAAGTTATTACTATTATCTACGACTCTAACTTCTAATAATTCTATATTCGACTCTAGTTTAAATCCTCTTTGACTTATAAGTATAGCCTAGATAGATTAGACTATATACTTATTTATTAGCGAGATAAGTACGAATACTTTATATTTTAATATAAAACGACCTAATACCGAGTTCTTTATAACTAGTATCTACGAATTAGATCGGATTATTAAAGAGAAGTTAGCTCTGTCTATAGACGACGCTAAGACTATAGATCTAATATAGTTTTAATTAACTCTCTAAATATTATTCTTTATACTAAGATATATTCTTAAAGACAGCCTTAGATAAACTCTCTTCTTACTATAAATATAATTATAAAATTATCTTAAACGAACTACTTTCTACCTCCTACTTCTCTCTATATCGATAGTTAACTATAGAGCTATAAGCGACGAAAGAGTACCTTATTAATAATTTAAATAAAGGATTTATTATTAATAGTAATAGTTCTTTCACCTTACTAGTACTCTTCGTTAAAAAGCCTAATAGTAATAAGCTACGTGTTACGAATTATAGAAAGTAGTAAGTAGTTTAGATAGCGCTCTAATAGAACAAGGTACGATATCTAGGAAAGGAAGGTAATATAGAAGGAAATCAGTAATATAAAAAGCATATAAGGGTTTTAGGATCTCACTGTTGTAATATTGTTAGAAGTCACGTGCGATCATGTGACGTAATCGCCCTGATCGACCTGATCGCTCTGATCGCGAGCGATATAGGCGATATATATAGAGAACGAAGGTTCTATATAAGACTAGCACGTCTGCTATTAGATAGAAGCTTCGTACTTAACTTTAGTTATTAATCTTATTATCTTATTTAATATCTTTAATATAAGTAATAAGTTTACTTCTAAGTAAATAATATATCGCGTCTATATCTCTTATTTATATACTAATCTTTGAAACTTAGTTATCTTTATTTAGTTTATTTAAGTTTTATTATACTTTAAGCACCTGCTTAGAAGTATAGCTAGTACTATGTCGAAAACTATACTATTCTCAGGTTTAACCTCTATACTACTCTTAGTACTAATAATACTAGTAGTACTAGTTACGACTTTTAGAGAGGAAGTGAAGTTACTAGTACTAAGAATATTTAACAGCTCTCTAGAAAAACTTACTAAGTTTATTATAAAAGCTTTAATATACTTAAACTTTTACTTAGTATAGTTTACTTATAAAACAGATTAGGTTATATAGCTTACTACCTATCTTAAGAGAGTAGTATATAACTAGATAGAACTATATTTAGAGGATTTTTAGAAGAATAAAATATTAAATAGAAAGATATTAAATCTTATAAGTAAAAGTACTTAAGGATTATTCTTAACTATTACTAGATTTAAGAAGGAGATTATTAGGTATTTATAAATATAGATTTAAAGAAAAAAGTAGTATAAGCCTTATATAGCCTTTGATAAAAGGGTTTAGCTACTAAATATATATTAATATTCTAGTAGTACTCTACGCGTCTTAGCTAGAATAACGAGGCTTTACGTAAGCAGTTCTATAGAGGATTAAAGAATAGTGTTAAAGATAAATTAGCTAGAGATAACTTTCTAGATATACTTAATAAATTAACTAATAATATAATTAAAATTAATAATTGAAATTATAAGCGAAGTCTAGAGAAGAAAGGTAGTTATAAACATTAATAAGAAAAGAGTAAGAAAAGAGACTATAGAGATTCTATAGAAATTAATACTACTTAGAAACGTTAGATATTAAGAAAAGGAACTTAAGATAGAAACCTACTTAAGAGAGAGCTTTTCTAGAAGGAGCGAGATCGTTAATATAAGTAGAACTTATATTATAAATATAGCCTTCTTAGCTATAGAGTAAATAAGTATAGTAAGAAGAAAGACTCTAAAGAGAAATAAGCTAACGCTACTATCTAAAAAGAAGTAGCTTTACTAGAAAAAATTAAACTTATAGACAAAGAACTTAAGATTAGAGGATATAGTATATAGATTGAAATAGATGCTTTAGATATAATAGTAGATACTATATATTTATAGCTAGATAAAGGAATTAAGTTATAAGTTAGTAAAGTATAGAATACTAATAATAGTAGAAATCTACTTTTTAAAGAATATTATAATATATAATTATAAATAGAATATAAATCGCCTTATTAAGTAGAATACGAATCTCTACTATTAATAAGTTTATTAGAGTTATTAGAATTAGAATCTAATTTATTAGAAGTAGATCTAAGAATATATAAGCCTAAATAAGACGAGATATAGGTATTTATTAGAACCTTTAAAAGAGAGAATAGATAAGTATATATAAAAAACTAGAAACCTGATTTTTAGAGCCTATATTCTACTTAAGGAATTAATTCTATTATTTTAACTACCTATATAATAGTTTAGAATAAACGAGATAGAATAATAATAGTAAGCCTTATTACTAGGAGAGAAACTATCGAACTTAAGGAACTTAGACTAGAATAAGTAATAACTAATAAGCTATTAAGTTAGTCTAAGATAAGAGATATATAGACGGTTATAGACCTCTGGGAAGAAACTAGTTTATAGTAATAGTATAGTCTAGAGAAATTTACTAGATAACCGAAACCTAGTTTTTTAGACACGCTACTAAAGGAAACGCTACTAGAAATAGAAGGCTAGTATACTATAGTTGCTTTAGTTAGTATTATTAGAGTAATATTTTAGAAACCTAGGACTAGGAAACTGTTTAGTATAATTTTTTAGGAAATAAACGAATATAATATAGACTAAGAAATAAAGTTAGTATAAAAAGAATTATACTATCTAATAATCGGAGAATTATAGTTTATAGAAATAATAAACGAAACTATAGCTAAATAGACGTGATATTATCTAAACGTTATATCTTATTAGTCTATAAAGAAACGATTTATAGGAGTATTACTAGAATTAAGATAGATTATAGAATATAGATTAAAATATAAGATAGTTTTTATAGATTTAGAAAAGATAACCTTTATTCTAAAATCTAGTAAAGAAGATAAGAATAAAAGAAGATTTAAAGTATACTTTATAATAGAAGAATTAAATACTACCTTAGAAGAGAATTAGTTAGTTATAACTATAAAAATAAAGAGAAAGGAACTCTAAGTTATAATTAACTCTAGAGTAATAGATAATTTCCTTTCTCTAATAGCTTTGAAGAAGCTAAACATTCTAATTAAGAATATAAAACTATATTACCTTAGAGTAGTTAATAGAACGGACGTTGCTTACTAAGATAAGATTATTAATTAGTAAACTATTCTAGTAGGAATTAATATTAAAAGACACTACTTAGATATATAATTCGATATTATTAAAATAGGAAGTAAGGAAGTAATACTTAGTATACTATAGATTTAGAAACATAATCTAGATATTAATTAGAAGGCTTAAATATTAACCTTTAGTTAATATAATTATACAAGTTTATAATTATAACTATAAAGCTAGAACAAGGTTAGCGCTACCTCTTCTAAGACGCTAGAATACCTTACTTAGAGTCTTTTATAAGATAGTAAGACAGCTGATAACGAAATACTTATATAGTATAGAGAATTTATAGCTTTGTTTAAAAACCTAGAAGACTTATAAGCTTTACTAGAATATCGCTTATAGAATTATAAGATTAAATTAAAAGAGGGTTATTACTTCTCGAAGTAGAAGCTTCGGTTATATAACTAGAAAAGCCTATAAAAAATAGAAAGTTATATAAAGAAAGGTATTAAAAAGGGATATATTAGGAGATCTAAGTTACTAATTACCTTAAATATACTTATTATTAAGAAGAAAGATAACCTAGAAGAGAGAGTATATATTAATTACTAAGAAGTAAATTATACTATAGTTAAGGACGCTTATCTACTACTACTTAGCTAATACTTATAAGATAAGTTAGACAAAGTAGTATAATTTACGAAATTAGATTAATAAAACGCTTATAGACTTATATAGATAAAAGTTAAAGACTAATAGAAGATAGTATTCGCCTTACTATTAGGCCTTTATAAATATATAGTTATACTATTTAGACTATATAATATACTAGCTATATATTAGAGATAAAATAATAATATTTTAAGAGATCTTTTAAGAATAATAGTAATCTATTATCTAGATAATATCTTAATCTTTTTAGAAAAGGAAGAAGAATATAAGAGATATATTAGAGAAGTTCTATAATAACTTATAAAAGTGAACTCTTAATTAAAACTCTTGAAATACGAGTTTAAAGTAACTTAGATACTCTTCCTAGGATAGGTATTTAGCTTAGAGAAGATAGAAATAGATCTAGTAAAAATCTAAGATATCTTAAACTAGAAATTACTAGAGAATATAAAAGATATATAGTTCTTTCTTAGATTTATAAACTTCTACTATCTATTTATTATAAACTATATAAAGATTACTAAACTAATATTAGTACTAGTAAAAAAGGCTATTAAGTTTATATAGAATAAATAAGCTAAGGACGCTTTCTAGAAGATTAAAGTAAGGTTTATAGAAAAACCTATTTTATATAATTTTAATATAAATAAACCTAGTATAATCGAAATAGATGCTTTAGATATAGTAGTAGGTATAATTTACTTATAACTAAATAATAAAGAAAGACTTATATCTATTATATATTATTCTAAAACGTTTAATCTAATATAATAAAACTATAGTATCTTTAATAAAGAATTACTTATTATAGTATTAGCTCTAGAATACTAGAGAATTTATTTATAGCTAGTAAAATATTAAGTTACGATTTTATTTAATTATAAGAATCTTAGAATATTTATAATAACTAAGGAACTTACGACTAGATAGTTAGCTAGATAGGTAGAGATATTAGAAGAGTTTAATATTATTATTTATTATATAAAAGGAACGTTAAATACTTAAGCTAATACTCTTAGTTAGAAACCTAGATATAAGAGGAATAAAGAGTATAAGAAGATTATAATCTTAAAAACTCTTAAAAATAGAGACTTAGTATCTACTATATATAAAATAGTAGTAATAAATAATATCTAGATAAATAAGATTTAGAATATATATAAGAGATATAACTAGTATATAAAAGGAAAACTATAGGTTCCTAGCTTATATATAAAGGAGTTTATATAAGAATACTATACTATACCTACTTATAGCTACTAAGGAATTTATAGAACTCTCTAGAAGATAAGATAATACTACTATATTAATTAGTTATCTACGATAGTTAAGGAAGTAATAATAGAATATAATACCTATACTAAGAATAAGGCTTTCTACTATACTTCTTATAAATAGATAAATACTACTCTAATACTATAGATACCTTAGAAATCGATATCTATAGATTTTATTATTAAATTACTAAAATCTAAAGATCTAATAATAGGAGTTAAGTATAACTTGATTCTAGTTATTATAGAACGACTTACGAAGTATATAATTTTAATAGTATATATAGAATTAAGTATAGCTAAGGAATTAGTATTTATATTCCTTAGAGAAGTAGTCTTAAGATATAGACTACTAGAAGAAATAATCTTAGATAGAGATAAACTTTTTACCTCTAAATTTTAGATTACTCTTATAGAACGATTAAGTATAAAAAGAAAGCTTTTTATAGCTTTCTACTCTTAGATAAATAGAGGAAACGAACGTATAAACTAGGTTATAGAAATATACCTTTATTATTATATAAACTACTAGTAAGATAACTAAGTAGAACTACTACTCTTAGTATAGTTTGTCTATAATAGTTTAGTAATAGAAATAATACTTATTACGTTATTCTATACTAATTATAAATATAAATTATTAGTATATTAAGAACTACTACTGTCACGATCTATATCTGAAGGCAAAGGCATAAGAGTATATATATGTATATTTGAGAATTTAAAGCTACAGTTCTAAGAACGAGGGAATGCGGAATATATACCCTACGAAAAAGGGGTATTCCTGCTAACTGTAAAGAGCCTTTAATCTCGTTATAAATCCGTCTAAGCGTTGCGGCTCTGACAGTCACATATAGGACTGAGAATCACGTGTTATAGACCAGCGCTGTAACATTACCCTCTCTTTTGGAAAAAGCTTGTCTATAAGCTTTGTATTACGACTGAATCGTCTGTTAGATAATTATAATCGTCTATTCCGTCTTCCTACGCTTGTATCTAGCTTTGTAAAGCCCTTAGCGGACTAGCGTAGGCTGGATTAGCGAGGTGAAAATTATGTAATTTATATAGGTAATACTTAAAATTCGAGGCTAGATACTACTATGGATTAGGGTTATAGCCTAACTATTAAACCCTGTATTAGAGCTTTCTACGAACTGCTTTTATAGCTAAGACTTCTTCTACTTCCTACTCTTCCTAATCTATAACCTATATTAGCGGGGGTGGTTCGTTTACCTATCTAGGTAACGGATCTATAGCGGCCTTATAGAGCAGTAACAGGTGGAATACAGGGTGTATACGAAAGTGGTCTAGCAGTTTAAGCTGGAAAGAGTGTTCTTCGTAGGCTGTAATCTAGAACGGACCCTTGTTTTATCTATCTAGCTTATAGCTTAGCTAGTCTGTCTTCTAATTACGAGTTAATACCTAAACAAAGTCGTCTATGTTAAAGTCTACTGCTCTTCGAATCTGGTTCGCGGACCTTATATAGCGGTCTTATGCTTTACTAACTAATTCCTTTACCACGGTCTAAGTATTATATATTCTTTATACGAGTGCTTCTGTATTAGTCTAGTTAAGCTGTTTATAGACTGTTACAGATTTATCTAGACGGTTCTAATCGAAGGACGTAGTAGCTACGTATCTGTTAATTACTTTAAAAGGCGAGAGCCTACCTAGACTCTCGTATAGAAGCGTAAGCTAAGCGTAGTCTAGAATAGGGACAAGTTCGCTCTAGTTGTCCTAATAGTAACTAATAAAAGGCTATAAGCGTTGATTAATCTATTAGTTTATGATTTCGGTTTATTCGTTAGTTTATAGGTAGAAAGTAGTAGATAGCTTAAGCTTTATACTAAGGATTCTATAGAATTTAGACTAGAAAGAAGAAATAAACTATAGTCTATAGTCTAAAACAATACTTTATAGATAGTCGTAGATTCGATAGATCTACGTAACGTATATTCGAGCTATATCTCGGGCTATAACTGTCTTTAGATAGGGGATCGAGACCGATTACTTAGTTAGGCGATCTATAACTACCTATAAGGTATCGTAACCTTGTTTATCAGCAGGGAAAGACTTATAGTCTATAGTAATATACTGCTAGGGACGTTCCGGAACTGGTAACAGGTGTAAAAACCTAGGTTTACGGTCGCGAGGAACCGTAGTACGTCGACAGTCTCCGCAGTTACTAATGTAGGTTTCTACAGACGTCTATAAACCTTTCCACTAGTATCTACGGGCGAGGATAGCTACCGTCTTTGTCCGTCCAGGGTAAGCTATAGATACTTATACGTGAGCCTCACGGATTAGGTCCGTCTGTAAGGTGCCTTGATTAGGAACCACGAGTCTCTTTTGCTAAAGAAGTAAGCCGTTCTCTATTATCTAGTTTTAGTACCCGCAGGTAGCTTTCGTTTAGTCGTCTTCTAAGTCTAAAGAGTTACGGTTAATAGTAAGTAACTGGTCGACAAGGTTAAGCGAGGGTTCTAAGGTAACTAGGGCTAACGTTATAGGAGGTTCTAATCGAGTAGTAATATATAGATCTAACTAATCAGACGTAAGCAAGGTTTATTATCTTATAGACGCTTTTAGGTCGTTCTATAGGTTAATATCTTAGTCTCGGCGTATTAGCGTGTCCGTTTTCTCGTTCTACTTACTAGATCGAAACGTAATTATAAAATAGAACTCTAATAGAAACTCTGCCTATCTCGCTTACTACTAGTTTAAGGTTTTAGAGGTTATAAAGTACTCTAAAGCCTTGTAATCAGTGAAGACCTTGATCTAGGAGCTAGTCTAAGCAAGATCTACTCGCTATTGTTCGAAAGAGCGTATAATAGCTAATATCTCCTTATCGTAGATTTAGTAGTTTAGCTTAGCGAGGTTCATCGTCTTCGAGAAGTAGCCTACAGGTCTCTACGGTTCAGTCTCGGATATACGTTGTAATATTACAGCCGTAACTACTCCGTCAGAAGCGTTAGTCTTAACTATAGTCTCTAAATCAGCTATAAAGTAGTATAAGAGAGAGGCGGTAACTAAGGCTTCTTTTAACATATTAAAAGCCTTCTTATATTCTAAGTCGAACTTAAACAGCACTTCCTTACCTGTAAGATGGTTTAGCGGACGAGTAATCCGTTTATAATCCTAAATAAAACGTTAGTAGAAGTTATAAAAACCTAGGAAGGACTAGATACTCTTAATAGTACTAGGATATTTCTAGGAAACGATTGCTAAGATCTTCTCTAGATTGACTTCGATTCCGTCTATAGAGATAATAAAACTAAGGTACTTTATACGAGTAACGTAGAACTCTGTCTTCTTAATATCCACTTATAGCCTAGCTTTATAGAGCCGTTCTAAGACCTTATAGACGTGTTTAACGTGTTCGAGCTTATTATTAGAGTATATAAGAATGTTATTAAAGTAAGCTGTATAAAAGTTATCGAGATATTCTATAAGAACGCTATTTATATACCTCTAGTATATAGTAAGACTGTTAGTTAAGCCGAAAGGTAACACCTTATATTTAAATATACTATAATAGGTCTAAAAGGTTATAAGTTCTTCCGACTCTAGTTCTATATATATATAGTTAAAAGCTTAACAAATATCAAGCTTTATAAGGATTTTAGCACTAGTGATTTATATAAGAGTTTCGTTGATTAGCGGAAGAGGGTGCTAGTCCTTATAAGTAAGGTTATTAAGTTTCTAGTAGTCGATATAGAGCTGTAAGCTTCTGTTAAGCTTCTTTATAAACAGTACTAGAGAGGCGAAAGAGGCGTGGCTAGGAATAATAAACCCTTTATTAAGGTTATCGAGGATATACTACTTTATAGCTAGAAGTTCCTTAGTTGTTATCTTATATAACAGGCTATACGATAGGGTATTCGGACCTATAAGTTCGATCTAGTAGTCGACTTGGTTTCGTAGCAGGGGAAGCTCGTCTAAAGCTCTCTTTAAAAAGACATCCTTAAAGTCTATATATTCCTAGCAAACGTTCTATTCTACTAGTTGTTCGTCTAAAGCGTAATCTACTAAAGAGAGCTCTATATATAACCTGTCTATAAGAGCATAGTCGATCTCTTATAAGCTAGTAGAGAAGACTTCGTTATCGCGCTTTTAAAGGTTAAGTTTAAAAGCAGTAGCTCTAATATAATAGATATTAATAGCAAAGTCTTCCGTAGGTTTACGGATGTTTGTAAGCGAGCTTATAGCCGCTTTATAGTCTATAACTAAACGTTTTCCTAAGAAGGATCGACGACGTTGTTAGTAGTTAGGAATAAGGACTTATATTCTATTCTAAGCAGAGACGAGGTCTTATTAAAAGCTTTCGTCTAGAATTTCCTCGAGAGTAACTAGTAGCAGGGTTTAGCGCTAGCTTCGAGGCAGTATCGAATAGATTAATATAGGTTCCTCTATAGTATTCTAGCAGAGGTCGCGGTTCTCTATATCCTTCTAAGCCTAGAGGTCTAGTAGGGAGATGGTTATCGATTCCCTAGTAATAGGTACTAAGTGATCGAATCGACGAACTAGAGGAAGGGATTCTAGCTACTTAATCTTACAGCTATAGACTACTAACTTTACGTTTACGTCTATAAGCTATTAACAGCCGATAATAATATCGTATCCGCTGATATTAGTGATTAGGAAGGGCGTATTAGTAAACTATTGTCTGTCGATACTTAGTATTAAGCGAATAACGCGAGTAATCGCTAGTCCTTTATGTCTATTAAACCCTGTAATTGATATTACATATAACAGCTTTTCCGTAGCCTATCTATAATATTAACTTAACTAGTTAGCTAAAGCTGTGTTAATAAATAGCTATCTATTCGCTCTAGTATTAATAAGTCTAGTAGTATTAAAAGCATATCTATTCTTAATTAAAGTATATATAGTTACAAAAGCCTTTCCGCCTATTATACGACTTAGATTAAGAGGTTAAGATCTAAGTTTATTTAGCTCTAAAGAGGAGACTTGCTTTAGAGCTGTTCTTTTCCCGAGTCCTTATAGACGAGTTCCTCGTTAGCCGATTCTTCTTTAGACGCTTATAGTCCGTAGGAGTCCGTAAGCGAGTTTTCAGCGTCTTCTAATAGCTTAATAGCTATAGAGGGTTTTCGAGGAAGAGGGCATTTACTAGCGTAGTGCTTAGGTTTATTGTAATTGTAATAGATAACGTCTACTATATCCTAGACAGGAGTCGTACTCTTACGAGTAGGCAAAGGAGTCTTGCGGTCTATAACTAGGGAGTAACGGACTAGGCTTTAAGTTAGCGGATAACTAATAGTAGTATATAGAGCCGGAAGTTGGTAAGTTAATCTATAGCTAGTAGGGAAACCTCTTATAGGTAGGCGGCGGTTGTAGCGAGCTGTAAGGCGTTCCTTAATAGTTACCCTATCTTGATAGATAGAGTAACAGCGGTTATATAACTAGTTAAAGGTTACTAGGGTGATTTAGACTAGCGAGATGCTTACTTAAAGAGCTAGTATAAGCTTCTAGTATAAATCTTCGGACCACTTACTTAACGGGATATAAGCCTTAGTTGTAAGACTTAAGAAGGTTGCTTTAAATATAGCAAAAGTCTCGTCCTCTTATATTAAGAGTTTATAGAAGACCTTATAGGCCTCTATAGCTTTGTTACTATCTACGAATAAGGTATCTAGATATATAAGCATATCTATAACGTCTATAAATAAGGTAGGGGAACTGAAATCTATCTATGGTTCTAGGTGCTCTTATGCTACGTCGGAAGTAGCTATAAAGACGAAGGTAAGTTTATCTTATTCGTCTTCGAAGAGGTTCTTTCTTATTTTGCTAGCTAGGATAATCCGCCAGGCCTTATATAACGGAGAGATGCTGTCCTTGAGTTTCTCGCTATCTTAGAACTTGCGAGTAGAATTGTTAGAACTAAATCGGGAACGGGAGGAGTCGGTAGTAGCCTCTTAGAGGGCTTGCGTATACTCGCGGCTCGGGAGAGGGTTGTCTAAGTAGTTTATAAGCAACGGGGTTTAGTAGAGTTGTGTACGTAAAGAGAGGATTTCAGCCTATAAACGAACGTTTTCGTCTATAGGAGGCTCGCTTATCGCAGGGGAGGTAGGCAAGGGAGAGGCAACTCTAGGGGTGTTATCCGGTTGTTAAGGCTCGGTTCGAGACGAGCCAGTAGATGTCTTCCCTTTTCTACTATGACTACTTCGAGTGTTAGCTATTGTATTATCGGAAAGGAAGGAGGAGAAGGTAGGGAGGGGTTATAAAAAAGGTTATATAGGCTGTTATAGGCGTGTCTTTCGAGGAGATAAGTCGTTATAGACGCAGAGATACTCGAGGGATCCGTTTATAGGAAGAGGGGCTGTTATAGGCGGAGAAGGAGGGTTGTAATCATACTATTATAAGTGTAAGATCTTTTAGCTATTATAAGCGTAGAATCTAGTTAATATTATAATCCTTTATAGGGAGTAAAAAGGGTTAAGCTTTAAATAATATCACGATCTATATCTAAAGGCAAAGGTATAAGAGAATATATATATATATTCAAGAATTTAAAGCTATAGTTCTAAGAACGAGGGAATACGGAATATATACCCTATAAAAAAGAGGTATTCCTACTAACTATAAAGAGCCTTTAATCTCGTTATAAATCCGTCCAAGCGTTGCGGCTCTGACGGTCACGTGTAGGACTGAGAATCACGTGTTACGGACCAGCGCCGTAACAGTACTAGCGCGGATAACTTGTATTTAGTTCTTAGTTCTCTTAAGCTCTTCTACTCTCCTCGTCTTTTATTCTAAGAATAGAGTATTATATAACGAAACTTAAACGAACTAAATAAAGATAACTAAGTCTCGAAGGTTAGTATATAGGTAAGAAGTATAGATATACTAGGTTGTTTACTTAGAAGTGAACTCGTTACTTATATTAAAGATATTAAATAAGATAATAAGATTAATAACTAAAGTTAAGTACGAAGCTTCTATTTAATAGTAGAAGTACTAGTCTTATATAGAACCTTTGTTTATATTTAGAGTTCTACTTAGTAGGAGCTCTGAAGATAGAGTCTAACTCTATTTTTAAGGCTTCTTAAAACTAGACTCTATTATCTAACTACTTTTAACTAAGTTATATAATATAACTATAATAAGATTCTTAGGATTATATATTCTTTTATATTTAATCTCTTCTTTCTTTTAGAGTTATAATAGTATTTATTCTATTAAAGCGTCGTCTAGACTTTACTTATTTACAGACTAGTATATAATTTATAATACTATCCTCTTCTTAGCCTAGCTACTAGAATATAACTCTAAAATTTATTATTTAGAAAGATATTATTCTTCTCTTATATATAAATATATCCTCCTCTTATATTAAATGAAAAGAGTATCTAGCTCTTATTATATAAATCGAATCTATATAATATCTAGTAGAGACTTATTCTTTTTATTAAAAATAATCTCGTCGCTGTTTCTTAGAGCTTTCTAAATCCTCTTAATATTCTAAGTATATTTAGTTAAAAAGATTCTATAATAGTTCTAGTTATCTTAACCTTCTACTCTCTAGACCTTAAAAACCTATATATTGATTTTTCTTTAGCCCTTTATATAAACAGCTCTTTATTACTTCTCTAAGTCCTTCTCTCTCGAGTCCTTCTCTCGAGTCCTCGTCTTCTTAGTTCTCTACTTTTAAGATAGCTTCTTTTGTTAAGTAGGTGCTTTCTAATAATGTTTCTCTATCTAACCCTAGTCTCGAATTCTAGGCAGCCCTAGGTTTTATTAGTAGAATTCCTAAAGTTATACTAGGTAATAGTTAAGGTTATTTTTTAGCTCTTAAGTGTTTTCTAAGTATAGATAATCTAACTATTTTATTAAATACTTAACTTATCTTCTAATAAGTTTATAATTAAGAATTCTCTTAACTTCGTATTTAGCGTTTAGGTTTACTAGTTGAATTTCTATAAGTAGAGCTAGTAGTATCCTTAATAGTACTAGTTTAAGTAGAGATATATAGAATACTAGGTAGATGTTTATTATCTATAGTAGTACTAATTTATAATTTAAAGGTCTTCTAACGTATTTAATTTTAAATAGTCTAAGTTTTTTATAATCTAGTTTATTACTTAGTCTTTTTATATTAACGTTTTTTTATACTAAGTAGACTTTATCTCTCTCTTTTAGTATTAGCTTCTAACTATGTTATTTATTATAATAGTATATATTTCTTTTAATAATAAACTATAAGTCTTTTATAAGTTTCTTATATAACCTCTTAATCTTTAAGACCTAAATATAAGTAAGTTTATTATTAATAGTTATAGATAGCGGTTCTTAATATACTAATAATTTATATCTATAATTAGTATAGAATAGTATAATAAGTGTTATTTCTATTACTAAACTATTATAAGTAAACTATACTAAGAGTAGTAGTTCTACCTAGTTATTTTACTAGTAGTTTATATAATAATAAAAGTATATTTTAACTACTTAATTTATCTATTTATTTCCTTTATTTATTTAAGAGTAAAAAGTTATAAAAAGCTTTCTCTTTATATCTAATCGTTTTATAAGAGTAATCTAAAATTTTAAGATAAAGAGCTTATCTCTATCTAAGAGTATTTCTTTAGATAGTCTATATTATAAGACTACTTCTTTAAGAAATACGAATACTAATTCCTTAGCTATACTTAACTTTATATATACTATTAGAATTATATACTTTATAAGTTATTCTATAATAACTAAGATTATATTATATATAACTTCTATTATTAGGTCTTTAGATTTTAATAATTTAATAATAAAATCTATAAATATCGATTTCTAAGGTATTTATAGTATTAGAGTAGTATTTATTTATCTATAAAGAGTATAGTAGAAAGTCTTATTCCTAGTATAGGTATTATATTCTACTATTACTTCTTTAACTATTATAAATAATTAATTAATATAGTAGTATTATCTTATCTACTAAAGAGTTCTACGAATTCCTTAGTAGCTATAAGTAGGCGTAGTATAGTATTCTTATATAAACTCTTTTATATATAAGCTAGGAACCTATAGTTTCCCTTTTATATACTAATTATAACCTTTATATATACTTTAAATTTTATCTATTTAGATATTATTTATTACTACTATTTTATATATAGTAGATACTAAGTCGCTGTTTTTATTATACTTTAGTATTACTATATTAACGTATTTTTTATTTTTCTTATAGCCTGGTTTCTAGCTTAGAGTATTAGCTTAAGTATTACTTATTCTACTAATATATCGAATAACTATTTTAAATCCTACTAAAGTTTTAGACTACCTAGCTGGGCGTCTAGTAATAAGTTCCTTAGTCGTAGTAAATATCTTTAGGTTTAGATAATTAGTAAGTACTATTACTAGGTATAACGTACTTTAGAGATAAATCCTCTATTCTTTAAAAGCTAGAATAATAGTTATAAGTTCTTTATTATAAATACTATAGTTCTATTATACTATATTAAAAGTCTTTAAGAAATATATTATAGATATAAGTTTTCCTATTTTATTTAGTTATAGATATATAGTATCTACTACTATATCTAAGGTGTCTGTCTCTATTATACTTAGTTTTTTATAATTAAAATTATATAAGATAGATTTTACTATAAACCGTCTTTTAATTTCTTAGAAGGCTTTTTTAGTCTTCTTATTCTAGATAAAAGCTATAGCTTTTCTAGTTAATATTAATATAGGTTTTATAATTTTTATATAGTTTTTAATAAATAGTTAATAGAAATTAGTAAATCCTAGAAAGGATTATATATCTTTAACATTTTTTAGTAATTCCTATTTAATAACTATATAAATCTTTTCTAAATCTATTTCTATTTTTCTTAAGCTAAATACCTATCTTAGAAAGAGAGTTCTTTTAACTCTAAACTTATATTTTAAGAGTTTTAAATAAGAGTTTACTTTAGTAAGTCTTTATAAGACTTCTTTTACATAGCTCTTATATTCTTTTAGATTTTCTAAGAAAATTAATATATTATCTAAGTAATATATAATAGTTAGTCTTAGAAGATCTTCT
The DNA here is from genome assembly GCA_001414485.1 of Calycina herbarum. Classification (NCBI taxonomy): domain Eukaryota; kingdom Fungi; phylum Ascomycota; class Leotiomycetes; order Helotiales; family Pezizellaceae; genus Calycina; species Calycina herbarum. The sequence continues at coordinate 187,828 of LLEY01000069.1, forward strand.
AAAATACTATTATTCTATCTCTAATAAGTAGCTAGTATATTAGTTAAACTAATAGATATTACTATATACTTATAGAGTCTTAATAGTAAGATAAATATAGTCTTCTATTCATAGCCTATCTTAATTCTAATTAATCTATAAAGGTTCTATTAATCTAGTTTTATAAATTTCTTTACTTAGTCTAACTTATTCTATAAGTACTAACTAGTTAGTAATAGATAAGCGTTCTTAATCGTTATATTATTTAATTCCTTATAATTAATATATACTTATCTATTTAAGTCGTCCTTTTTCTTAATAATAAGTATATTTAAGAAGATAAGTAATTTAGATTTTTAAATATATCTCTTCTTTATTTCTTATTAGATATAACTTTCTAATAAAGTTAAGTTATTCTAGTTATATAGTTAAAGCTTCTACTTTCGAAAGTTATAACTCTCTATTAATTTAATCTTATAATCCTATAACTAATATTTAAGAAGAGTATATATATCTTCTATATAATAGACGTGAATAAATAGCTTTTACTAGTACGCTAGCTGGCTAAAAGGCACAAGAATTAATTAGTAGACTAATTCGCTATTCTACTACTTGATAGGAATCCCGGTGTAACACCGCCCACGTGACCTCCAGCCACGTGACGGCTGTCACATTCTAAGTCTTTGAACAATTTCGTAAATTCTCTATACTATATAGGTATTTCGTTATTACCTTTCTTACTAACCTATAGAGGATCTTAAGCAAGGTATTCTAGTACTTTAAAAGAGGTAGTACTAACCTCGTTCTAGTCTTAAAGTTATAAATACAAACCTATATATTTATATTAACTAAAAGTTATTATTCTAGCCTTCTAATCGATTTCTAGATTATGTTTCTAAATCTATAGTATACTAAGTATTACTTCGTTACTCTCTATTTTAATAATATCGAATTATATATCTAAATAATATCCTTTAATATTAACTTTTACTAGAATAGTTTACTAATTAATAATCCTATTTTAGTATATAATATCTATTCTATTAACTACTCCTAGATAATATAGTCTTATTCCTTTAATTAAAACATTTAGCTCTTTTTAAGCTATTAAGGAAATAAAGTTACCTATTACTCCTAAGTCTATTATAACTTATAACTTCTTCTCTTATATTTCTATAGTTATTACTAACTATCTGTTAGTATTAGGTAATAATTACCTTACTTACTAATAGGCTTTAGGTTTAAACCTTAGTCTATACTAGTTCTTTCTAGTGTTGTCTAGAAGATTCGGTTACGTTCTCGGTTACGTAAACACGTGATCCTTAGAATCTTCTAGTAACTATTATATTTGTAAGCTATAGAAGCTTCTAGTACTTATCCTAGAAGTATATATAGCTCTCTACTATCCTTATAGTTAGAAATCAAGTCAATTTTAAGTCTTTTACTTATACTTATCTACCGATTCTATAGAAACGTGATTTAACGATCACTTGACCTACCCTGTGCTTATCTATACACGGTAACCTAATCTATTACGTTACCCTGTTCCTCCTACACTATCTTTCTTCTAAAGTAGTATTTAACTTTACTTTAATATATTAGACTTTAAAAGATCGATTTTATTAATTATAATTCTTTCTCTCCTCGTTCTTATACTATAGAAAGAATCTTACTCTTTCCTTATTAGTATATACTACCTCATATACTAATCTATATTCTACGATTCCTATAGTCTTAGGAATTCCTTCTATAAATCGTTTTAGTAATTATCTATAGTTATATTAGATCTATTTATAACTAATTTCTAAAATAGCTTCTATAAACTATAGTTCTCTTATATATAGATAATCTAAAGTAGCTTTAAGTATACTTATTTCTAGCTTTATATATTAAACCCTAAATATATAGTCTCTTAAATTCTTCTCTCTAACTACCTAAATTTAAGACTAAGGAAAGAATACTACTCCTTCTTTATTAGATAAAGCTACTTTATATATCTAATAATATTCTACTATTCTAGTAAGTTCTAGTAAAATTCTTTTAAATCGTTTCTATAATAACTAGTCTATAATTAAGCTTAGTTTACATCGTATCTATTATACTATTATTTCTTAAACTATTTCTATAAACTATAGTTCTTCTATTAATAGATAGTAAAATTCTTCTAGTTCCGTTTTAGCCTATCTAGTTATATTAAGCTCTCTTCGTTCCTAGAAGAGTATACTAAACAGCTACTATAAGTTATATTTTCTAAATACTAGTTTATTATTTCTAATTAATATAACTATAATATATTATTTAAATTCTTTTAATATAATATCTTTAAGTAGTATTCTAAGAAAAGAGGTTTTAATCCGTCCTTTAAATCCTATTAAGACTTACTATATCTATATACTAATCTTATCTAAAATATTATATATTCTTTATATATCCTCTACTTAAGAGTAACTAGGTTTCTTAATTAGTTATTATTTATATTCTAGTTCTTTTCTCTTAATAGTTTCTTACCTAGTAATTAGACTAACTAGAGTTATTATCTTAAAGTTATTTCTTATAACTATATACGTTATTAAGATAGTTAGGTTAACTCCTTATATAGTATAAGAACTCTAGAAGTCTAGCTTCTAACTATTAATATATACTTATCGATTTCCTTATTTAAATATTCTAAAGAAGGCTTAAGTTTCTTTAACTTTAGAGTCTTTATTTCTAATTTCTCTCTCTAAACTAGAAGATAAGTCTAATATTTCTAATAAACTAGTTAATAGTAGTAATTTATATTCTATTTAAAGATATTACTTAAATACTTCTACTAATTATATATTATAATTTTCTTTAAAGAGTAGATCTCTATTATTATTAGTATCTTATATACTACTAAATTCTTTATTACTTTTAATCTAAGTTCTATATTCTCGTACTTTAAGTTCCTCGTCTATAAGTTTAATATAATTAGTTAAGACTACCTACTATTAAATAATAGTATTAATTTATTTCTTTCTCTTAGAGTCTTTCTTCTTACTATACTTATTTACTCTATAACTAAGAAGGCTATAGTTATAATATAAGTTCTACTTACGTGTTACGAATCACGTGTAAGTATATAACGAGTGAAGACTAGGCGGCGCTCTAATAGATTAAGTACTATTAGAAACTCTTAGAAAGTGAAAAGAGGAATCCTTAGACTAGCTAAGTGATCTATGGATTTCTTTAGGTAAGAAATATTACGTAACCTAGTCGCCTAAGTCGCTTAAGTCGTCTGTCGACTAAAGCGATCAGGGCGAGCGACTAGAGCGATTAGAACAGGAGACTATAGTTCTATATAAGACTAGTATATCTGTTATTAGATAGAAGCTTCGTACTTAACTTTAGTTATTAATCTTATTATCTTGTTTAATATCTTTGATATAAGTAACGAGTTCACTTCTAAGTAAATAACCTAGCGTATCTATACTTCTTATCTATATACTAACCTTCGAGACTTAGTTATCTTTGTTTAGTTCGTTTAAGTTTCGTTATACTTTAAGTACTTAGACTAGAAGTAAAAAGATCGCTACTATATTAGTAACCTCTTCTACTCTGAAAACCACTCTACTAAAGCCAGCTATAGCCTCTCTAGTTACGCTAGTTACTACTCTCTATAAGGAAGTGAAACTTCTAATTCCGAAGCTGTTTAATAGCTTACCTAAGAAACTAGCTAAGTTCTTAATAAAAGCTTCTCTCTACTTAAATTTTTATTATACTTAGTTTAGAAATAAAACTAACTAGGTTATATAGTTGTCTACTCGTCTTAAAGGGATAGCTTATAACTGGTTAGAACTATATCTAGAGGACTACTAAGTAAATAAAACAACTAAGGGAAAAGTCTCTCTTTAAATATCTAAGAAGATAAGAGATTTGTTTAGAAATGTTTAAAGGTTTAAGAATAGAATTAACTAGGCTTTTAAGAATATTAATATAAAGAAAAAGGTAGTTAAAGCTTTATATATACTTAACTAAAAGGGTTTAGCTACTAAATATACCTTGTAATTTTAATAATACTTTATATAGATAGGATAGAATAATAAGGCGTTATATAAACAATTCTATTATAGACTTAAGAATAATATTAAGAATAAACTTACCTAAGAAGATTTTCTAGACACGCTAAATAAATTAATAAATAACGTAATTAAAATCGATAATTATATCTATAAAAGAAATCTAGAAAAGAAAGGAAGTTATAGTTATTAATATAGAAAGAGTAGATAAAAAGATTATAGAGATTCTATAGAAATCGATACTACTTAGAAATTATAAGTTCTAAGAAAGGAATCTAAGAAAGAAAACTCCTAGAAAAGAGGATTATTCTAGAAAGAAAGAAATTGCTAATATAAGTAGAATTTATATTATTTATATCGTTTATCTAGTTATAGAGTAAATAAATATACTAAGAAGAAGGACTTAAAAGAGAAAAAGTAAATTAATACTATAGTCTAAAAAGAAGTAGCTTTACTTAATAAAATTAAACTTACAGATTTAGAACTTAAAGCTAGAGGATATAAGACGTAAGTTAAAGATAATAAGAAAGGTATTTAAGATACTAATAATAATAGAAATATACTTCTTAAGAAATATTATAATATAATAGATACCTTAGATATAATAGTAGACGTTATATATTTATAATCTAAAACAAGAAATACGTCGCCTATTTAAGAGGAATATAAATTACTACTCTTAACTAGTTCTTTAGAGTTATTAAACTTATTATCTAGTTTAGAAGAAGAAGTTTAGAATATAGGTCCTAGTATAGAAGAAACATAGGCGTTTACTAGAATATTTAAGCAAGGAAATCGCTAGGTATATATAGATAACTAGAAACTAGACTTTTAAAGCCCTTATTTAATATAAGGAGTTAATCTAACTCTTTTAATAATATATACTATTAAAAGAGAAGACTATAAAATAATAACTTTAGTTAGCCTAATTACTAGTAGAGAAACTATTAAAGGAAAAGAACTTAAGCACAGTTAATAACAAGCTAAAAGACCTAGTTATTCTAAAGTAGAAGACGTATAAAGGGTCTACAACGTTTAGAAAGAAACTAGCTTATAGTCGTAGCAAGTCTTAAACAGATTCTAAAGAAGAATTAAGATAGCTTTTCTTAGAACAGTATCTAAAAAGTATATATTAGAGGAATTCAGTTATTATATTATAGTTATATTAATAGAAAACAATAGAATAATATTTAAGAAGTATAGTTTATTTAAACTATTTAGTATACTCTTCTAAGAACGATAGGAATTCGACATAGCTAAATAGGTAGAGTTAGAACTAGAAGAATATTATTTCTTATCTATAAGAGAATTATAGTTTCTAGAAGTAATATAAGAAACAACTATACGTTAGATTAGATATATACTAAGCGCTACTACTAATTAGATATTAGAAAAACAGTTTAAGAGAATCTTATCTAAACCTAATAGAATAGTAAAATATTATTAGATATACGAAGTAGCTTTATCTAATAAAGACAGAGTAGTATTTTTTCCTTAGTTCTAAATAAGAGTAGTTAGAGAAAAGAATATAAGAGACTATATATTTAGAGTTTATTATATAAAATCAGAGATATATACTACTTTAGGAGAAAAGCAGTTAGTAGTAACTATAGAAATATAAGGAAAAAAGTTATAAGTTATAATTAACTTAGAAGTAATAGGTAACTTTATTTCTCTTATAGCTTTAGAAAAGCTAGACGTTCTAATTAAGAGAATAAAACTATACTAATTAAGAGTAGTTAATAGAACAGATATTATATACTAAAATAGAATTATTAATTAGTAAACTATTCTAATAAAAACTAATATTAAAAGACACTACTTAAATATATAATTCGATATTATTAAGATAGAAAGTAAGGAAGTAATACTTAGTATACTATAGATTTAAGAACATAATCTAGATATCAACTAGAAGGCTAGAATAGTAACGTTTAGCTAATATAAATATATAGGTTCGTATTTATAACTTTAAGACTAGAATAAGATTAGCGCTACCTCTTCTAATATACTAGAACACCTTACCTAGAGTCCTCTATAGGCTAGTAAAAAAGCTGATAACAAAATACCTATATAGTATAAAGAATTTAAGACTTTGTTCAAAAACCTAGAAAACTTATAAGCCTTACTAAAACATTACTTATAAGATTATAAGATTAAATTAAAAGAGAGTTATTATCTCTTAAAGTAGAAGCTTTAGTTATATAACTAGAAAAGCTTATAAAGAATAGAAAGTTATATAAAAGAAGGTATTAAGAAGAGATATATTAGAAAATCTAAGTTGCTAATTACCTTAAATATACTTATTATTAAGAAAAAAGATAATCTAAATAAAAGAGTATATATTAATTACTAAGAAGTAAATTATACTATAGTTAAGAACGCTTATCTACTACTACCTAGCTAATACTTATAAGACAAGTTAGATAAGGTAGTACGATTTACGAAATTAGATTAATAAAACGTCTATAGACTTATATAAATAAAAACTAGAGACGAATAGAAGACAGCGTTTACCTTACTATCGGGCTTTTATAAATATATAGTTATACTATTTAGACTTTATAATATACTAGCTATATATTAGAGATAAAATAATAACATTTTAAGAGATCTTCTAAAAGTAATAGTAATCTATTACCTAGATAATATCCTAATCTTCTTAGAAAAAGAAGAAGAATATAAGAGATATATTAAAGAAGTTTTATAACAACTTATAAAAGTAAACTCTTAATTAAAACTCTCGAAATATAAGTTTAGAGTAACTTAGACACTTTTCCTAGAATAGGTATTTAGCCTAGAAAAAATAGAAATAGATCTAGTAAAGATCTAAGACATCTTAAACTAGAAGTTACTAGAGAATATAAAAGATATATAGTTCTTCCTTAGATTCGTAAACTTTTACCGTCCGTTTATATAAGACTATATAAAGATTACTAAACTAATATTAGTATTAGTTAAAAAAGCTGTTAAATTTATTTAAAGTAAATAAGCTAAGAACGCTTTTCAAAGAATTAAAACAAGGTTTATAGAAAAACCTATTCTATATAATTTTAATATAGAAAAACCCAGTATAATCGAAATAGACGCCTTAGATATATTAATAGGTATAATTTACTTATAACTAAATAGAAAAGGGAAACTTATATCTATTATATATTATTCTAAAACGTTTAACCTAGTATAATAAAACTATAGTATCTTCGATAAAGAATTACTTACTATAGTATTAGCCTTAGAATACTAGAGAATCTATTTATAGCTAGTAAAACACTAAGTTACGATTTTATCTAACTATAAGAACCTTAGAATATTTATAATAACTAAAGAACTTACGACTAGATAGTTAGCTAGATAGGCAGAAATATTAGAAGGATTTAATATTATTATTTAATACGTAAAAGGAACGTTAAATGTTTAAGCTAATACTCTTAGCTAAAAACCTAGATATAAGAGAAATAAAGAGTATAAGAAGATTATAATCTTAAAAACTCTTAAGAATAGAGACTTAGTACCTACTATATACGAAATAGTAGTAATAAATAATATCTAGATAGATAAAATTTAGAATATATATAAAGAGTATAACTAGTATATAAAAGAGAAACTATAGATTCCTAGCTTATATATAAAGGAGTTTATATAAGAATACTATACTACGTCTACTTATAACTACTAAGGAATTCGTAGAACTCTTTAGTAGATAAGATAACACTATTATATTAATCGATTATCTACGATAGTTAAGAAAGTAATAGTAGAATATAATACCTATACCTAGAATAAGGCTTCTCGCTATACTCCTTATAGATAGATAAACACTACTCTAATACTACGAATACCTTAGAAATCGATATCTATAGATTTTATCGTTAAACTACTAAAATCTAAGGATCTAATAACAGAGGTCGAATATAATTCTAGTACTATATATAGAATCAAGTATAGCTAAGGAATTAGCATTCGTATTCCTAAAAAAAGTAGTCTTAAGATATAAACTACTAGAAGAGATAATCTCAGATAGAGATAAGCTCTTTATATTAAAATTTTAGATCGCTCTTATAAAATAATTAGATATAAAAAGAAAGCTCTCTATAGCTTTCTACTCTTAGACAAATAGAGGAAACAAACGTAAAAATTAAGTAGTAAAAACATACCTTTGTTATTATATAAACTACTAGTAAAACAACTAGGTAGAACTGCTATCTTTAGCACAGTTTACCTATAATAGTTTAGTAATAGAAATAACACTTATTATACTATTCTATACTAACTTTAGATACGAATTAATAGTATATTAAGAACTACTATCTATAACTATCGATAACTAACTTACTCGTATTTACGTCTTAAGAATCAAGAGTCTATATAAGGAACTTATAAAGAACCTATAATTTATAGTAGAAAGAAACGTGTACTACTATAATAAACAACGTAGTTAGAAGCTAATACTAAAAGAGAGAGATAAAGTCTACTTAGTATAGAAAAACATCGATATAAAAAGACTAAGTAATAAACTAGATTATAAAAAACTTAGACCGTTTAAAATCAAACAAGTTAAGAGACCTTTAAATTATAAACTAGTGCTACTAAAGATAATAAACATCTACCTAGTATTCTATATATCCTTACTCGAACTAGCACTACTAGGAGCACTACTAGCCCTATTCACGGAAATTTAACTAGTTAATCTAAACGCTGAATACGAAGTTAAAAAGATTCTTAACTATAAGATTATTAGAGGTAAGATTAAATATTTAATTAAATAGTTAGACTACTTATATTTAAAGAATACTTAGAAACCTAGAAAAAATATCAACTAGTACTCAGAGAAACTTTAGGACTTCTACTATTAAAACCTAAGGTTATCTACATCGGGTAATCGATAGAGAAGACCTTAAGGAAACCAGGATCGAGGCCTAGGTCGAAAGGAGGGTCAGAAGCGGTAGAGTAGGCGGCTAGCCTAGCGGCCTCCTCTCTCTTTTCCTTCTCTTCTTTTTCTTTTTCCTCCTTCTCCTTAGCCTTATCTAGCTCCTAAAAGGTACTAAGTCTTTGATAAAGCATCTGTTGTTCTCGCTCGTCGAGAAGACGTTACTACGCTCGAAGACGGAGAACCTTTAACATTGCTTCCTATTAGGCTCGAAAGGCCTTTTCTTAGGCCTAATAGGCCGTCTCCTCCTCGACCCGTAGACAGCGTTTCTACACGTCGAGGGATTCCTATTCAAAAGTTAAGAGTATTCGATTTTACTACTTAATATTATAAGTTTTACTCTTCCTAGTATACTTAGAACATTTCTTACCTCTAGTAATAGATATATATCGACAGCTAGACATAGAAGTAAGACAGCGAGTATAAGAGGATATTTCAGATCCTACTCGATTGATATAGAAGACGTTATTAATACGATTTTATTTTAATTTGTCTTTTATAGATAGTATTATTAAAAACATTATAGTAGAAGAGGGCCGCTAGCCTTCTAACAGTATTTCTTAGGTCGTACTTAAGTATAGAGATATACTAGGCTAAGAAGAGAATAGTATTACGAATTATATATAAGTATATAATAAGTAAAGACTAGGCAGCGCTCTAACAGATTAAGTACTCTCGGAAACTCTTATAAAGTGAAAAGAGGAATTCTTAGACTAGCTAAGTAATCCATAGATTTCTTTAGATAAGAAACATTATATAACCTAGTTGTCTAAGTCGCTTAAGTCGCCTATTAACTAAAGTAATCAAAGTAAGCGACTAGAGCGATTAGAACAGGAGACTACAGTTCTATATAAGACTAGTATATCTACTATTAGATAGAAGCTTCGTACTTAACTTTAGTTATTAATCTTATTATCTTATTTAACATCTTTAATATAAGTAATAAGTTTACTTCTAAGTAAACAACCCAGCGTATCTATACTTCTTATCTATATATCAACCTTCGAGACTTAGTTATCTTTGTTTAGTTCGTTTGAGTTTCGTTATATTACGTTAACGATTTCGCTTCTTCTAGGAAAGTCCTTCTTTCTTTAGAAAGGTTTTCTTTTATATAGCGTTTACCTTCTTACTATGTTTAGTATAAGAGTACTTCTACTTTCCTAGTTTCTTACTCTTTTCCCTATATCTAGGGTTACTCTTCCTAAATTCGTATAAGCGATTGTCTAACTAGACGACTTTCTTAATTATACTTATAATAGTTAAGAACTATATATTCTATTTAGCTATTTCCTTATAGATATATACTTTTAATCTTTTATAAAAGAGTTCTATAAGAGTAATAGTATTCTATTCTAACTTTGTTTTATATTATTAGAATTCATTAGTATAATCTATTACTAATCTAGTTTAGTATAATTCTAAAAGCTTATATATAGTAGTTTAGACCGTATTAAAGTCTTTAAAGACTTTTCTAATAGTTGTCTTAAATTCTCTCTAAGATTTAAATATAATCTTAGTTAATTCTATCTTTTCGTCTTTATTCTTATTCTTAAAGAAGTCCTCTAAGTATAGCTAAGCCTATTCTAACGCTAATCCTCTAAGATAGAAGATAGCGAAGATAGTTTATAAATTATAATTACTTTTAAATTTATTAGAATTAAAGTTAAAGTAGATATCTATTTAGAGAAGGAATAAGTTAAGTTTCTTTCGCTTCTTATAATATATATCTAGTATCTTAACTTTAATAGATTTAAGTACTTCGACCTTATAAGGCTTAGAAGCGTCTAGTATACTAACATTGTCGTCATTCCTAGTTAATTACGTACTAGCAGATGTTCTTCCCGTCGCGCTTCTAGATATTCCTATAATATTAACTCGACTAGTATTTAGGCTAGCTACTACGGCAGGGGTTGCTAGGGCCATAGCAACTGAGCTTCTAAGTAGGTACTTAAAGTATAATAAAACTTAAATAAACTAAATAAAGATAACTAAGTCTTAAAGGTTAGTATATAAGTAAGAAGTATAGATATACTAGGTTATTTACTTAGAAGTAAACTTATTACTTATATTAAAGATATTAAATAAGATAATAAGATTAATAACTAAAGTTAAGTATAAAGCTCTTATCTAATAGCAGAAGTGCTAGTCTTATATAGAACCTTCGTTTATATTTAGAGTCCTACTTAGTAAGAGTTCTAAAGATAGAGTCCGACTCTATTTCCAGGGCTTCTTAAAACTAGACTCTATTATCTAACTACTTCTAACCGAGTTATATAATATAACTATAAGAAGATCCCTAGGATTATATATCTTACTATATTTAATCTCTTCTTTCTTTTAGAGTTATAATAGTATTTGTTCTATTAGAGCGTCGCCTAGACTTCACTTATTCACGTGCTAGCACGTGATTCGTAATATATTATTTATTCTAAGTCTTATCTAAAGCACGTCTATTATATTACAAAAGACCCTTAGTTAAGGCTAAGTAATTCTAGGTCTAAGTTTACGATTACGTCTAGGTCCTAGGTTCTTAATCTTATGTCTTAATTCCTACGATTTACTATACTCTTATATATAAGAATCTAATACTTCTATAAACACTTCTACGATTTCTACGAAACCTTCTTCTTTCTTCTTTTCTACTATTTATAATAGATTCTCTTTAAGTTTAGTCCGCTATTACCGAGTTATAAGCCGAAGTCTAGTATTAGTATAACGAAATCGACTTATAACGTAATAAAATTACCTCGTAGTATAACGAGATTACTTTATAATAAGAGGAAATTCACTTACTTCGATTATCTACAAAGTCGTTAGCGACTACTAAGCTAAAAGCCTCTCTTCTAGATCTAGACAAATTTACTAGTTAGATATATAAGTTCGATACTTAGCTTCTATCTATCTAAGCAAAGCTACGAGTCGATAGTATAGTAATAGAAGACGCTATAGTATAATTCTATTACGTCTACCTTAATCTTAACTCTTACGTTTAAGCTATAGTTCTTCTATAACTCTCTTAAGCCGAATATATATAAAGTTAGAACTACTAGATAATTCTTAAGTAACTCGTACGTATATACGATAATCTAAACAAGGTTTAAGAGGCTAAAGATAAGCTTTATTCTCTTAAGTAGAATACTAACTTAATCTCTACTTATATCGCTAAGTTTAAGTATATTCTTTATAAAGTAAGAGAACAGCACTAGCTAGATATTAATAAGATCTCTACTTTTAGAAATAGCTTTAATTCTACTCTTTGTAGACGTCTTTCGTAGTAGCTTAACTTACTACGTATATATCCTACGTTTATATACGTCGTTTAGTAATTAGCTAGTCGCTTTTCTTCTTCTTCTATACTGTCTTTTTAATCCTACTTCTCTAGTAATAGTAACTACTATAGCGAACTAATAGACCTAAATACTATTAGTATTAATACTATCGAAACATCCTCTTTACTACTACTACGAGCACGTTCTATTTCCTCTAAACGTAGGGATTAATATAGAACTAAAGGCAGATATATACGATATAGCTCTTTAGAACACTAGGTTAACGATTATAAATTACGTCTATATTCGCTAAAATCAGAACGTTCGCTAGTACGAAAGCAGGTAGTAAGACCGGGCAGAATAACAGACCTAGGCAGAGTAGTTATAGCCGCTATTAATAACGATGATTACGAAGTAGATTCGGACGATCTAGACTATCCCGATGCTTAGTAAAAGAGTATTTTTCATAGTTAGTTCAGAATTTTCAACGCTTAGAGCGAGCTCTTTTCAAAGAGAGAGATAGTATAACAGTTATAGTTACGAAGGCTGTTAGATATTATATACTCGCTTAGATATACGCTATTACTAGCGTACACACTAGCGCAGATAACTTGTATTTAGTTCCCGGTTCTCTCGAGCTCTTCTACTCTATTTATCTTTTATTCTAAGAATAGAGTATTATTTATTCTAAGTCTTATCTAAAGTACGTCTGTTATATTAAGACTCTTTACTAAGAAAAATAATAATATAAGCTTTTCTTAGCTTAGTTTATAGTATATCTTCGCTTAAAGTCTAACGTGTTTTATAAGCGAGTCGCCTACTTTTTTAATCTAGTATTATTATAATATAAAATACTTAATACTATATAAAGTTATTAAACTATAGAAGGTACCTAGTATTATTTAGAACTTTTACTATCTTCTATATTAAATACTTCTATCTCATAAGTATAAGAATTATACCTAGTTTTACTATAATAGCTATAGTATCTATCTACGTAAACTCTCTTTCTAGACTCTTTACCTAGTTTCTAGTCGCTAGTTTTCTTAGAAGTAATTAAATCAGCTATCTCGTCTACTATTAATATCTCTTAACTCTTAATATACTTTCTCTTATAACTTTTACACTTAGTTATAGCCTTAGTTATCTTATAAAAACTAGTGATTTCCTTATATATTAATACTATATTATATATTACCTTAGTAGAGCCTTTTTAGAGTTAATTAAGAGACTAAATAATAGAACTAGATAACGAGTCTTAATATCTTTAAATCCGATCTTAAATAAGTATTAATTAAGCTATTATTTTATATACGTTACTTAGTATTTTAGATATCTATAGAGTATCTTCTAGTATTATTAGTATTAGTATATAGAGCTTTAAATCAAGCTTCGATAATATAGCTTCTAAATTATATAAGACTAGTCTAGTATCTTTAAAACTCGCGTAGATATTACCTTTTATAAATACTTTATAAAAAACTATTTTAAATACTAGAAGAAAGGTTTCTTTAGTAATATAATTAATATAATTATATACTAAGCCTAATATCATAGCTTTATACGCTCGCTTTAAAAGCGAGAAGTAGACTATATTAAGCGGCTATAATAGATACGATAAATATAGAGGTATATAAAAGATAATAATATTTAAGTCTTTATAGAGTTATTAGAATTCGAGCGAGTTATAGCTTTTATAACTATTAATAATTAATAAATAGTATTCTTCTATACTTTATATCTTTATATATTTATTAAAATACTTTAAGTATATAACTCTAAGCTTATTATTTATCTAGCTGTTATTATTAACCTTAATTACCTAATCGTATAGTATATATATGTCTTAGTACTAGGTAGAAATAAGTACTTTATCTACGAATATAATAAATAGTAGAATTATCTATTCTATTACGTTAACTCTCTAAATAACTATAACCTACTCGCGATTATCTAACTAAAGTTGCTTTCGCTTCCTACGCGTTTCTAAGCTTATAATAACTAGTTAGAACGAAATAACTTCTATTATAAAGCTACTTTTATTAATGTTATAAATATTCTTATCTTAAATACTATATTTCTATAACGGCTAGCTATTAATAGAATTGCCGAGCCATCGGAATTGCCGCGGTTACGTACTAAATAGGTTGTAATATAGATGTTATTTCAGGATTATTAGAACTAGATAGTTTTCAGACTTTGTTAATATCCGACCTCTTATATATAGATACTCTTACTCTCTCTACTAGGAAGACTAATTTAGTCTTTTCCTTCGTATTAGAGCCTAGTATTCGGATATGTTATTCTATCGAACGTACTTCTATATACCTCTTTTGTAGTAGTATCTGTTTCGTACTATTATAATTTCTCTTTTATAGACTATATAAGTATAAACTATAGACTAATAACTCGCGGATCCTTAGTTAAAGCTCGCTAACGATCGTAAGAACGACTTTATCGAGTTTTAAGCTTAGGTATATATTTAATAAAGTTGTCTAGCTAGTTCTTATCTATAGGCTTTCCGTCGTACTCTCTTAGTAGATTATTAGCTATATCTCGTACTATATCTCTTATAGACGAAAACCCTCGCGAATCTAACTCTAATATATATCTAACTATTACCTTCTTCTCTAGCTTCGTAAGCTTTTTCGAATTAGACTAGTAATCGCCTCGTAAGAGCTTTCTAGTACGTCGGTCGAAGAGAGTCTTTTAAGAAACCTAGTAAATCTTTATAACACTTCGTTTAGTTAATAACACGTTGTTTTCAAGTCCTTAGATCGTTAAAATAATATTAGCTTCTTAAGAAGGTAATTAAACGTTGTAGTATTAAGTTATTACGATTTAAAAGTAGTAGATAGTATATAACTAGGAAAGTAGATAACCTACTTAGATAGACGACTCGTTTATAAAACATGTTATAATATAGTTTCTTTCTTAAATCTCTACTCTAGTACTTCTCTTACTTCTACTTTCTATATAGAATTTTATCTAAGTTATATATATTAAATACTATATCTAAAATTAATTTCAAGTCTTATAACAGCTATATTATATAGATTTATCTAAACTCGCTATATAGATTAGTACTTTTACTAAGATAGTAAACTGTTTTTAAAATAGTATACTAAAAGCTATATCTCTAAATATCTAGATAACTTTAAGATTAAAAAAAACTAATATATAACTCTGATTTATAGTCGCTTATAAAATAGACTTCGTATTATTTTACTTCGAAAGTTCTAAGTACGACTATCTCGCTATTTTTAGCTAACTATAAATAGTTACTATATAATATTTATTCCTATACTATATATCGTAGAATTTAATATTATTTCATCTTTTTTCGTAGATTAAATTTTTTATTCTAAAACGCTTAATCTCTCTTACTTCTATCTAATAAGCTAAATTCCTTTAATAGAGACTCTTTTAAAAAAGCCTCTATTCTCGTCTACGTCTCTAGGAAGAGGTATTATAACGGTTTATATCTAAAGAGTACTCGGTCTACTAACCTTCGTATAAAACGTAATATTACGTAACCTCGATATAAGAGGTTCTAACATCGTTCTAATAACCGGTAATTATATATAGCCTCTATATATAAAACCTCTTTCCTCGTACGTAGAATAGACTTCTTCTCTTTTCTTTCTTAGTTAATTCTTCTTATAATAAAGATAACCTTATCTATTAACCTCTTTATATTCGGCTTATAATATTAGAATTAACTTATTCTTTCTTATATTCGTTTATTAAGTACGTTAAACGAACTATATATAGTAGATTCTATAAACCCTTCTTATATATATAGTACAAGTACGAAAATTCTTTATAGTTAAAATACACGGTTTTATATAAATACGATAGTCTAAAGTATATAGTAGACGACTATAAATATAATAGTCTAAAATATATAGTAGACGACTAGAAATATAATAGAAGATATAAACTTAGCAGACGTATAAGAACTTATATAAGAACCCCCGTAGTAGTTAATAGACATATATAACTAGTAGTAGCGAGAGATATAGCTTCTTACTAAAAGTTAAAACTAGTTAATAGTAAATCTTTCTAGCTAATAAGACGAAGCTTTTATAAGACTCGAAGTAAGACTTTCCTTCTATAAAGAGAACGAAACTACCTCTCTATAACCTACGCCTACTTCTATACTAGCCTTAGTTATAAATACTAATTATAAGCTAAAATACTACCTTCTATACTTTAAAAGATATTATAGAAGTATATCTAACCTCTTTTCTTAATTTAAAAGCCTTTTATAAGTAAAGCTAAAAATAGATAGTTTATTAATTAGAGAAGAGAAAGAGAGAGTTTAATATATCTTTAGACGACTCTGTTACGAATCACGTGCCAGCACGTGACGAAGTGAAGTCCAGACGACGCTCTAATAGAATAAGCACTATTATAACTCTAAAAGGAAGAAAGGATTAAATATAGTAAGATATATAATCCTAGGATCTTATTACAGTTATATTACGTAACTCGGTTAGAAGTAGTTAGATAATAAAGTCTAGTTTTAAGTAGCTCTAGAAATAGAGTTAGACTCTATCTTTAAGACTCTTACTAAGTAGAACTCTAAACATAAACAGAAGGTTCTATATAAGACTAGTATATCTGTTATTAGATAGGAGCTTCGTACTTAACTTTAGTTATTAATCTTATTATCTTATTTAATATCTTTAATATAAGTAACGAGTTTACTTCTAAGTAAATAACCTAGTATATCTATACTTCTTACTTATATACTAACCTTTAAGACTTAGTTATCTTTGTTTAGTTCGTTTAAGTTTCGTTATACTTTAAGCACCTACTTAGAAGTTTAGTCGCTATAGCTCTAGTAACCCTCGCAGCAGCTAGCTCGAATACTAGTCGAGTTAACGTCGTAGAAACATCTAGAAGCGCTATCGGAAGAACACCTGCTAGTATATAGTTAACTAGGAACGACGATAATATTAGTATACTAGACGCCTCTAAGTCTTATAAAGTCGAAGTACTTAAATCTATTAAAGTTAAGATACTAGACATGTATTATAGGAAGCGAAAGAAACTCGACTTATTCCTTCTCTAAATAGATATCTACTTTAACTTTAACTTTAATAAATTTAAAAGTAATTATAATTTATAAACTATCTTCGCTATCTTCTGTCTTAGAGGATTAGTATTAGAATAGGCTTAGCTATACTTAGAAGACTTCTTGAAAATAAGAAAGAAGATAGAAAGATAGAATTAACTAAGATTATATTTAAATCTTAGAAAGGATTTAAAACAAGTATTAGAAAAGTCTTTAAAGACTTTAACGCGATCTAAACAGCTATATATAAGCTTTTAGAACTATACTAGACTAGATTAGTAATAGATTATACTAATAAATTTTAATAATATAGAATAAAGTTAGAATAGAATACTATCGCTTTTATAGAACTCTTCTATAGAGGATTAAAGGTATATATCTATAAGGAAATAGTTAAGTAGAATATATAGTTCTTAACTATTATAAGTATAATTAAGGAAGTTATCTAGTTAGATAATCGCTTATACGAATTTAGGAAGAGTAACCCTAAGTACGAAGAAAAGAGTAAGAGATTAGAAAAGTAGAAGTACTCTTATACTAAATATAGTAAGAAGGTAAACGCTATATAAAAGAAAACCTTTCTAAAGAAAGAAGGACTTTCCTAGAAGGAACGAAATCGTTGATATAAGTAGAACTTATATTATAACTATAGCCTCTCTAGCTATAGAGTAAATAAGTATAGTAAGAAGAGAGACTCTAAGAGAAAGAAACAAATTAATATTACTATTTAATAACAGGTAGCCTTAACTAATCGTATTAAACTTATAGACGAGGAACTTAGAGTACGAGGATATAGAACCTAGATTAAAAATAATAAAGAATTTAGTAGTATATAAGATACTAATAATAATAGAGATCTACTCCTTAAAGAAAATTATAATATATAATCAGTAGAGGTATCTAAGTAATATCTTTAAATAAAATATAAATTACTACTATTAACTAGTTTATTAGACTTATCTTCTAGCTTAGAAGTAGAGGTTAGAAATAAAGACTCTAAAGTTAGAGAAACTTAGGCCTTTCTTAGAATATTTAAATAAGGAAATCGATAGATATATATTAATAATTAGAAGCTAGACTTCTAAAGTCCTTATATTATATAAGAAGTTAATCTAACTATCTTAATAATATATATAGTTATAAGTAATAACCTTAAGATAATAACTCTAGTTAGTCTAATTACTAGATAGAAAACTATTAAGAAGAAAGAACTAGAACGTAAATAACAACTAATCGAAAAACCTAGCTACTCTAAAGTAGAGGACGTATAAAGAATATATAATATTTTAGATAAAATTAGTATATAAATATAATAAGTTCTAATAGGATTTAAGAGACAAATTAAAACCTCTTTTCTTAGAACACTACCTAAAGATATTATACTAAAAGAATTTAAATATTATATTATAGTTATATTAATTAGAAATAATAAGCTAGTATTTAGAAAATACAACTTATAGTAGCTGTTTAGTATACTATTCTAGGAATAAAGAGAGCTCGACATAACTAGATAGGCTAAAATAGAACTAGAAGAATTTTAATATCTATTAATAAGAGAACTATAGTTTATAGAAATAGTATAAGAAATAATAGTATAATAGATATAATATAAACTAAGCCTAACTATAGACTAGTTATTATAAAAACGATTCAAAGGAATTTTACTAGAACCTACTAGAATAGTAGAATATTATCAGATATATAAGAAAGCCTTATCTAATAAAGAAGGAGTAGTATTCTTTCCTTAGTCCTAGATTTAAGCAGTTAGAGAGAAGAATTTAAGAGACTATATATTTAGAGTTTAATATATAAAGCTAGAAATAAGTATACTAGAAACTACTTTAGATTATCTATATATAGGAGAACTATAGTCTATAGAAGCTATTTTAGAAACTAGTTATAAATAGATCTAATATAATTATAGACAACTACTAAAACGATTTATAAGAGGAATTCCTAAGACTATAGGAATCGTAGAATATAGATTAGTATATAAAGTAGTATATGTTAATAAAGAAAGAGTAAGATTCTTTCTATAGTATAAGAATAAGAAGAGAAAGAATTATAATTAAGAGAATTAATCCTTTAAAGTCTAATATATTAAAGTAAAATTAAATACTACTTTAGAAGAAAGACAGTTAGTAATAACTATAGAAATATAAGAGAAGAAGTTATAAGTTATAATAGACTTAGAAGTAATAGGTAACTTTATTTCTCTAATAGCTTAAGAAAAACTAAACGTTCTAATTAAGAGAATAAGACTATATTACTTAAGAGTAGTTAATAGAATAGATGTTATATACTAAAATAGAATTATTAATTAATAAACTATTTTAGTAAAAACTAATATTAAAGAATACTATTTATATATATAATTTAATATTATTAAAATAGAGAGTAAGGAAGTAATACTTAGTATATTATAGATTTAGGAATATAATCTAGAAATCGATTAAGAAGCTAGAATAATAACCTTTAGTTAATATAAATATATAGGTTTATATTTATAACTTTAAGACTAGAACAAGATTAGTACTACCTCTTCTAAAGTATTAGAATACCTTGCTTAGGGTTCTTTACAGGTTAGTAAGGAAGCTGATAATAAAATACCTATATAGTATAGAGAATTTACAAAGTTGTTCAAAGACCTAGAAGATATATATACTCTTTCTAAACATTAGCTATAGGATTATAAGATTAAATTAATAGAGAGTTATAATCTTAGGAAGTAGAAGCTTTAACCTTATAACTAGAATAACTTAGCTTTATTAGAAAGTTATATCTAATAAGAAATAAAGAAAAGATATATTTAAAAATCTAAATCGCTTATCTTCTTAAATATACTTATTATTAAGAAAAAAGATAATCTAAAATAGATAAGTATATATTAATTATAAGGAATTAAATAATATAACAATTAAGAACGCTTATCTATTACTAACTAGCTAGTACTTATAAGACAAGTTAAGCTAGGTAAAGAAATTTATAAAACTAGATTAAAGAAATACTTATAAATTAATTAAGATTAAGATAGGCTATAAATAAAAGACTATATTTATCTTACTATTAGAACTCTATAAGTATATAGTAATATCTTTTAGTTTAACTAATATACTAGCTACTTATTAAAGATAGAATAATAGTATTCTAGAAAATCTTTTAAGAGTAACTATTATATATTACCTAGATAATATATTAATTTTCTCTAAAAATCTAGAAGAATATAAGAGCTATGTAAAGAAGGTCTTATAAAGACTTACTAAAGTAGACTCTTGTCTAAAACTCTTAAAATATAAGTTTAAAGTTAAGAGAACTCTCTTTCTTAGATAGGTATTTAGCTTAGAAAAAATAGAAATAGATCTAGAAAAGATCTATATAGTTATTAAATAGGAATTACTAAAAAACGTTAAAGATATATAATCCTTCTTAGGATTTACTAATTTCTATTAACTATTTATTAAAAACTATATAAAAATTATAAAACCTATATTAATACTAACTAGAAAAGCTATAGCTTTTATCTAGGATAAGAAGGCTAAAAAGGCCTTCTAGGAAATTAAAGAATAGTTTATAGTAAAACCTATCTTATATAATTTTAATTATAAGAAACTAAGTATAATAGAAATAGACGTCTTAGATAAAGTAGTAGATACTATATATCTATAACTAAATAAAACAGGAAAACTTATACCTATAGTATATTTCTTAAAAACGTTTAATATAGTATAATAGAAGTATAGTATTTATAATAAAGAATTAATAGCTATTATTCTAGCTCTTAAAGAATAGAGAATTTACCTCTAAGGTATAATATACCTAGTAACAGTACTTACTAATTATCTAAACCTAAAAACATTTACTATAACTAAGGAACTTATTACTAGACACCTAGCTAGGTAGTCTAAGACTTTAGTAGAGTTTAAGATAATTATTCGATATATTAGTAGAATAAGTAATACTTAAGCTAATGCTTTAAGCTAGAAATCAGGCTATAAGGAAAATAAAAAATTCGTTGATATAGTAATATTAAAATATAATAAAAATAGTAACTTAGTACCTACTATATATAAGATAGTAGTAATAAATAATATCTAAATAGATAAAATTTAAAGTATTTATAAAAGTTATAACTAGTATATAAAAGGGAAACTATAGGTTCCTAGCTTATATATAAGAGAATTTATATAAGAATACTATACTACGCTTACTTATAGCTACTAAGGAATTCGTAGAACTCTTTAGTAGATAAGATAATACTACTATATTAATTAATTATTTATAATAGTTAAAGAAGTAATAGTAGAATATAATACCTATACTAGGAATAAGACTTTCTACTATACTCTTTATAAACAGATAAACACTACTCTAATACTACAGGTACCTTAGAAATTAATATCTATAGATTTTATTATTAAATTACTAAAATCTAAAGATCTAATAATAGGAGTTAAGTATAACACGATCCTAGTTATTATAAAATAACTTATAAAGTATATAATTCTAATAGTATATATAGAATTAAGTATAGCTAAGGAATTAGTATTCACGTTTCTTAGAGAAGTAGTCTTAAGACATAGACTATCTAAAGAAATACTCTTAGATAGAGATAAACTCTTTACCTTGAAATTTTAGATTACTCTTATAAAATAATTAGATATAAAGTAAAAGCTCTTTATAGCTTTTTACTCTTAAATAAATAAAGGAAATAAATAGATAAATTAAGTAGTTAAAATATACCTTTATTATTATATAAACTATTAGTAAGATAACTAGGTAGAACTACTACTCTTAACACAGTTTACTTATAATAGTTTAGTAATAGAAATAACACTTGTTATACTATTCTATACTAACTTTAGGTATAAATTATTAGTATATCAAGAACTACTATCTACGACTATTAACAACTAACTTGCTTATATTTAAGTATTAAAAATTAAAAGCCTATATAAGGAACTTATAAAGAATTTATAGTTTGTAGCTAAAAGAAACACGTACTACTATAATAAACAACGTAGTTAAAAGCTAATACTAAAAGAGAGAGATAAAGTCTACTTAGTATAAAAAAATATTAATATAAAAAGACTAAGTAATAAACTAGATTATAAGAAACTTAGACTATTTAAAATTAAATAAGTTAAAGAACCTTTGAATTATAAATTAGTACTACTACGAATAATAAACATCTATCTAGTATTCTATATATCCCTACTTGAACTAGCACTACTAGAAGCTCTACTAGCTCTACTTATAGAAATTTAACTAGTAAACTTAAACGTTAAGTATAAAGTTAAGAGGATTCTTAACTATAGATTTATTAGAGGATAAATCAAATACTTAATTAAATAGTTAAATTACCTATACTTAGAAAATACTTAAGAACTAAAAAACAACCTTAACTATTGCCTAGTATAACTTTAGGAATTCTACTAACGAAACCTAGGGCTACCTAGAATTCAGGACTAGGGTTAGATAGAGAAGTATTATTAGAAAGCATCTGCTTAACAAAAGGAGCTATCTTAAAGACAGGGAACTAAGAAGACGAGGACTCGAGAGGAGGACTTAAGAGAGAAGGACTTGAGAAAGAAGGACTTAGAGGAGTAATAGAAAGCCGTTTATATAAAGGACTAAAGAAAAATCAATACATAGGTTTTCTAAGTCTAGAAGAAGGAATATCGAGATAACTGGAACTATTATAGGATCTTTTTAACTGAATACACTTAGAACATCGAGAGGATTTAGAAAGCTCTAAGAAATAGCAACGAGATTATTTTCTATAAAAAGTATAGGTCTCTACTAGACGTTATATAGATTCGATTTATATAGTAAGAGCTAGACGCTCTTTTCGTTTAATATAAGAAGAGGATATGTTTATATATAGAGGAAGGATGATATCTTTCTAATAATATATTTTAGATTTATATTCTAGTATAAGAATATACTAGGCTAAGAAGGGGATAGTATTACAAATTATATACTAGTATATAACGAAGTAAAGTCTAGGCGACGCTCTAATAGAACAAGCACTATTATAACCCTAAAAGGAAGAAAGGATTGAATATAGTAAGATATATAATCCTAGGATCTTATTACAGTTATATTATATAACTCGGTTAGAAGTAGTTAGGTAATAGAGTCTAGTTTTAAAGAGCTCTAGAAACAGAGTTAGACTCTATCTTTAGAACTCCTACTAAGCAGGACTCTAAATATAAACGGAAGGTTCTATATAAGACTAGCACGTCTGCTATTAGATAGAAGCTTTATACTTAACTTTAGTTATTAATCTTATTATCTTATTTAATATCTTTAATATAAGTAACGAGTTCACTTCTAAGTAAACAACCTAGCGCATCTATACTTCTTACCTATATACTAACCTTCGAGACTTAGTCATCTTTGTTTAGTTCGTTTGAGTTTCGTTATAGACTCTTAGAAAACGTAGCTATAAGGATTTTTCTCTAGATAGAATACGCTTACTTATAGAGTAAGTTTATAGTTTTAGAATTTATAGAATAGCTTTATATAGCGTTCTATAACCCTTAACTATAGTAAAAAGCACTTAGCTAGATTAACTAAATAAAGTAAAGCTAATAGCTTTTTAGCGAATTCTTTAATAAATTTAATCAGCTAATCTTAGAAGCTTCTAGCTAAGAATAAGACGACGTGATTAAAAAGAGCTACTTAAAAGCTACTTTTAGTATAAAGCTAATTACTACGACTATTTGTATTTAAGAAGATAGTACCTATAATAGATACTATAGATAATTATAAATAATTACTAATTAGCTAAACGAAGTTACTAAACTTATAGCTTAGTAAATAAAGAAACTATAAACGACTTTGTCTAGAGCCGAAGCTACGTAGAATTAAGCTATATATAAATTAAAAGATAGTTTCTTATATAATATAATAGACTAGGAACTAACTATAGTAGTTGCCTCTACTTAACTAAAGAAACTATAATACAGCTTAGATAAAGTCTTTACTAAAAGAAGAAGCCTAGGCCTCTGCTTAAGATATAAACTTAAGAGACACCAAGTCTAGGATTATAAGACAAAGATAAAGTAGGTAATAAAGAAAGCGTTACTTAAACGAATAAAGAAAGTCTAGGTAGCTTCTATCTAGAAAGAAGACGAAGACGTTAAAAGAAGAGACGTAAAAGGAAAAGAAAGGATTATAGAGGTCTCTAACTCTAACTCTAATAATTTAGGAAAAGAATAGCTTCTAGTAAAAGACGCTATTAGAAGTAGAAGAAGGTTTTAAAGAAAGTAGTAGAAGAATAGATTAAGTTCTAAGAGAAGTTAATAGATAATTCTCTGTTTTTAGTTTCTATATTAGTTAATAAAGAATATTTTATAAAGACTCTTCTTAACTCTAGATATTTATTATATAGACTTATTAGCTCCTTCTTTACTATCTAGAATAACCTTTAATATATTTCTATCTTCTCTCGAGAGCTCTCTAGCTTTAATACCTCTTTAGATAATATAGTAATAGAAGTCGCCGCTATCTCTTTAGATATCGACGGATACTATAAAGCTAGGTTATTTCTCTACGTTGTTCCTTACTTAGAGTTATATAATATAATTCTAGGACTTCCTTAGATTATTAAATAAGATACTTAAATTAATAGTCTTACTTCTAAATACCTTATCTTCTTAATAAATACACTTATATAAAATTAAGCTGAAATTCTAGAAGTAAGTAGCTCGAATTCTATCGATTACTAGTCTATCTCTATTAAGGCTTTTTAGATAATAATAAATAAGTCTTACTAAAATATACAAGTATTCTTAGCTAGCTTATAAGATATTACTAAGGCTCTTAAGAAGATAAAGAAGACGAAAACAGATTTTTAAACGAAGCTACTACTATAATTCTAAGATTATCTTAGCGTCTTTAGCTTAAAAGACTTAGATAAAGTACCTCCTTTATAAGACGATAGAATAAACTACTAGATTAAACTTATAAAAGAAGATAGAAAGAAAGCTATAGTCTCTTAGAAGCTGCTTTATAATATATCTTATAATAAACTTCTTATCTTCTAAAGAACTCTTATAGAGTATATAGATAAAGACTAGATTTAAGTTAGTAACTCTTCTGCTACTACTCTTATACTCTTTATATAAAAGCTAGGAGGAGGTTTATAGTTCTATGTCGATTACTATACTTTAAATAAAGTTATATAAAAGGACTAGTATATACTTCTCTTAATCTACGAAACTGTGACAGTCCTAGTCACATACGACTGGATCACGTGCCGAGGTTCTACCGAAGTCTCGCTTAGTGTATATAAATAGAGACAGAGCGTACTAACTCTCCTCTTCTCTCTTTAGTTTAGTTTTCTTCGAATACAGGTACTATTCTACAAGCATCTCTTTTGGTGCATTTGTAGAGGGCCGTCACACTAAAACTAAACTTACACTCTCGCCTAGGAAGGCATACGAATATCCTAAAACAGACAACGCCGTTTACGAACGAAAGCACACACATTCACCTTATAGCAAATCCCTTCGCACGCGGTAACAAGTTACGACGCTCCTCCCTTAGCCAGCTCGATAAGCTATTGGACGAAGAGCCTTTACCTTTATCCTTGCCACCTACTATTAACACCAGCTCTCGAAAGACCAAGACCTCTTCCTGAGCTATGGCACCACCACCTCTTTCTACTGGCAAGGCTACTGCTAGCTCTTCTGTAGCAGCAACTGAGTCACCTTCTTCCCTTTCCGTCGATGATGCCTTACGATAAATCCTTCAGACGATAACTACTCTCACGGATAAGATCTACCACCTTGAAGTCAATGCTGGATCCGGATCCACCCCTTAAGCAGCAGAAATGCACGTACGCCGTGAATACATCCCTGCAGAGCTAAAAGCTGAAAAGGTTGCCTAATCCACTCCTGCTGCCCAGTCTTCTAAGAAGACCAGTAGAGTAGAGAATCCACGTACGTTTACGATGGAAGACGACCAGATCACGTACGACACCTGGGAGACTGAAATTATGGCAAAGCTACATATTAATACCGAATACTTCGAATCTGAGGAGGCAAAGATAAACCTGGTATACCGCGCCACTGCTGGCCAAGCACGTGATTATATTCACCCAAAATACAAGTTCGATACTGACGACCGATTCACCACTTACAACGAAATGCTGGCTTATAAGCAGATATTAAGAAATGCGAATTTGACGTCGAGAAGACAAAATACCTTGGCTTTATTATCGGGACTGACGGTATTGAAGTAGATCTAGAAAAAGTTGCAATAGTCCAGAATTGACAAGCACTAGATATAGTGAAAGGCGTCTAGAGCTTCCTAGGCTTTTATAACTTCTACTAGAGGTTTATACGGAATTACGGAATTATTAAAAAACCACTTACACGCCTTACAAAGGACAACGTACCCTTTAACTTCGACAAAAGCTGCTAGATCGCTTTTAAGCAGCTGAAAGAATACCTTACAACGGCACTAGTCCTTTGCTACTACTCTCTAGAGCTTCTTACGATGATTGAGATAGACGCCTTAGACGGGATAATCGCTAGGATACTATAATAATAGTAAGCAGACGGTGAATAGTACCTAGTAGCTTACTTTAGTAAGGTTATATCCTTAGCTAAGTATAATTATAAGATTCATGATAAAGAGATACATATAATCGTACGCTCGCTTATAGAATAGAGACCGGAATTACAAAGTATATACGAGAAAGTTTGTATTTATACTAACTATAAAGCTGTCGGTATAATCAGAGTAAATAGCACTCCACGTGACCTTCTCGCTTAAGGTCTATTTAAGTAGACAGAGCAGCTAACTTTGCTCTGTATACACGAACGATAATATACTCTTTTTACATCATGCTATTGGCCACCAAGTCATACCAACACTGATCAGTGTCGCGCGCGCAGATCAGAAAAACTGGCTATACGTATCGCGGTTCTCGGAATCGTAAGCTTACGTACAGTTACGTAGTTGTGCAAAGTAGACTCCTCTCCGAGAGAGACTCCTTCTACTGGTTACACCCCCGACAATACCACTGCAAACTCTTGGACTTGCAGTACAGTTACAACAACCTTGCAACCTCTCCGAATTGCAACACCCTTACGACCTTGCAAACTCTTCGACTTGCAATACCACCCTACTTCTACTGCAAACTCTAGGACTTGCAGTACAACAGCAACAACAACAACAACCTTACAACCTCTCCGAATTACAATACAACCTTACAGCCTTGCAACCTCTTCGACTTGCAATACCACCCTACTTGCAACCGCTCTTAGAAAGAGCGGCTATTGTGCAAAGACAATTCACCCGATTTTGGTAACTCACAAAAGCACCAAAACAACAAGACAAATTCACCCGATTTTGGTGACTTACAAAAGC
This sequence comes from Calycina herbarum, assembly GCA_001414485.1. Taxonomy (NCBI): domain Eukaryota; kingdom Fungi; phylum Ascomycota; class Leotiomycetes; order Helotiales; family Pezizellaceae; genus Calycina; species Calycina herbarum. Next base: position 215,512 of record LLEY01000069.1, read on the forward strand.
ACTAAAACAACAAGACAATTCACCCGGTTTTAGTGACTCACAAGCACTAAAAACAACACACGTCTATTCACCTAACAATACCAGAACCCCCTCGATACCATGGCACCACCACCATAGTGGGTTGAAGATAAGGAGGCCACGGCTTATATAAGCATAAAGTTAGAGGAATACGATGTTGATGGAATGGACGACGATTATCTATGGGAGGTATATCTTATAGACTTTGACGAATGGCCTGAAGCTAAGTTCGTAAACATAGGAAGAAACACCCTTATCAAGATGTGTAAGCTACTACGTAATAGAGGCGTGTGGGTAGAGACGGATGGACATAAGGCGATTATGTTAAAAGCACTCTATAATACGTCTCGAGAACTTGCAAAGCCTAAATGGCCGATCCAGGAATTAAGAGATCAAGTATACAAGTCGCAAACTCAATCACGAGAGATGGCTACGAGATACAAGTATATTGAAGAACACCCTTACCGATTCCCTAAGCTTCTTCTAGGATACCAGAACCCTTCCAACGCCTTTGTGAACAATGCAGCAGTTGCAGCTAATATTCCTATCCCTGTAACACTACCAGTAGCTTTTGTAACCCAGAACGCTCTTGTAAATCCACCAGCAGCTTTTGTAACCCGAAACGCTCTTGCAGATCTACCAGCAACTTTTGCAACCTAGAATGCTATTACAAACCAGCCGGCGGCTCTTACAACCTACAACCAAACTAGCTATCCTAGCAACCAGAATAGCTAGATAGGCAACCCTGCTTTTGCACTTAGTAACCTTATAAAGTCATACTCGGGCGAACAAAAGTATAGTAGTAAGGGAGACAACTTCAAGCTTAAGTCAAGAATATTCAAGGATATATATAATCGTTATAGTATATCACCTTTGGTATATAATCTTGCTTTCCCGATTATACTTAAGAGTTAGGTATCAAACCACTTTTACACTAGTGTCTTTAAGGAAGGAACTAATTAGTTATACGACGATCTTTCTACTACTATCTAGTTATATTTTAAGGATAAGCTATACTCTAGAGGTTAATCCTCCGAGTAGAATCGTATTACATTCTTATATACGAAGACTAAGCTGGAATATTCAGAAAAGACTCCTAGCTAGTACTTTGAGTATATACTATCTAAATTAGAAGAACTACGCTATAGACTTCCTAAGGATATATAAAGCGATAGATAATTAGCTAATAAGCTACTTATTATATACGAGGAAGTACTAGAATACCGAAGTATATACTCGACCTTACTATAAAACTCGTTACTTCAAAGCACGATTACTCTTTTAAGAAGCTCTATTCGCAATTACAAAGTAAGCTACGACGTCTTAAATACCGAAACTTTAATAACCGATCGTTACTTCTACAAGTACAACAATTCTAGTAACTCTTATAACCACTACTAGTACAAATCTAGAAAGAATAATAAGTATTATATATATAGAAAAGAAGGCCACCGATCCTAGAACTATACTTAAGAAGAGTAGGATCGTTACTTTGCTAAATAGTAAAAGAGTAATAGAGGCAGCTTCTGTAGAAAAGACAGTAGATTTATTAAAAAGATCTACTATACTTATATCGCTACTATCGAACGTACAGAAGAGGAAGATATATCTGAAACACTCTAGACGATTATAATAGATTATAAAAGTGATTCTAATAGTGAAGTTATCTACTACTTAATTACTTCTATTAGATATATCGACAATTTAAGCGCTTAGACTCTTATAGCTAGTCTAATAAACTTGGTATAAGATTATACTTTCAGTGGATTTATTCTACTACTAATTCTAGACGCTATATCTTATAAGTTTACAGAAGAGGTATTTACGTCTACTACTAAGAAGTACGTATAAGACTACTTCTTTAGAGTTATAATTAATACCGGCGTAGAAGGAAAGTCGAGCGTAGAATACGATTAATACTTAGCGTATACTAAACACGTCTAAAATATCTCTATCGACGAAAATATAAAAGGCTAGATTAGTATATAATTTAGTAAAGGCTATATATCCTCTCTAGGATCGATTACGATTAGTATACTAATCGGCTATACGGAATTCTATATTATATATTTAGATATACTATTTATTATATATATTAATAATACAGACCGTTTATACGTCTCGCTTAATAATCTCTAGAACGTCCTTGTTTAGAAAGACGGAAGGGATTAGAAAGTAGAACGTTTTAGAATTATACGACGATTTAGACACCTCTTTCTACTCTAGAATAAGGCTATATATAACCTTATATAAGAATCCTTATATTATCTTATAGATGTTAATATTAGACGCCTCTATAAGCGCTTTAGTTATCTATCTATACTATGCTTATAGCGTATACTAGAGTGTACTAGTTATAACGTCGAGTAAGGTATTCTATAACAACTTACTAAATACTATAAGTATTACTAAAAGCACGGAAAGTCACCTAGTCGATTTAAATTTACACTTTATAATAATATTAAGTTTAATTATAATATAATTATAGATGTCTTCTTTTTAGAAGAAAAGCTAGTATTATATATTATAGATTAAAGAACTTAATATTAATCTAGAGACTTTCTACTAGATATAAGTATAAAGAGTACCTAGGAGATCTTTCAAAAGTACTAGATTAATACTTATCTAGGACCTTCTAATTATATTACTATAGACGCTACGAAGAACTTTATTATAAAGGAATTCAAGAGATATATAAATTCGATAGGAATTAAAGTTAAAACTATACTAGTCGAGGTATATAATTCTATTAGAATAGTAGAATAATACTATAGACCGATTCGCTGTATTTACTTAATTATCTAGGAATAATAACCTAGTCTTATAAAGGCCTCCGCTCTCTAAATAGCTTTTGAAGCTATTAACGATATAGTAGAATCTAATAGTTTAGTACCTACTTTACTTATATATAACGCTTATCCTAGAATAGCTAAAAGTAATACTTTCTTACGATTAATATCTTAGAGATCCGAGACCTATATAAAGGCTACTAAAGAAATATATAAAATACTTATAAAGCGTTAAATTATAGATACTCTTAATACCTAGAAGAGTCTATTATCTAGTAGAATTAAGGACTTACTACTAAATACTAATATACTTGTCTAGCGTAAGTATTAAAAATCCTAGACCGGTCTCTTATTATAAGAAATCGAAAATAAAGACTATATCGTATTACTACTAAGTAGTTCTATAAGATTTAGATCTATATTAGTAAAGCTATACTTCGAAGAAATCTTTAAAAACTCTAGAACAGCACCGGTAGTTAGAGAGATTTCTAGAACGGCACTGTCGTTCGAGATAATACTATAATCTTATAGAGATAGAATAGATAATAGAACTAAGTCTTAAGAGGAGCCTTAATCTCGCTTATAAACTCGATACTAACTTTACTAGACATAGGTATAATAAGATAACCTTACTAATCCTCTAGAATCGATAATAGAACTAGTCTAGAAGCGTAGACAAGGAAGACTACAAAAGCACCTAAGACTACTAAATAGGCCTTTCGAGATCTTATTCTAAGAGATAGATGCTTTTATTAATAATACTAAGGACTACGTTACTATCGAAGATATCGAGACTTTCCTTTCGTCTATTAAGGAAGAATATAATATTAAAGTATTTATAGCTACTAATAGTATAATATACGTAGAATTACACTAGAAGGAAGTTAGTAGATTAACTAATCAAGGCGTCTTTAAGATCGTTACCTAGAATAATCTACCTTCTAACGCTAGAATCTTTAGATTATATTTTATAAATAATATTAAATTTAAGAGTATAGTACTTACTTTTACAAAGTTAAGACTAGTTATCTAAGTATATAATAATAATAGAAAGCCCTTAGTCCTTACCTAAGCCTCTATAATCTAAAGAGTAAGCTAAAGAATTATTCTTATACTTATAGTAGTATATCTGGATTTACAAGTTTATATTCAGAATATTACATAAGTATATACCTAGTTATTTATAGAACTAAATCGAAAGTTCTTCGTACGCCTACTAAAAGAATACTCTTAATAGGAGAATATATTTTTTAAAGTAATTAAGCTATTATATAGTATTCTAGAGACTAGAAACTACTGGTTTATAACGTACTATAAATACTATACTACGAAGCTTATAATAGAATAATCTACTTTCGACCTCTGTCTTTTATATACTAAACGATTAGACTTTTTAAAGTAGTAGGACTTTAAACTAATAATACTCTTATACTTATAAACGATGCTTTTATAGCTAAGAAAGAAAGTGCTATTAAGTAAGCTAGATTTATATTAAAGAATAGATAAGAACTTACTATTACCTATCTAATCTAGTTTAATAAAGAGCTAATTAGTAAGTATACGAATAGCTTATTTACACTTACCTAGGATTATATAAAGTATTTAAAATTAGTATAAAAGATACTAGCGGAGATATCTAATACTAAAGGCACTTCTTATATAGTATCTACTAAGGATTAATATATTACTTAGCGTACTCGTAGAGTATATTTAGTAACAGTGTCCTAGCTAGAAGTAGTATTCGATTTATTATATACTACTTAGATAACCGATCTATAAGAAGTCGATATTAGCTTTCTTAATAAGCGAATTCAATAGCAAATCGACAATACTATAAGAGAGCTTAAATACGTTAAATTAGACTAAAGCTCGCTTAAATTATACGCTTTTATAGATAGCTCTTTTATAAATAATAAGAACTTATTATTATAAATTAGATACGTTATAGTACTTATAAACAAGAACGATAATACTAATATTTTATATTAGTCTTCTACTAGGTATAAAAGAGTTACTCGCAGCGTTTTAGCCTTAGAACTATATATAATAAGCTTCGGATTTAATACTACCGCTTCTGTTAAATTAACTCTAGAAAGTATCTTAGGCTTTAAAGTCTCGCTTATTATATATACCGATTCGAAGTCTATTTACGAATATATAGCTAAATTAGACACTACTAAGAAGAAGCGCTTAATAATTAACGTTATATACTTACGAGAAGTATATAAGTTAAGAGAGATCGACGAAATTAAGTAGATCGATAGTAAGAGTAATCTAGTAGATATTATAACTAAGAAGGATTATTATAACGCTCTATAAAAGCTAATCGATACTAGTAAGCTAGATATTAAGCTTATAGAATAGGTAGAACGGAATAAGAGATAATAAGACCTCTAAATAGAACGCTCTTATTAGTCGAGGATATAGAATAGAGAGTTATAATTAGCTAGACGAGATAAGAGATTTTAATAATTTTTAGGTAGTAACTTCTACCGTTTTAAAGAAGTGCTAGTGTCGGTAAAATCAGAGTGAATAGCACTCCACGTGACCTTCTCGCTTAAGGTCTATTTAAGTAGACAGAGTAGCTAACTTTACTCTATATATACGAACGATAATATACTCTTTTTATATTATACTATTAGCTACTACGTTATACTAATAAAAGCACTTAAGTATTTTATAATAATAAAGCAGCTTACTATATATTAAGCTAGATAGGCTAAAGCTTTAGCTAAATACTACTTTATAGTAATATACTATTCTAGAAAAGAGAATAGAAAGACGGACGCTTTTATATAAAAAACAGACGAGTTATAGACTTAGAAGAAGCTGAAAGAATAATACTAGACCTATATACTCTTAACAAAAGAACAAGTTAATATAGAAGTACTTAAAGACTTTAGAGTCGAAATAAGCTCTATTACACTAGCTCTAGTCGACGACGATTACTTCTAAGAGTCTCTTATACTTTTTAAACGAATCTATAAAGTAAATAAGAATACTAAGACACTTTAAGCTTTATAATTATAGGCTAAGAACGACGAAGACTCTCTATACGTCTTAGAGAAAGATCTACTACTTTATTAAAACTGTTTAATAGTACTAGATATTAATACTTTATAAATAGACCTAATCTATAAAGTATATAACTAAGTATTACTAGTCTACTCTAGACGAGACAAGGCCTACTAGATCCTTTACTTAAGATATATCTAGCGAAATATAAAGTCTAATATTATATAATACGTATATAACTGTTATAAATATCAAAGAGCGAATATACTAAGAGATAAGACCCCTGGTTATCTATACCTACTTCTAGCTCTATTACGTATATAGTAACACGTGGTAATAGACTTTAAATCCTTTCTAGCTAATAAGTATAGCTTTAATAACGTATTCGTAGTTATTAACCGATTATCTAAATAATCTATCTCTATTCTATACTAAAAGGAAGTAACGGCTAAGTAGATAGCTAGGCTATACTTATAACACGTATTATAATATCATAGAATCCTAGAGAGTATTATCTCTAATAGAGGCCCTTAGTTTATCTCTGCCTTCTAGCGAGAATTTATATAAATCCTTAGCGTCTGACTTCGACTTTCGACTATAAATCACGTCTAAACAGACGGATAAACTAAAATTATAAACTAGTACCTAGATTAGCGCTTACGGCTATACGTAAATTACTACTAGAATAATTAGTTAGAGCTACTTCTAATAATAGACCACGCTTAGCTTATACTATCTTATAGTACTATTAGAATATCTCTATTCGAATTATAAAAGAGCTACTTACTAAGAACGTCTTTTAACTAGTATATGTCTAAACCCTCGACTATATAAGAGAGGCTATTATAAGAAGAAGCTATAACAGTTATAAAAACTCTTTAAGAAGTACTAGACGTCGGCTAAGCGAATATAGTAAAAGCTTAAGAAAAGAAAGAATAGAACGTAAATAGACATAGACGAGAAGTAGACTTTAGAGTCGGCGATATAGTTTTTATTACTATAAAGGACTAGAATACGTAATAACCTAGCTAGAAGTTAGACTACTAGATAGCTAGACCTTTTAAGATTCTTAAGAAAGTTAGCTCTGCTTTTAGACTCTAGTTACTATCCTCTATTAGAGTCTATTCTATCTTTGTACTAGAGAAGTTATATAAAGCCTTAGACGATCCTCTATCTAGATAAGTAAGTATACTACCTCTACCGATTATCGTCGACAAAGAAGAAGAATAGAAGGTTAAGAAAGTACTTATAAGTAAGACGCGATAGAAGTCTCTTTACTACCGATTAAAGTAGAAGAGCTATAACGAGGACCTTAACTAGTACCTAGCTCGCTACGTAGCCTACTCGCTATATATATTAAAGGAATTCTATTTAGCGAATCTAACAGCTGTGACAGACGTGCTTCAGTAGACAAAGGCAGAACAAACAACACTCTATTCTTAGGACAAAAGACGAGGAGAGCAGAAGAGCTCGAGAGAACCGGGAACTAAATACAAGTCTTGCAACGCTAGTGCGTACGCTAGTACTAGCGTGCATCTAAGCGAACATGTGACATCCAGCAGCCCTCGTGACTATAACCGTCACAACAGCTAACGAGCCTCTAAAGGCTCTTCCTTTGTAGCTAGAGACGTACGAGGTAGAAAGAGATAATTATAACGAATTAGAGAGTAACAACTCTATAGCTACGAAAGACAAAGCAGCTTAGTTAGAGAGGGCCCGGTTAAAGTAGAGAGTGATATAACAGTCCTAGTTATATACGACTGGATCACGTACCGAGGTTCTACCGAAGTCTCGCTTAGTATATATAAATAGAGACAGAGCGTACTAACTCTTGTCTTCTCTCTTTAGTTTAGTTTTCTTCGAATATAGATACTATTCTATAAGTATCTCTTTTAGTATATTTATAGACAGCTGTTATAGAAATCTTATAATAAGTAGAGAAGGTAAAATAGTATATAAGACTCGATATAAGCTAAGCTTTTTACTAAATCTAGATTATAAAAGAAGATAAATAGAAGATAGCTTTTTATATAAGATATAGATTATATAAATAGATAGTTACTTCTTTTAAACTTATAAATATACTAAGTACGTTCTAAAGATATATTAACTAGATACTATAGAAATATCTAGATAACTTCTACTCTACTTATATAGACGATATTCTAATCTTTATAAATAGAACCTTCGAAGAATATAAAGAACAAGTTAAGCTTATTCTAAAGAAGCTTAAAGATATAGAGCTCTTTTTTAATATTAATAAATACGAATTCTTAGTTATATAGACGAAGTATCTAGGGTTTATTCTTAATATTAACTTAGAGGTAGAAATAGATCTAGAAAAGATAAAAGTAATCTTTAACTAGAAAGCATCTATAATAGCTAAGGCTATATAAAGCTTTCTTAGCTTTATAAACTTCTACTAAAACTTTATTAAAAACTATTCTAATATTATAAAACCTCTTATAAAACTTACTTATAAGGAATATATACTTATATAGATAAACGAATATTAAGACGTCTTTAAATAACTAAAGTATATATTTACTATAGCTCTAGCTCTTATACGATTTAATCGCGAAAGATAAATAATTATAGAAATAGACTCTTCTAGCTAGTATATTAGTAGCACGCTTATATAATATAATAATAAAAGACTCTTATAACCTTATACCTTCTTTTTAAAGAAGAACTTATCTACTAAATATAACTATAAAATCTATAATAAGAAGATACTAGCTATTATATAGTATCTAGAAGCTTAGAATTCTAAGTTATAAAGCGTAGATAGCTTTAAGATTTAAATAGACTATAAGAACCTCGAGTACTTTATATTAGTATAGAAGCTTATAGAATAATAAATACGATAGTCTCTAGCTCTCTTAAAGTATAACTTTACTATTACGTATATTAAAGAGAAAGATAATCTTTAAGTAGACGCTCTTTTATAACGAGAATAAGATATACTAGATAACGCTATAGATAAATAAATTAATTATCGTATAAAGTAACTTCTTAAGTTTATAAACAAAGAAGAACAGATTCTAGAGATTATAAAAGCAAACCTGGTATAGATATAAGAAGCTATATAGACGTAAGAGATAGTTCTAAATAATAAAAGAACTTTCTAAGAACTTTAGATAATAGCTAAAGAAGTAGATACTAACCTTCGAGTAATAAAGAACGCTATATAATAAGGCAAAAGAACGCTCTCTACTAGCTTAAAACTTAAGATATTAATATCTAAATATATAATTATAAATAAAGAAAAGCTAAGATTCTAAGACTAGTTATAAGTTCTAAATAACAAAGAACTATATACGAAAATAATCTAATCTATATACGATTCTAAGCTCTATAGTTACCTTAGATAAGAAAGCATAGCCTAGATTCTCTTATAATAATACTTCTAGCCTTAGATATTATAAGACGTTCGAAGGTTTATATGAAATTATAATACTTATAAAAGGAATAAGGCTTAGAAAGACGTATAACAAGGATTTCTAAAGCTACTACTAGTTCTAAACTAAATCTAGAGCGAAATTTTAATAGACTTTATAGTCGAGCTTCTAGAAAGTAATAGATATATAAACATAGTTATAATTATAAATAGGCTAGGAAAAGAAATAATCTATAATAGTCTTAAGAATATTACATCTAAAATAGTCGCTAGATAGTTCGTTTAAACCTTCTATTAAAAGCACTATCTACTAAAAGCAATAGTATTAGATCGAGGAACGTAGTTTGTAGGCTATCTTTAGATAAGAGTATATTCTCTCTTAGGAATTATATAAAGAGTTTCTACTACTTTTTACCTAGAAATAGATAGATCTATTAAACGAATAAACTAGATAGTAGAAACCTATCTATAAATATTCATAGATTACACTTAAGACAACTAAGAAGAGCTACTACTATTCGTTGAATTAGTAATTAATAATTAAATAATATTAGCTATAAAAGTAAGCCTCTTCTTTCTTAAACATAGATATTATACTAAATCTCTAGATATCTAGTATAAACTCTCGAACGAAGCTACGCAACGATTACTAATCTAGAAGGCTAATATAATCGTATAAAAGCTTAAAGAAGTATAGGAATAGGCATAGTTAGTAATAGCTACTATATAGTAAATAATAGAGAACGTTATAAATAGAAGAAGATAATAAGTACTAAATTTTAAAGTTAGAGACAAAGTCTAGCTAAACCTATAGAACGTTTATATAATAAGGAAGTTAAAGAAGCTTAATACGAAATAAGCTAAGTATATAGTAATAGAGGTAATTAGAATATATAGTTATCGCTTAGATATATCTCTTAGAATCTACAACGTATTCTACTCCTAACTTCTATAGCTAGTCTTAAACAACCTACTACTAAGTTAAGTTTAAGACAACGATTAACCTAGACCTGAGCTTCTTAAAGGTAACTAAGAATATATAGTAGAAGCGATTCTTAATAAAAAGAGACGAGGACGTAGTATTAAGCTACTTATAAAATAGAAAGAGTATACTAGGCTAACCTAGGAATCTTAAGACGGTCTTAAAGATACGAAGGCTTATAACCTCTAAAGAGCTAGAAAGAGAGAGTAATATAACAGTTTATATCTAAAGAGTACTCGGTCTACTAACCTTTATATAAAACGTAACTTTATATAACCCTAGAAACTACCTTAGTAATTACCTTAATAGATATATAGATCTATAATAAAAGGTATAATAAGAGTTATAGCGAGACTTTAGAAACTTCAGCTCTTTATAGCTTATACGTACTATAACGAAAGCTATAACAAAGAGCTATAAATAAGACTTCTACTTAGAGGCCTCGACGTAAGAGATTCTACGTATAAAACCTCTTTCCTCGTATATAGAATAGACTTCTCTCCTTAGTTAATTCTTCTTAGAATAAAGACAACCTTATTTATTAACCTCTTTATATTCGGCCTATAATATTTATAGACCTAGTTATATTTACCGACGGCTTTTACTTAGACGACAAAAGTACTAGTAGAGGTATATATCTTATAAGAGGAGAGGTTATTCTAAATATAAGGCTCTTCCTCTTTAGTAAAACATTAGAGATATACGATATAGAAGCCAAAGCTGCCTTATATAGTCTAGAACTTACTCTAGACTCCTCTTTCTAGGCCTCGTCTACGAAGTACTAGATTTGCCTTAATAACCTCGAAGCTATACTATAATTAATCTACTGATCTTATAGTACCTTATAAGAGACCTTTAATAAGGTATTTAACTTAATATAATTATACTCTAGAAAGATATAGATAAGATAGTACTCTAGCTATATAGGAATCCGTAGTAATAAGATTATAAACAAAGCTATAAAGAAAGCAGCTTAATTAACCTCTTCTAGTTCCTCTTCTCTACTCTATATAGCTACGCTTAAGAGAGAGATAAGAGAGACAGGGATAAAGCTTATAAACTAGCTCTAGTAGACGACACTCCTAGATCTTTATAAAGACCTAGGACTTACTTCCTAGCTCCTGAAACCTAAGACTCTCCGGTTACTAAGAGAGATCCTAGCTTAGCTAATTATAGCTCGAACCAGATATAGAGACTTTATAGTATACTACCTTCGCTTCTTCTACTTAGACACGCTTCTTAAATCAGAGGATTATAAGTGTAGAATAGCTAAAGTCTAATTCTACCTACTCTTTTATAGGCTAGTAAATAACAAAGACCTAAGACTATTAGCTAAGACTAAAAGGAACTCTTAACTTCTCTTTAGTTCTTACTACGAGGAACTCTTTAGTAAGATCTACTCTAAGACCGAGTTCTATACTAAGATCTATTCTATAGAATAGCTTAACTCTCTTTTCTTTTTCTTTATCTTTTATTTATATATCTTCTTTGTTTTTCTCTAATTCTAAAAACTAATTAAGAATAAGAGCTATTCTAGAAGTAAGTCTTCTTTTTAAACTATCTCTTATAAATTAGCTCTCTCGTTTATACTCTCTATAGCCTAGAGTATCTCTCTAGCGTTACTTACTCTCTTTTAAAACTCTTTTAGAACTTAGTCTACACGTGCTATTCTCCGCTTAACGTTAAATAGTAATAAATAAATAAATAAAATATATATAATAGCTACGAATTAGACTTCTTTCGAAGTTATATAATCTTTCTCTCTATTATCGTCTACGTTAGCCTGTCTACTTATAACCTAGTTCTCTTACTACTAGCGTTTCGTATTCGGCTTATAGAATACTTAGTAGAAACTTTAATACTACTATTATTAAGTAGATTACTATCTACTATAACTACGTTTAATAGAAATCGCTTCTTCTTATTATAAATTAGCTAGGTTAAGATATATAGTATTAGAAGCTAAGCTAGGCTTATATATAGATTATATAACAGATGTAAATAAATAGCTTTTACTAGTATACTAGCTAGCTAAAAGATATAAGAATTAATAGATAGACTAATTCGCTATTCTACTACTTAATAGGAATCCTAGTATAATACCGCCTATGTAATATCAAGGGTTATACCCGTGGAATAAGTCTCGGAGTACTCCAGCGACGCATTCACGTGACCTCGCTTGGCAACGCATAGACGTAATAGAACCTTCGAGAGTACTCTTAGCAGAACCCTCTAGAAAGAGCTAACTAAGTATATAAGTTAACAAGGACTCTAGCTTAGAAAGGACAATCGAATCTTCTTATATATAGATAGCCTCTATAGTTCAATTTATTAGCACTTGCTACAAGCTCTAATATTAGATTCGATTCTAAAAACAACGAGCCTTTATAGTAATACTAGAATATATTAGGCTATTTTAGCAACACTAGAATATAACAGGCCTTTATAGTAATACTAGAACATATCGGGCTATTTTAGTAACACTAGAACTTAAGAGCTTTTATAGTAACACTAGAACACATCGGGCTATTTTAGTAACACTAGAATATATCGGGCCTTTATAGTAACACTAGAACTTATAAACTATTTCACAGCATTTATAGAACTTATAGACAATAGAAGAACTATAAGAAGGCGGTATACTGAATCAGCTACCTACCTAGTTTCTATAGTATATTTAAGAGTAGTAGAATCAGTTAATATCTACCTAAGAGAATAATCGTCTACGGATTATAAACAAGTAAAAGAAGGATAAGGAAGCTCGCTTATAAATAGTCTATAATAATAATAAACCTAGGAAATCTCTTCCTCTACTACTAGAATTTTATAGAGACTTAGATAAGCTAGAAGCTTAGTTATAATAAGCACGAGCTAAAATCGAAGTTAACTACTATAGATATACTAAATATATTAAGTTTTAGACACTTAATAGATCTTTATAAAGTAAGGTGCTCTGTAGAATAGAAGTATAGATATAGGAACAGGGTAAGCTAGAGCTAGCTAATAGTAGTAATTTCTTAGATTAAGTAGAGTTTATATTTAGAGACTCGTAAGCTAAGGAAAGAGTATAACAAAAGCTAGAATCCTTCTACTAAGGCCTAAGACTATTCCTAGAGGTCTTTATAAAATAGCAAGCCTTACTTATAGAGTCTAGAGAAGGATCTTAGCTAGATAACGCAAAGAAGGTGTCTCTTAACCGAATTCTTAGTAATAAGTTAGTTAAGGCAATGATTATAGTTCCTTCTTAACCTAACTTCGAGTCTTACTACTCTATTATTAAAGAAACAAACGACTGCTTAAGAGCTTATAAAGCTTAAATATTAAGATCTAGGGCCTAGACTCTCCTAGAAATACTATAGACCTCTTAGAAACACTTAACAGATACTATATAGTAGGTAATAAGCGGTAATATTACTAATAGACCGAAAGTCATCTATAAGACATCTGTAGAAGGCATAGATTAGGAACTAGCACCTACTAAAGTCTTAACAACTAGTACTAAGCATACTAAATAGGTGTCCTAGGAAGAACAAAGCAACCGTGCTCGTACTAGTCGCTGTCTTCGCTATAGAGCTACTAGTTATTTTGTTTAAGAATATCTATATAGACTACTAAGACAACCTATAACAGCGGATTCGGTCTATAAACAGAAGGCAGAGGTTAAGGAAGTAGTACCAGAATTAGAAGAAGAAGATAGTAATATCTCCTCGAATTTAAAAAACTAGTAGCTTCTATTAAAAAGCGTAGGTAGAGGCGACGAAGGGAGTTGTTAGTAATAGATACTTAGAGACATTTTAAGCAGGAATATATAGACGAAAAACCTCTTCTTATATCAGCTTTAGTAAATAGAGTAGCTACTTTATAAGCCTTTATAGATTCAGAGTATTTAGTCTATAGAATTGTTTTAGACTGTTTTATCTATTATTATCAGCTCTCTTATATATAAATTATACTAAGGTATTTACAGTTAGTAGAAGGAGTATTAGAGGATGCTATATCCTAAGTAGTATCTTTTAGTATAGATATTAGAGGCTACTAGCAGAAACGGGTTTATACTTATATAGTTCTTAAGATCGAGAGCTATAAAATAATTCTAGGAAAATCTTAGTTAAGAAAAGAGTAAGCTTTACTTAACACTGCTAAGGGATGCTTACTCTTCTAAGACTCTAGGTTAGAAGTTTATAGTAAGCTAGAAAAGTCTTACTCCTATAAGTAAGTAAGCGTAGCTATCTTCTACTTTCTTATAGATTATAAACATAAGCTATAAGTTTTCTTAGCTAGCCTCGTAGACATTAGTAAAGCGTTAGTAGAGAAGAAGTATATAGACCTGTAGACAAAGCTGCCTAGCTAGATTAGTCTAGAATTCTATCTAGCTTTTAATAGAAAAGAAGTAAATAAGTTACTAGTACACCGACAAGGAATTAATTATAGTATTAAGCTTTTATAGATAGACAGCAGATCTAAGGAGACAGTCCTATAGAGGCTACTCTATAATATATTATAGGACAAGCTGTTAGTACTCTATAAAACCCTAACAGAGCTACTAGATAAGGAATTTATTCAAGTAAGTAACTCTCTAGCAGCTATGCTAGTACTCTTCGTATAGAAGCTAGGAGAGGGTCTATAGTTCTATTATAACTACCGAGTACTAAATAAGTTAACCTATAAGAACCGCTATCTATTACCTTTAATCTAAGAGACACTTAACTAGATTAGAAAAGCAAAGTAGTTTATAAAAATAGATATTATTACTACGTTTTATAAGATATGAATTAAAGAGAGAGACGAGTGGAAAACGGCTTTCTAGACACGCTTTAGGCTTTTTAAATAGCTTATTACCTCTTTTAGGCTTATAAATACTTCTAGTATTTTAAAGCGATATATTAATTATATACTTTAAGAGTTCTTA
Organism: Calycina herbarum; assembly: GCA_001414485.1. Taxonomy (NCBI): domain Eukaryota; kingdom Fungi; phylum Ascomycota; class Leotiomycetes; order Helotiales; family Pezizellaceae; genus Calycina; species Calycina herbarum. The sequence continues at coordinate 230,625 of LLEY01000069.1, forward strand.
GACAACTTTGTCTTAGTATATATCAACGATGTCTTAGTCTTTATAGACAGCACCTATAACCAGCACCGCGAGTATATCTATAAAGTAATATAAAGGCTTTAAGATACTAAGCTATAGCTTAATATTAATAAGTACGAATTTAAAGTATAGTCTATAAAGTACCTTAGGTTTATTATAGAAGTAGAGAAAGGTTTATAAATAGACCTAGCTAAAATATAGACTATTATAGATTAGAAAGCACTAATAACAGCAAAAGACGTCCTTAGCTTCCTAGGATTTACGAATTTCTATCAACGGTTTATTAAGGACTTTTCACAGATTATAGCTCCTCTCTATAAACTCGTTAAAAAGGATATTTCCTTCTAATAGACAGACGAAGCGAATAGAGCCTTCGAACGGTTAAAGCAGGCCTTTATAGAGGCTCTAGTACTAGCTTAGTTTAACCTAGATTATAAGACGGTCCTAGAGACAGACTCCTCTAGATATTACTTAGAAGGCGTATTCTCTTAAGTAAAGAATAGCGTCTTATAGTCTATAGCCTTCTTCTTAAAGAAATACATACCTACTGAATATAATTACCTGATATATAATAAAGAGTTATTAGCTATTATTCGTTCTCTTAAGAAATAGAAAGCAGAGTTAAAAAGTATTAGGCAGTTTATAGTACTTATAGATTATAAGAATCTTAAGTACTTTATAATAGTCTATAAACGATCTAAAAGACAAATACGGTAGTAGTTAATACTTAGTAAGTTTAACCTAATAATCTAATACCGCCTAGGTAAAGAGAGAGGACTACTAGATATATTAATAAGAAGGGACTAGGACCTCTTAGAGAAGAGAGATAAAGGCCTTAATTATAAAATAGTATAATTAATTCCAGATAAAATAATTTAAGAAAATACTATATAGCTAGCACTAGTGTTAATAAACGAGAGGAATTAAGTAAGCGACGTAGCGACGTAGTAAGCGTTTATAAACTAACTATAGAACCTCTAAGAAGAGGGAAAGGTATAGAATAAGAACTTCAGGCGTCTTATAGATACTATCTACTAAGGAGATAAGGTGTTTCTAGTAGACCTCGTTTCTCTAGTTAAAGTCTCTATCTCTAACTACTTAGTTAATAAGAACAGTGATTTACAGTTTAGGGGTAGACTATAGATCCCTGACTATAAGCTACTATAGACTGTAATTATATAAGAACTCTATAATTCTACACTTACAAGCTATTCTAGTAAGAATAGAACAATTATAATAGTCTTAAGAGAGTTCTTCTAACTAAACCTATAGACTATAGTTAAGTAGTTTGTCTTAACTATAGAGTTTATAGATGTACTAAGGTCTAGAGAGATCGTAAACAAGGCCTACTTCGTCCTTTACCAATTCCTAAGTAGTAATAGTAAGAGATCTCTGTCGACTTTATTAAACTACTACTTATAAGTAAAGGCTCTAATATAATAGTAGTATTCATAGACTGTTTAGGTAAAAGGGTACTCCTTATAGCTTATAACTCGACTATATTATTAGAGGAATTTGCTCGCTTATTTATTACTATATACTATAGCTTATATAGACTACTAAGATTAATAGTGTCTAATAGAGGCCTGTAATTTATTAAACAAGTATAGAAGACGCTTTATAACTTCTTATAGATTAGACGACGGATCTCTATAGCCTTTTATCTACAAACTAACGAGTTAATAGAACGGGTAAATACTAAAGTTAAGACACTTCTATAGCAGTAGATTAATATAGCTTAGAACAACTAGGCCGACTGGCTGCTAGTAGTATAGCTAGCTTTTAATAGACAGGATTTAATATTAACGAGTATAAGCCTCTTCTAACTTAGCCACAGCTATCCGTTATAGACTATCGACCTCTTAACAGACGTCGTAGCACCTATAAACACAAAAACACTAATTTAAAAGAGCGAAGCAATAGTAGCAAAGATTAAGACTATTATAGAATAGGTATAATTATTAATAATAAGAGTATAATAAGACTAAAAGACTTAAGTAAATCGTTTATAGAATACCGCTCCTACGTATAAGGTTAGAGACAAGGTTTACTTAAGCTTATAGAATATATAGACAGATAAGGCTAGTAAGAAACTAGATACTCGATCCGCTAAGTTTATAGTTATCGAGGTTATTAGCTCGTCTATATATAAGCTAGACACCCTGCCTAGTATCTATAATATCTTTAATATAGACTTATTAAGGCTAGTAGCTATAGACCCGCTACCTAGTTAAATTATAGACGATGATCAACTACCTATAATATTAGTAGACGATACTATAGAATAGTAAGTTAAAAGAATACTAGGTTAACAGCAAAAGAAGCTCTTAGAGAAAGGCTCTCGTACTCGACTCAAGTATAAGGTTAAATAGACAGAATACGTAAACCTAACATAGGAACCTACTACTAAGTTAGAGGACATAGTAGCCCTAGACACCTACCTTCAAGAGTAGGAAGAGGGGTAATATCAAGGGTTATACCCGTGGAATAAGTCTCGGAGTACTCCAGCGACGTATTCACGTAACCTCGCTTAGTAACGCATAGACGTAACAGAACCTTCGAGAGTACTCTTAGCAGAACCCTCTAGAAAGAGCTAACTAAGTATATAAGTTAGTAAGAACTCTGGCTTAGAAAGGATAATCGAATCTTCTTATATATAGACAGCCTCTATAGTTCAATTCATCAGCACTTACTATAAGCTCTGACACGTAACCTCTAGCTACGTAATAACTATTATACTATCCCCGCTTCTAAGACAGCTAGCCTCTAGCTATAAGCGTAAGTAGTTAACTATAAGATTAAATAAGCTCTATAGAGTTATTATCTATATCCTCGAGAGTGCTTATATAAGAATAAAGCTAATAGTATGATTTTTACTAGATATACTAAGTATATAATACGCTAGCTACTTTACTTAGAACTATAGTATCTTTAAGTAACCGAGTACTCGCCTAGCTAGCCGACTCCGAGCCGACCTACTAACTAATCTTAGACTCTCGGTTATAGATTCGATTAATTCTTCTATAATAGACGTGAATAAATAGCTTTTACTAGTACGCTAGCTAGCTAAAAGACATAAGAATTAAATTAACAGACTAATTCGCTATTCTACTACTTAATAGAAATCCCGGTATAATACTATCTACGTAATCTCTAGCTATATAACAGCTGTTATAGATTACTCTAATTAAACTTACTATCTACGTTATACTAACGTAGAGTATATATTATTTAGATCTCTAAACTAGTACTATTATTAGAGATCTATAAATAGAGAGTTAGATAATAATATAAATAATACTTTCTAGCTTATACTACTTATATTTAAGTTATAATATCGTTCTAAGTATTTCTAATCTATCTTTATATTATATACCGCGTTATTACTAAGCTAAGTACCTCGTAGCTACTATAATATATATTTATAGTTAATTAGAACACTAGCTAAAAGTTTATACTCTCTAGCTAGTACTCTTATCTTTCTAAATTAGAGTGTCTAATAAAGCTTATAAAAAGTCTTATAAGAAGTCTAAGAGCTTTTTAATATATAAGAGATTCGTAGAATAGATATAAGCGAGTAGGTTTAAATCGTTAAAGATCTAAGTAGAAAGGTCTAATATTACTATACTATAATACTATTAAGAAGTCTATGTTTTCAGCTAAGCTAGAGTTGTTAGAATAGATATAGAAGTATATAAATAGAGGTAGAGAAATACTAACTCTTCTTAGAATAAAGTAATTAGAAGAGATAATAGACTATATAAGATAGATCTAATATAGTATAAGAGTAAGTGTTATAAGGTATTAGAAGATAGGCTTTATTAGTAGAGTTAGGTTATCTATAGTAGACGTACTAAGAAAAGTTTATAGAAAATTATAAAAGAGTTATAAGATAGATAATAGTATATCTTTAAACTAGACTTATTTAGACTTAATTAAGTTCTTATAGATATAATAAGTTATAATAAGATATCGAGAGATTAAGAGAGTATAGAATCTAAGGTTAGCTAAGATTAGAAGAAATAATAGAAGAAAGCTAGTATTTATATCGTCTAAGAAAGCATAGCTAAAAGCCGCGTAGTACTAATATAAAGACTTAGTCTCTACTCGAGTAGTACTTAGTTACGTATCTATTAAAGTAGCTTAGCTCTCTTCTAGATATAGAGATAGAATTTATAGATTTAACTTTTAATATAACGTAGTTTATTATTAAGTCGTCTATATTATCGAGTCGTCTACTTTTCCTTAGTATTAAACTTTAAATATTAATAAATCAACTATAATATATTAAATTAACTAAAACTAATCGGAATCTAATAAACTAGATATATCTATAGCTTCTTAACAAGTTCGCGTATTATAACTAGCTTTTCTATAAATCCTATAGTACTATCTAGACGATTACCTCTTCTTATAACTTCTCTCTACTATATATACCTACTTATCTACGTTCTTTTATAATATAATATTCTATATATCCTCTATAATAAGTATACTACCTTAACGTATATAAGCCTTTTTAGCTCTACAACGCTTACTTAGAGCTTCGTTTACTACTTAAAGTATATATACTTTTATAGATAAAAGAGTTATTTTATAAGCTATTCTCTCTATACTCTTTACTAACGTAGTAACTGTCTTAAAAAGTAGAGTTAGCAAGCTTCCTTAGTAATAGATAATTCGATTTCAAATAAGAGTTGTTTATAAAAGAGCTTTAGCTAGATTAGAAGAGGTCTAGAAGACCTAAGAGTTAGTATTAGCAGTAGAGAGTCTAGTAAGTATTAGAGTTTATAACTTTATATTAAGCTTTGAAATTATAGCTTATAAGTTGAAAGATACTAAGCTAGCTCTACGAAATCTAGGCTAAGCGTTTTAGGCTATTATTAATTCCTTATATACTACTATAAAAGCTAGAAAGAACTCTACTTTTATAATATAGTTAATATAAGCCTTAATAAACGTTTTAATCTACCGACTATATACCTGCTTTAAAATACTAAAGTATCTAATATTAAGTAGCTAGATTAGATAAGACGAGTAGAGAGGTAGTCTAAGAGTTATAATATTATATATCTTATAGTATTCTTAGAACTTAGCTAATTCGTAACTCTTATATCTATTAAGAATAAGTATTCGATATAGCCTCTTTATATAAGTAGTAGTATATTTATTAAAGTGTTTTAACTAATCTAGATCTGTCTTATTATTTATCTATCTATTACTTATTAGTTTAATAACCTAGTTAGATAGAAGGCCGCTGTTAGTATACTAGTTTATAAGATAATTCTTCTCTTAAATTACTAAAAACAGAGAAACACTCTAGCTTTTACTATTAATATAGGTAATAGCTATAGTCTATTCTCTATTCTCTAGCTAAACTATCTTATCTCTACTATATCGATCTACCCGGGTTATAACTATTATAGCGTAGATTATATCTATTATAAACCTAGTCTCGTCGAAGTTATAGAAGTCGTAGTTTAAAATCCTATATTTTACTCTTATATTTTCTACTAGTCGAAACTACGTACTAATTAGCTTAGGATCTTCGTATAAGACTTTTTAGAAATTATAAACGCGATTAAAACACGTTTTAAAAGCTAGTTATAGTTATATAAATCGATAAGTCTAGAGCTTACTAACGCGTTCTATCTCTTTTAATTTTAGAATAAAATTAGCTATATCTTCTATACTAGTAAGCCGTAGTATAAACTCTCTAGAATCTAGCTTAAGTATATTCTAAGAAATCACCTTCTTTTCTAGTATAGTTAATTTATAACGATTAGGTTGTTATTCGTTATAAGAAGTTTAGCTAGCTATTCTATCTCTAAGTATAGTTCTAGAGACTCTATATAGTTTTACTATAGTCCGAGTATTTATTATCTTAGATAAACGAATAGTCTTAATAGCTAGAATAATTCGAGCTTCTTTAGTTTAAACTTCTATTTATAGTAGTTGAGAAAACGCGTATTAAAGTTAGTAGAGTAGAATATAAGAAAAAGTAGACGACTTAATAATATAGATAACTCGATAATAAACTACGTTATATATAATTTATATATAAGAGATAACGTGTTTTATAAGCGAGCTGGCTATATAAGCGAGCTAGCTACTTTTCCGAATAACTTATTTTTAAATATAAATTACTTAATACTAGAACAAGCTATTATATTATATAAGATACTATAAGATTATTCAGAGTCGTTACTATCTTTAGTATCTACTATTTCTACTTAATAAGTACGAGAATTATATCTAATTTTACTATAACGTCTATAGTATCTCTCTATCTAAACCTTCTTTTTTATCTCTCTACTACTCTTCTAATCGCTATCTTCTATAGAAGTAATTAAACTAATTACCTCCTCTACTATTAATATCTCTTAACTCTGAATATATTTTCTTTTATAACTCTTACGCTTAGTTATAGCCTTAGTTACCTTACGAAGATCTGTAATTTCTTTCTATATTAATACTATATCGTATACTATCCTAGTAGAGCCTTTTTCTAGCTAATTAAGAGACTTAATAATAGAACTAGACGATAAGTCTTAGTGTCTTTAAATCCGGTCTCGAATAAGTGTTAATTAAGTCTCTATCTCGCGTATATTACTTAGTATTTTAGACTTCTATAGAGTATCTTCTAGTATAACTAGAGTTAGTATATAAAGCTTTAAATTAAGCTTTAATAATATAACTTCTAGGTTATATAGAACTAGTCTAGCGCCTTGAAAACTCGCGTAGATATTATTCTTTATAAAAGCTTTATAAAAAGCTACTTTAAAAGCTTAAAGAAAGGTTTCTTTAGTAATATAGTTAATATAATTATATACTAAGCTAGAGATCTTATTTCTATATACTCGTTTTAATAGCGAAAAATAGCTAATATTAAGCGGCTATAATAAATACGAAGAATATAGAGGTATATAAAGAGTAATAATATTAAAGTCTTTATAAAGTCGCTAGAATTTAAGTAAGTTATAGCTTTTATAACTATTAATAATTAGTAGTCTATATTCTTCAATACTTCGTACTTTTATATACTTATTAAAATGCTCTAACTATATAACCCTAAGCTTATTATTTATCTAGCTATTAGTACTAATATTAATAACCTAGTTATATAGTATATCTATATTCTTATACTAAGAAGATATAAGCATCTTATCTACAAAGATAATAAATAGCAGGATTACTTAATCTATTATATTAACTTCTTAAATAACTATAACCTATTTATAATTACCTAGTTGAACTTTTTCACGTCTTCTACGTATCTCTAAACTTATAATAATAAGCTAAGATAATATAACATCTATTATAAAACCGGTCTTATTAAAATTATATATATCCTCGTTTATAATACTATGTTTATTCTTAAATAACTATATAAGTATAAACTATAAGCTAATAATCCGTAGATCTTTAGTTAAAGCTCGCTAATAATTATAAGAACGACTCTATCGAGTTTTTAGCTTAGGTATATACTAAATAAAGTTATCTAGCTAGTTCCTATCTATAGACTATCTATCGCGCTTCTTTAGTAAGTTATTAGCTATATCTTATACTATATCCTTTATAAGCGAAAACCCTCTTAAATCCTACTCTAATATATATCTAATTATCGCCTCCTTCTCTAGCTTCGTAAGTTTCTTCGAATTAGGCTTATAATCACGTCTTAGTTAGATTCTAACACGTCGGCTTAAAATAGTAGATTAAGAGGTATTATAAGCCTTCGTAGTACTTCGTTAAGTAATTAACACGTCGTTTTCAAGTACTTAGATAGCTAAGTTAATCTTATTTTCGTTAGAAGACATTTAGACGTTGTTTAGTAGAGATAATATAACTAGAAGTTAATAATTATTATAAAGTTTAAAAGGTAGCCAGCTCGCTTATATAACCAGCTCGCTTGTAAAACACGTTAGATAATAATAAAGTCTAAATCTAATATTTCTAAGACTCGAATATATATTCTATCTATTACTTATAAGTTTAATAACTTAGTTATATAGAAGACCGCTTACTTTTATTATTATTATAAGCTAAATATAAAGAGATTAATAGATAAGATTATCTTATTATAAGAAGAATTAACTAAGAAAGAAAAGAGAAGAAGTCTATTCTACGTATAAGAAAAGAGGTTTTATATATAAAGACTATATATAATTACTAGTTATTAAGACGATATTAGAATCTCTTACGTCGAGGTTATATAAGATCACGTTTTATATAAAGGTTAGTAGACCGAGTACTTTAGATATAAACTGTTATAATTATAAAGCCGGTCTTATTAAAGTTATAGAAATTAGAGTCGATAATACTATATTTATCTATATATTTTCAACTAGTTAAAACTACGTACTAATTAGCTCTAGATCTTCGTATAAAGCTATTTAAAAGTTATAAACGCGATTAAAACACGTCTTTAACTCTAGTCGTCGTTGAATAAATTAATATACTTAGTTCTTTCTAATACGTAGTATCTCTTAAGATTCGAGTAGAAGATTCGTTATATCTTTAATATTAGCTAGATAAGATATAAATTCTCTCGAATCTAGATCGAGTATATATTAAAGAATCGACTTCTTCTCTAAGTCTATTAACTTATAATAATTAGCTTTAGAATCGAGGTAGTAGATTCGGCTAGCTATTCTATTAAAGAGGCTTATATATAATACTTTATAAATCTTTACTATAGAGTATTTACTTAGTTTTTTAGATATTTAAATAGCTTCGATAGCTAGAATAATTCACGTTTCTTAGGTTTAAATTTCTATAATAAATAGTTAAGAAAACGTGTATTAAAGTTTTAAAATAGTAAAATAAAGAAAAGTAATCTACTTAGTAATATAATCTACTTAGTTGTGACAAACCCAATCTGCTAGCTCTCTGGTAGTTATCCTTACCTATAGTATACACAGATGTAGCGGATAATCAGAGAAGTAAGAGGTAGTTTAATTAAAGATCTAAAGCTACAGAAGAGAAGAGAAGGAAAGAGGAGACTTCTAGAGGTCCTATAATATAGAGATAGCTAAGGAATCGATAAGTTATAGGAATGTCGATCCGTTTATAGAAATGGTTCCTGGCCTAGGTAGGAATGGTTCTAGGCCAGGCCAGGAATGGCAGGCTTTGCGGACGCCGGCGAGCAGCCGTACGCGAGTCACGTGCTCGGCGGTGGCTAGGTCCGTAACATTACCCCCCCCTTTGAGTAGAGCTCGCCCGCGAGCTCTGAACCTACTACCCCACAGGTAATTTATCCTCGTCCTCATGATATTCCGGCTCGTCTATACCATCTTCCCAGCTCTGTAACCATTCTGCTAAGTACCTAGGAGGCCCTGGGAGAGAAGGATTTAGAGCGTGAAACTCTTGAAGCTTATGCGGGCAGGTCGACCCGGAAAGCGTTTCCAACCTTTTCTAGGACTGTATACGGACCAGCCATCTGCTGGTCGAGCTTACGGCTTGGGCGGTCCATATTCCACGTCTTTGTCGATACGTAGACCTTGTCGCCCGTAGCAAAGTCTACTGGTCGCCGGTGCTTGTTTGCTTGCTTACGCTGGCGTTCCTGAGCAGCCTCGATTCCCTTACGGGCGGTTTCCCAGGCGCTGTACATACGGGTTACGTACGCAACTGCTTCGTCTCGTGAAAGCTGTTTACGGACGCTTATTAGCTCTTCCGGGCTCTGGCGGACCCAATCAAAGCTGGTACGTGGCACGTAACCAAGCTCGATTTGTATAGGCGGAAGAGTCGTCGAGTCCTAGGGAAGTGTAGCTTAAGCGTAGTCTATAATCGGCATTAGTTTAGACCAGTTATCTTGATAGTAGTTATAAACGGGCGAAGGCGTTGGTTAATCTACTGGTTTATATTCTTAGTTTAATCGTCGGTTTATATATATATAGCTGTAGATAGCTTGATCTTAGTCCCTAGGATCTGGTTAAACTCTTACTAGAACTCTAAGACGAATTGCGGACCGCGGTTAGAGACAATAGTATCTGACGGTCTGTAATAGTGCTATACGCGGTCGAGGTAGATCCGTGTAGTCTTTTTTACGTCTGTAGTCTTTAGGTAAGGGATAGAGACAGATCTCTTACTTAGCCGGCAGATAAAGATAATAATTATATCTATCTTAGACTTGTTAGAAGGGAATTCCTTAAAATCAACTAATATATGTTACTATAGGCGATCCGGGATAGGCAAGGGGTTGAGGAGTCTAGGGGGGCGGTCTCGCGGCACGTAAGAGCGACGGCAGGTCTAGTAGTTATAAACGAATCGTTGTATATCTAAACGAAGGTACGGCTAGTAGTAGCGGTCCGTAACTAGCTTTAGAGTCTTAGATTGTCTAGAGTAGGCTACCGAGACTTGATTATAAACCTTGCTTAGTAAGCGTACTTTAAGATCGTCGTCCTCGGGCAGAACAAGCCGTTCTTAGTATAGTAGGAGGCTGTTATAGGTTGTCTAGCTAGGGCGTTCGTCTGTAGCGTACTAGCGGAGAGCGTTAAGGCTCGTACTTATACGATTAGCTTATAGGATATTGTTAATTAAGTCGTGTAGTCTGTCGGCTACTCTAACAGGTGTAATATCTACGGAAGAGTCTAAGTCTAGGTCTATAATAATCCGCGAGTCGAGATTCTTAGGCTATAAGAGGACTTATATACGAGTAGATATCTTTATTACTATTTAACTATCTGCTTCTTAGTCTCGGTAAGTAAGGGAATCCGCTCGATTCTAGCTACTAGGCTTATAAGTAAGTAGGAAGTTAAATCGAGAGAGGGTTTTAGCCTAGCGAGCTTGTTAGCTAGATAAGGCTTTAGTTGTTATAAAGTACTTAAGAGCTTTATAGTCTAAAACGACCTATATCTGGTGTAGAGACCCTTCGAGCTTAGGTCTCCAGGCTTCTAGAGAACGTATAATAGCTAGTATCTCTTTGTCGTGAATCGGGTAGTTAATCTTAGTAGGTATTATTATCTTAGAGAAGTAAGCTATAGAGTGCTACTCTTGACTCGGCTGTAACTGAAGAAGTATACTACTAAGGACGCTGTTAGAGGAATCGGTCTTAACTATAGACTTGTATTACGGATTAAAGTGTATAAGAAGAGGTGTATTAATAAGCCAGGCCTTTAGCTCGGAGAAGGCGTCTTAATAAGCAGGTGTCTACTAAAACGGCTAGTCTTTACGAGTTAGGGTTGTTAATAAGCGTGTAACTCGTCTATAGTTGAGAATAAACTTCCGGTAGAAGTTATAAAAGCTAAGAAAGGACTGAATACCGCGGACTATAATAGAGCGTTCCTAGTTATAGATTGTTTCTGTCTTTTCCGAGTCTACTTTAATCTCGTTAGTGCTTATATAGAAGCCTAGGTACTTCGTACGAGTAATGTTAAACTTAGATTTCTTAATATTAGCTTATAAGCCAGCTTTACAAAGCTATAAAAGAACCTTATAGACGTGTTCCTAATAGTCTAGCTCGTTCTCGGAGTAAATAAGAATATTATTAAGGTAGGTAGTATAAAAGTCGTCTAAATAGTCGAAGAGTACGTCGTTTATAAACTGTTGATATGTTACAGGTCTGTTAGTTAGTCCGAAAGATATAACTTTGTACTTATAGGCTCTGTAACAGGTCTAGAACGTTGTTAGTTCCTTAGACTTAGAGTTAATCCGAATCTGATGAAAAGCTTGTTATATGTCTAGCTTTATAAAGATACGAGCCTTGTCTAGATAAGTAAGAGTTTCGTCGATTAATAGAAGAGGATACTAGTCCTTATAAGTTAGATTATTTAGCTTATAGTAATTAATATAGAACCGTAGAGAGCTGTTAGACTTCTTAACAAAGAGAATCGAGGCTGTAAAGAGGGCTTGGCTAGCTTTAATAAAACCTTTATAAAGGTTCTTAATAAGGTATTATTTTATAGCCTAGAGCTCGTCTGTTAACTGGTAGCGGAGGGGGCTATAGGATAAGTCGTCTGCGTTTCTGTCTATAAGTTCGATCTTATAGTCGTATAGGCGACGAGAGGGAAGAGTATCGGACGTAGCTTTAGAGAAAACGTCTACGAGATCTTAGTAGGCTTCGGGGAGGCTTTCTTAGACCTATAAGTCGTCTTTTTAATCTGTAAGCTTTTTTTCTATTAAGTAATCGATCTTATAAAGAGAGGTACTAAAGGCTGTAGCTTTAGTATCTTATAGGTTACAGCGGTATATAGTAGCACCGATAACAGCGATGTCTACCGGTGGCAGGTTGAGGCGTATACGTTTTAGGCGTACTATAGAGGCTTTACGGATATCTAAACCTATAAGAGCGCGGTTTATATTTCGTAAGTTGTTTTAGTAGTTCTAGTACTCGCTGTGACGTACGGCCAGGGGTGTAGTAGGCGGGCGCGCTAGGATCCGAGGGACTAGTAGCTCGTCGATAAGGCTTATAGATAGTTACAGGTCTTCTTAGTATTTATATACGACTTGTTCTTCTAGGGCCTAATCACGGCGATCCGTGTTAGCTTAGTAATCTAGGTTTAAGAGCCGAGTCTATAGGATTCTAGGATCTAGGAGGCGTAGCCGGACAAGGTTAGGAGAAGGAGAGAGATCCGTAGGCTATATAAGTCGTCGCTAGCAGGGGTTGAGTTATACGTTAAGCTAGTTAAACTATATATACCTAAGAATAAGGTCTTAATAGCTAGTATTAAGGAGGACTATAGAGACGTTGTACTGTTTACAGCTGTCTATATATAAGTAAAGAATAATATAACAGTTCGTAGACTGTCGACTCTGTCTATTAAAGCTATAAACTGTAATAGGAGTAGAAAGAGTATAAATAGTTAAAGAGAAGAAGCGAGCTAGCCTCTAAGCGAACTTTATACTAATAAGTATAAAGCTATTTACTCTAGTATTAGCTAGAGCAGAGGTTTTAAATCCGTATCTATTAAAAACTAAGTTATAAGAGACTATAAACTGTTTTCCTCTAAGTAGCTGACTTAGATCGATGGCTAACTAGCTAGGACCTCGGTAAAGTAAGCCTAGGGGGAAGACTTTCCCTAGACTTAGTCGTTTTCCAACTGTTCTAAGTCAGACGTAGGCTTCGTAAGCTTATTAACGTCTGTAATAAGCTTAGAGTTCTCAGGGCATTCGCGGGCATAGTGCCTAGTCCTCTTATACTTGAAGCAGGCGTCGTCTAGTTTCTTATAAGCAGGCGTTGGTTTATATAATAGTCTGTAAAGGCGGGGGGCCGGGGTAGAGGAGGTTGTATAAAACGTAGTTTAAGTAGTAGTAAAAGTTCTAGCTAGGTAGGAGGTAGTAGTAGTAGTTATAGGCCGGGGGATAAGACGAGCGGTTCGTAAGTTGCTTCTACGAAGCTGAAGTCTTTGTAAGTTCTTATTAACAAGTCGACACTTGTTTGCTAGGGCTGTACTTATAAGTAGGACGTCTAAGAATAGTAAGATAGACTGTTATAGAGGTAGCGTAAGCTTGTTATATAAGTCGGGCTGTAAGTCGTCTGTCGGGATCCGTTCAGTGCCTGTAAGGTATAAGAAGCGAGTATAGAAGGTTACGAAAGTCTCGTTATCTCTTATAACGAGCCAGCGGAATTCGATATAGGCGTTCTACGCTTTAAACGGGTTCTCTAAGATATTCGTAAGATATATAATCATTTCTTTTATAAACTAAAACAGCTTAGATCCCTTCTAGTAACAAGGCGCGAGATACTTCTAAGTAATATCAGCTATATAGTTAAAAACGTAAGCTATCTTTGCTTTCTCTAGCTTAAACATAGAGGCGTTAATAAAGAACTTGTCTTTAATCTAGATCTTCTAGTTGTTAAAGGTTAGAGACAAGCTATCTATTAAGAGCTTAGTATTCTTAAGCTTAACTATAAACAACCTATGTTATCTAGTTTCAAATAGAGTATTCCCTTGCAGAGAGGTACGGACGTCGTCTAGTTATTCTCGTAGTAGGCGGACCTGTTCCAGGGCTATAGCGAGCTATTAAGCGTCCGTAGGCTAGTCGGCAGACATCGTTATAGACGACTCAGTTGTAAGGACAGAGGGTATAGGTAGAAGAGCCCTAGGCTCTTATACACGATGGTAGGCACGGGTATACAGGGCTATATAAGGCGCTGGTAGTATCTACAGGCGGTTTATATAGACCGTAGGTATCGTATTAGAATCGTAACAGATATTCTAATCCTTCCTAGAAGCAGTAGTAAATAGAGAGAAGAAGGGAGCTTTAGATAATATAACAAACCTAATCTACTAGCCCTCTAGTAGTTATCCTTACCTATAGTATACACAGGTGTAGCAGATAATTAGAGAAGTAAAAGGTAGTTTAATTAAAGATCTAAAGCTATAGAAGAGAAGAGAAGGAAAGAGGAGACTTCTAGAAGTCCTATAATATAGAGATAGCTAAGGAATCGATAAGTTATAGGAATATTAATCTGTTTATAGAAATAGTTCCTAGCCTAGGTAGGAATAGTTCTAGGCCAGGCTAGGAATAGCAGGCTTTGCAGACGCCGGCGAGCAGCCGTACGCGAGTCACGTGCTCGGCGGTGGCTAGGTCCGTAACATTAGTAGTAAAGTATATTATAGTTATTACTTTTTTAGTCTTTAAATAACTTATTTAATATAGAGCTAATTTCTAAGAGTTAAAAGTTATAATAACTTACTAAACTATATAGTTATAAAGATATATTAGCTAGTATTTAAAGTACTAATTCTTAACTCTTTATCTTAGTACTAAATAAAACTAAAAGTTCTTAAACTCTTAGAAAAATACGTTCTAATTTTCTTATATAATATATATTATACTTAGCCTTACTTAGCCTTACTTAAAACGTGACAAAAACGTAACCAGAGCTGTATTTTGCTAAGAGTCGATTTTGAGATAAATGAATTATCTCTCTCGAACCTTGGAGTTTTCTCAAGGTCACGTGGCAGAATTAGGGCACTCGGCAAAATTTCCTCATCCGTCTGCAACCTCACGAACAATTCGCGGTCCGTCAACTTTCCCCTCTTCCACCCGACCATCTCCAGCTTCACCACCTACCTCCCCCAAGAGCAATCATGGGAGTTCCCTTCGATTATGCGCCCGATCGCCCGGAGCACATCGATGCCATCCTCAACGGTCTCGATCGCTACAACCCAGAGACCACGGCCGTCTTCCAGGAATACGTCGTTCAACAGTGCGACCAAAAATTCTACGACTGCTACGCCAACCTCGCTCTCCTAAAACTGTACGTAGCCCCCCCCCCCTCTTTTCCGTCTCGTAAGCTTGAAAGCTCGAGAGAATATCATGTGTCAAGTGATGACCGTTTGTAAACGTTCTCTATTACCTGAGGGCAATGAAGAATGAATCCCTTCTGCCTTTTGAAGTTTATTATTAGCTCTATCTGAAAGACATCCAACAATTCTACCTTTGTTACCGTTCGCACATCCATCAAGCAAATTACTGACTCGATTGATTCTGCAACAGATACCAATTCAACCCCCACCTCACCAAAGATGAGACCATCACCAACATCCTCGTCAAGTCCCTCACCGTCTTCCCATCGCCTGACTTCTCCCTCGCACTCCACCTCCTCCCACCACATATCCTCACCCCTCTCTCCGCATCATCCGCTCTCCCAGCAGCTGGTGACGCCCCTCTCTCAGAAGCCGTCCAAAAGTTGAACATCCTCAACAACCTCCTCGCACAAGCCTCATACGCGGCCTTCTGGAGCACCCTCGATAGCGATGATCTCTATGCCGATCTCATCGCCGACGTCGCCGGTTTCGAAGAGTTAATCAGAATCCGAATCGCCCTCACAATCTCCCAATCCGTCCGAGAAATCGAGAGACAAGTTTTGGAGAGCTGGTTAGGCATGCAAGGAGATGCATTCAATAAATTCGTCAACGGAGTTTGCGGGTGGGAAATCGAGGGTACCGTCGTCAAGGTCCCATTAAACAAGGAGAACGAGGCCAAGGGAACGGTTGTGAGAGAAAATGTCAAGATGGAGCAATTTTCAAGAGTTATTAGAAGAGCGTATGAGCAGCCTGCTTGAGTGGAATTTTAAGTGGTGGTTGTATATGAAGATGGCTGCATGGCATGGCCACGGCACGGCATGGGGTGGTTGGGATGGCGTTTCGGGGGCGTTTAACTCGTGATAAATGATCGAGGCAATGAAGTGATGAAGCACCTATGGCTTGATGACCAGGTCAGGCTTGATCTCGTGAGGGACACATTATGCCAGACAGAAAGAAATAAGCAAAAACACATAAACACTAAGATATCTACTCTCTCTTCTTGACCTTTGACTTGGCCTATTTGACCCACGACGAAATCTTCGAAGTTAACAAGAAGTTTGAAATACTCGTTCTCTATCCCTCCCTCATTCCATCACCAATCATTTGTTTTTTCAATAGTTTACTCGGTACTCTTTTAGCCCCCGAACATTTTCTTTAGCTTACTTGGCGATTGATGGCTTATCCGTAACTCTCATTTTTGGCACTCAAAGCTTACTCGATGATTAACTGGCTTACTCGTAGCTAGCTTACTTGGTAGTTGGTTGGCTTACTCGCAACCTCTCCTTTTGGCCCCCAAGTTTTGCCAGCTTATCCGCTGCTTTACTGGCTTACCAGACACCCATCGAGTTACACAAAACCCCACCAAAATCTTGGTTGAGGAACTCGGAGAACTTCTAACATTGGAATTTCCAACAACGACAACAGGCACGCGAAGTAATCAAATTTCTGATTGTTTTGACATATCGAGTCCGTCCTAGCTCTTGGCTCGTCATATGAAAAGTCCTTTTATGGTATCCATTGCGAGCCAGCAATACACAAGCTCAGCAAGTCAAACAAACCCCTCCAAAGGATTCATAAACCCCCTCGCAATTTTTCACCCTTATTCCCCTCTTCCTCAAACCAGCATCTCATTACTCAAAAGCATCACCGTCCAGCATCCTCCCACTGAACCCCAACCCACTCTTCCACCCATCCAACCTCCCCCTTGCCCACATAATTCGGCACACAATCCCCCGCACAAACACCCACAATAATGGTCCCCCACTCCATGCCATCCAAGCCCTCCTCATTATGTTCCAACTCCATAATAGCGTGGGGAGTAAGTTGACATTCAAAATTGCGTTTTCCGCCGCAGAGGTTACATCTTGGTATGCCACCTCCTGCACTCCCAGTAGTTTTAACCTTCTCATTCGCAGAACTTGAAGAAGACAAAAGCTTGCCAACAGCGTCTGAAGTGCTATACAGGAGGGGAGAACCAGCATACTCATACCTCAAAACCTGCTCCGGATTATACCCCACCCTATCAGCAAACATCTGGAACTGGGTATCAATCGTACTCTCGAAAACCTCTTTATCCTCTTTCCCACCTCCAGAACCAGAGCCTTCATCAACATCCATTATTTGTGGTATTTCCATTTTTTCTAAAGGTTGTTTATCTAGGATCTCGTAATCTGCGTCTACGAGGTAGAGCTTGGGATATGGTTCTGGATATGCTTTTGCGTCTGTGGGGAAGGGTTCGGGAATTGGTGGGGGACCGTAGGTTTTTTGGGGGTTGTTTAAGGAGAGGGCTGAGGCGAAGGTTTGGGGGAGGGTTGTGTTTGCTTCGGAGGAGGGTGAGGGTTTCGGTGGTGGAGGTGATGATGTTGTTGGTTTCGCAGCGAAAGGATTTTGTGCCATCGTACCCGTCGTCGAAGTTGAGAAAGGATTCGCCTTACTTCCTCCCGTCGAAAAGGGATTTTCTTTTCCTCCTCCTCCATTCAAGAATGGGTTTGCCCCTCCTTCTTTTCCTATTGTCCCAAAGAGCGTTTCCCCAATATTAATCTTTGGTTTCTCTTCTTTTACCTCTTTCTTGCGGTCCTTCTCCTCGCTCTTCTCCTTTCCCATCTGATCAGCCTTTCCAGCAGATCCTCTACTCCCCCTCAAAACCCTCACACTCCCCTCCCTCCTCCTACACGCCTTATTCCTACACCCCAAAATATAAAGCCTCCTCTCCTTCCCCGGAAACGTAGTGGGTAAATCGGCGTTCAATTGTAATAAAAGGACTAAAAAGGAATTGCAGACTTTGCATTGGGCTAGGGAAGCTGAGGGAGGCTGAGCGGGGTCGAGCCATGTCTGCGCATCTCGCATTAGTGTGAATTCATGTAGAGTTGTAGAGGAGAGGTTGAGAAGGGGAGTATGGGAGGGGAGTGGAGAAGAGGAAAAGAACATACAGCATTACCCCCCAAATAACTAATAATATCATCACCCGGTTCCTCATCCGCGTATCCAAGGAGAACGTTCGTTTCCGTGTACCCCTCTTCTGCGACCTCTTCCTCCTCGGAATCGCTATCGTATGGTTCCATCTCGCGTCGCAGAGGCTGTAAAAAGTGTGGCAAGTGTCGCGGACAAACCCTGTCGTTAGGTAGGAATTCTTGGTCGTTGGTGTTGCAGAGAACCAGGAGACTGATCTTGGTGTGGGTGGTGCTTGAATCTTGGAGGGGCAATTAAATTTATTTTTTCCACAAGGCTGGATGAGAGTTGTCCAATCAGAGGATTCAATTTTGGAAGGTCAGCCTCGTCCCTTTGGCGAGCTCAGAAGTGATACAAGAGGGCTAATAAATCACATAAGTTATCAAAGTATTAAAATATCTCGCTCTGATATTCGACACTTGATTCAAAATCATCTAATATACACAACTCTTTCCATCCCATCCCATTTCATCTCCCTCTACCCTACTCCATCCCATCCCATTTCATCTCCCTCTACCCTACTCCAGCCCTTCCTTTCCCTTCCTCTCAAACCTGCTCACTGAACCAAAGAGAACCTGACGCTCCCACGCTTGCGCTACTAAATCTCGCGAAGGCGCGGACGCCTGAAAACAAGGAGAAGAGCGCAAAACAGTACTATAATTATGGGATATCATCAAGAAAAACCACGGAGCTGTTTTATGCGCAAACAAAAAAATCATGAGTCGTCATTTACACAAAAATAATACCAAAATCCTCAACGCCCCAATATGTGCATCGTAAACAAAGATTGAAGATTGAAGCAAAGAATGCGCTAGTATGCACCCCGAATCTTAGCGTACAGATTGGTATCGAGGAAATTATAGTTCTGGTCGATGTAACAGAATGGATGTTGCGAGAGAAGTGTTTCCGCAGTAGGTCGCTCAGAAGGAACACTAGATCAATGAATTAGCAAAGGAACCCGAGAAGAAATTGAAAATGGGGAACTAACATGGTAAAACAATCAGCCATAAAAGCCACCGCGATAGGACTGATCTCCTGCGCAACATCGTCAGGCACGGGAGGCGCTTCATTCAGACTACCAAGTTTGTAGATTGCTCCCACAGTCTCCTCCTTACTCCAAGGACGACGACCAGCAAACATTTCGAGAACCACACATCCCAATGACCAAATATCGACCTTGGCAGAATAACCCTGTCCCTGAGACCGTACAACCTCCGGAGCCATCCAGAAGACAGAACCTTGCATGTTATTAGAGGCATCATTGCCATAGATATTATCCGATTTCTTCGAGATACCAAAATCAGAAATCTTGCAAGTCCCATCAAGATCCAGCAGGATGTTGTCAGCCTTGAGATCTCGATGAAGAATTCCCTCTCGGTGGAGATACGCCAGACCAGCCAGCGTTTGACGGGTGAGAGAACTGACAACCTGCTCCTCAAACTTTCCATGTTTCCTCAAACAACTTCCCACACTACCACCAGAAATATACTCCAAGAAGATACTTATAGACATTTCCTTGCGTTCGCAACCCAGGTATTGCACTATATTCACATGATCGAGATGCTGCATAGTATCAATCTCAATGTCGAGAGCGGCAACCATTTCTCGCATCTTTTCTTTATCGTTTCCGGCTGCCTTGGCGCTAACTTCGACTTGCTTGACAGCTAAAAACTCTCCAGTTGTCGCATTCATACCCAGGTAGACACGCCCATAAGTACCCTTTCCAATCAATTGACCCTTGAACCACCTAAAGGTTGCTTGTCGCTTGGGTATTGTGTCTTGTGGGATTTGAGGAAGAAGCATGCTACCCCGTTGAGGTTTGATTTGTACAATGTTGGCACCAAACATCTTTGTACTCTTCCTACGAAGAATCATGCTTGATGCACCTGATGGCATTGGAGCAGTGCTGGTAGTGAATCGTTTGTTGGCCTCATGAGCTCCTCTGGCAACTTCACGAATCGACTTCATGCGACCCAGGCCTCCTGATCTGCGAACATTTCGCTGTGCAATGCTTTGCATAGAGCCGGGCCGTTCTAGAGCTTTTAGTGTTGACTCATCCGAACCCAAAGTGTCGCTATCGTTGTAGGAAGAACTATTCCGGAGCGAATCCAAGCGCGATGGGCCCGATGTGCTGATGGACATGCCAGCTTGTGCAGCCGCAAGCTGTTCCAAGGTATCATTTTCTTGTATAGGTGATACCGGTGGAGAGCTACTTGAGCCTTCTTCCAACACCGGCTGATCAAGGTCGAGGTTGGGGAAGAAGTCATCAAGATGGTTGATGAGGGCTTCAGCGGGGGGTCTGTTTGCCCATACATCTTCTCGGGCAAATGATTCGCGACGAAGGAGTTTAGCATTCATTTCCTCAGAAGATTCTGCGGACCAGCCACCCTCAGAAGCGGAACCAGGCGTACGACGATGAGGCCGTCTGGTAGAACTTTGGCTACTTTCATCATCAAATTGTGGGGTTTTGCCGTTTGATGAAGCGCTCTGCTGAGGTGACGTAAAAGATACTGATAGACCCTTCTTCGACCTCTCGGTTCTGATCGTCAAGCTGGGCCTCTTACCCATGACATCTTCGTTTCCTGAGGATGCATCACCAGAGAAGTCTCTCCTCACGCTTGGCTTGGCAGCCAACTTTCGGGAAGCCAATGGAACAGCAAACAGACCATCATCAGAGTCATCATCAGAGTCCTCTTGCTCTCCTGGATTTGGCGACTTTTCAAATGCGATGCTCGGGTCATCAGTGAAATCGAAATTTGGCCCGTAAGATTTGCGATTGCCTGGGACCATCATTCCAGCATTCTGATGGGCACTGGTAGGGCTAAGCTCGGATGGTGAAGGAACTTTCTTGGCTTCTTCATCGCGCAATTTCGCAACGGAGGATTTTTGAGGAATCTTCAATGACAATGATCTATCTCTTCCTGCAATATCATCATCGCGATAATCTGGAACGACGAATGGTGTATCGCCTTTACTCCAAGTCGTGCTTCCAGGAGTGCCACTTTGAGATCTTGGGCTGCTCTTGCCTGACCCCGTAAAGTCGACACTAGCCATAGCACTTCTGCCCCTGTCAATTTGGCCACTGCTGCTTGGTGGTGATCTTTTGCTAGGCGTCGAAGGTCTATGTCCTGGACCAGGGTGACCAACGCCACCCAGTCGACTTCCCATTCCAATGAGTGCGGCAGCAATTCCACCTGCGGCTTGTGGCGATTCAGGTTTTCGGCGCGATGGCTGCTCCTGAGGTGCCCAGGCTGGCTCACCACTACCAGATAGCCGTCTGCCTTCACTATCTATGCTGCTAACAGAAAGACGAGCATTTTGACCGCTCTTTTTGCTCAGAGAGTTGGCTTTGATTAACGTTGCGGATTCAGCGGGCGGTGGAGGAGGTCTCCTCTGAGGATAGAGGCTATCGGGCTTCTTGTCCTCGAATGGAGAATTTCGTGGCTGGTCAAAATCAACATTGCGCCCAACAATGCCAAAGGATCCATCAGCAGAAGGAGTAGTTTCCTTGCTTGCCTTTTTCTTTTCCAGATATGCTTTTTGCTTCCTTTCCATCTCAGCTCGGTGATCATTAATAGCTAACTCCATGAAAGCCGTCTTTTCGGCTTCGGAGAGTTGGCTCTCACCATTCTCCTGAGTGGCTTTGAACTGCCTCAAGCGGTTCTGAATAGCATCATTCTGGTCTATAATCGGTACACTAGGAGGATCTCGACTAGTAGACGGAGCACTTGCCTTGATGGTATTTTGACGAGATGTTGGAGGAGAAGAGCTAGATCGTGCTCTCGTTCCATTGAGTCTGGCATATGTATCCTCGTCCATCGGCGTGCCAACGGGCAAGCCAGGAGATACACCCTTGCTTCCAACGTTCAACCCGAGTCCGGGGGATGCAGCAATTGTTGGTGCTCGAATATAAAACTTCAACCCACCCGGCTGATCTGCCTTTTTCCTTCGCTGCAAAAGAAGGTTCTTATCATCGAGCGCTTCTTCGTGTTCTGATCTTCCGAGTTCAGTTACAAACAACTGAGCAAGCTCGGAATTGTGAATGCCCATCTGGTTACATATGGAGCTGCGCAGTTCAGTGGGGTGCTCAATATCAGAGATATCACACATGCGATAGTTCCATCCATCCATCGTAACAAGCACAAAGGTCTTGCCCAACTTTCGACCTTTATAACCTCCAGCGAATCGATCGTACTCCGAGGCAGAAAATGTAGATAAAGGTCGGTCAAGAGACGTCTCGCTAGAGTTACTGATTTTACCATTTCCAAGAACAGAAGGCTTGAAGGTTGCATAAGGACTCGTGGGAGACTCCAAATTGGTATCTTCAGGCGATGGAGCTCCACCGTCATCCTTCCTCTTTTTTCTGAAATGCTTCATCAAAAACCCTTTCGGCTCTTTGGCTGATGCTGGGTGATCCAAACTTGCTGATCGGTCTCCGGGCTCTAATGGCGAGGGTCGAGCACCATCCACTCCATGGCGGCGACTCTCTTGGTTCCGGACGAGGTTTATTTCTCCTACCGCGCCTCCCATACCACCACGTAATACTTGTGCTGCCCCAGGAGGAACACCTGATCCATATATGGCAGCATTTGATGAGACCGAATCTGTACTATTGGTTGATCGATGCGAAGAGAATTTTCCACTTCTAGGTGAGGCAGCCAAGTTTGGGTTGTTGGGGGAATGCAGAATTGCAAATGTTCCAGAGGGGCTTCCGCTTTTTGGGCTTCCGTCCGCACGAAGGCCCCCCCGGAGCATACCATCACCCTCCCCACTGATAGTAGGGCTATGTCGTCGACTCCCTTCACCATCGATGTTCCGAAGAGCATTTCTATGTGTATTTCTATTTTGTCCACCATCCGAGATATTAGTATTAGCACCTAAAACAGGCATTGTCGTGCTTCGAACGGATATTTTACGAGAGGGCAGTAGACCACTTTTGAACATGGACTTTCCGGGGCTATCATCGTCATTTGCTGTATTTGGGGTGTTGACATGTATATCACGTCCAATATTTGGTGACGATTCTAGTGTGCCCTCGGTTCCTGCGCTTGGGATATTTGCGGTCGAGGATTCTCGTCGTACGTGTGACGACTTAGATGGATCTTGAATTTTGCCCGTAACGATTCCTCTGATCAATCGACGCATTCGTTTCCCTTCTTCGCGCTCTCTGGCTTGGTCCCAGCCAGTTCCACTGTTCGAGCATTCCTTGGCCAGTCGCGGATAAACCTGCTGGTGCATCATTCCAAAGTTCCCTCTCCCTCCATGACCACTACCCAGTTCCAAAAACATTGAGCCGTAAATATTGAGCGCTTTGAAAGTCTCCTGCCAATCTGCAGAAAATTGGTTACTTGCTAGCCAAAGTAGTACACGGTCCATTGACCATTGTGATCCAGCTTCGTGTGGAGAAATTGGCGTGTTTGAAGTGCTACTGCTATTTTGTTGGGTTGAAATGGAACTGATTCCTCGACTGGACATTTGCGAATTCATATTCGAGCTCGTTGGAGTCGGAGTGTATTCGGGGAGGTGAACATTGGGATATCGAGTGGAAGGTGTCTGGTATGGTCGATCGCGATCATTGTACCAACTCGTGCCCTCGTCCATGGGTGTATTTAGATCTTTTCTCGAGCCATCAGATATGGCAGAGAATCTATTTTTGGCAGTATTAGCAATTCCCCGTAAAAATGAAGAAGATCATAAGAAGAAGAAGAAATGAGGTAGAGAACTCGTACTCAGCGCTATCTCCTCTAGTAAAACTAGGTTCTTGTCTACCAAAACCAGGAATTCCGACTCCAGGCCCAAATGAATCTCCATGTGGTATGTAGGTGGCAGACATCTGATGCTCAGAAGCTGGAGGCGGGGGTATTGACAAGGGCGGAGGTTGATGATTGACATATGGTTGACTTGGATTGTACGCTTGATGTTGGCCGCTGGTGGGAGGGTTTGGTGGTGGTAATGGAAACCCTCTCGCATCATAAGACCTGCCCCAACTTCCTTGCCAATTCGACTGTAATCCGCCAGGTGGAGGACCAGGCGGAGGGGGTATCATAACACCCGGATGCTGATGCGATTGACCGGTCAAGGGACGAGGAGGCGGGGGAGGTATCGACATCATATGCGGTTGAGAGGGAGGAGACATGGGCGGCGGAGGAGGAACATATTGCCTCGAGGCATCTGGCACTCGCTGGCCCGGTTGATACATTGCTGCTGCTCCTGGGCCTACGCGCGTCGAGGGCCGATATGGGGAGTGCGGACTGAACAGAGGTGAAGGTAGGGGATCTGCTGTCACGGCAGACCTCGATCTCGGTCTCGAGGGAGCGCTCGAGGCTGCGATGGTTGGATAAGGCGAACCTGTTCCGCCGACTCCATACAAAGGAATCAGCAAATTGGAGGAGCTGCTGAGGGTGGGTATGTCGTTCAAATACAGAGGAACGGCCAACTCGCGATCGTTGTTGTTGTTGGAGGGCGCACGCCTGGGAGACGGCTGTGGCCTGTTCAAATCGGAGTGGTTGGAGGTATTGGAACGGGTCGAGGAAGCTCGAGGACGAGAGCTGTATCCGTTCTGATTCATATTCCGACGCCGGGCAAGCGCATCTTCGTGCCCGTACTCCGTATTGAATGACCCGACGCGTTCAGTTTAATGATCCTTCCTGGCGATGCAAGTGGTTGTCGCAGTTCGCACACTCCACCAAATGTAATCCACCAGAGGGATAATGTTAGGTACCGAGTGGTGGCCCTGGTGGCCCTGCGCGGCGGTGCAAGTGCAAGTGCCGGTGCGTCGCGTCGGTCGGCTGGCTGTGGGTGGGATGGGTATGAGGTGAGGCTATCGAGAGAAGGGAGTTGAGTGGGAGCAGAAGAAAGAAGGAGGTTGAAAGAGAATTAGTCGCAATGTTTTGTTTTTGGAGAGAGAATTGGATGTGTTAACCAACAAATTTTGGTAGTGTAGTGGTACCTCAATCTAGCAGATCCGGTGCAGTACAACAGAGCCCATTCACGTTGTAAAGCCCCGCTTTTTACGCGCTGCACAGACACTTGCCTTACTAAAACGACCGTACGCATACAATGTAATTAGGTGGGGGGATAGTAGGATAGGATAGGCACGGATAGGGTGCGACAGCCGGCAAAAAGTCTCGGGTTACAGTGATGAACCCTGAACTGAGAAAAAAAGTACTCTACTTTTGCTGAACGGCTCGGTACCTGGAATACGAATTCTTACCTAGTCGGTAATATGCCTACTAGTACTCGAGTAGGCATCTTAAGCTAAGGATGCTTTTTCCTCAACGGTCTTCACCGTTTTCCCCAAAATCAAAATGATGGACTGGACAATCATACTTGACGCTCCATACCGTCGTCATCCACTGTGGGGTACTTGGTACTTGGTACTTGGTACTTCTACTTCTCGCTTTCTTTCCGTCGTGAAATGTTCCACCCGGGTAATCGCTGCATCAAGCGGCTGCTCTGCACCTGGAAAATCAAGTCAATATTGACTTCTACCGAGTTTACTGTCGAACCGGTGTAACCTTCTCTCTCGGCTTGTTTCTCCGATACGGAATTTCGTTTTTATATGTCGAAAGTCTCATATATGGCTTGGTCCTCGCCTCAAGCGTTCTCAGGTGAGACTTTTCTGCACCCAAGGATCGACTCGCATCATCCTCCTTGCATGAGAGAATCATTACTAGCAGGCATTCAAAGATCCTCGATAGACGAAGTAGAAATCCCCGGTTCTATATTTTCTACTTCTTTTGTTCTTTCTTCAAAACTCATGTGGACATGGCTCTCTGACCGCCGTCTCAGACGAATAAGGAGAGAACAGGCGATGTCTTCGGGGTGGACGGGAAACGGGTTATTGCATATGGAACTCAGTCTGGAACTTTTGGTGTCGCTGCTGGAGAGGCATTATTTCTTCTTTTTTCTTCTAGGTCAAGAAAGTTTGTTGGGTCATGTTATTTATTTCTTGATACTCTAAATAGTTGGGGGACTTTCACATGTGAAGGGTTCACCAGTCTCATCAGCAACTGGTTATCCTCTGGTTACGAGGCATAATTATAACAATAGTGTCTTCTACTTCCCGTCTCGATATTCTAGTAATGGCCCTAATCCTTCCTTTTCCAAAACTTCCTCTTTATTTCGTTTCCCGCCAATCAAAATATTCCAACTAGGTGTTCAGCGTTATGTAATTAAATCCGATCCACCCGATAAGCTCCGAAATCCTCCAAACTAAAGCTCCAACATACATCTATTGCAAGATATAAATTTGATACAACTTTGACTTATAATCTTTTACTTCAAACTTACTCTGGCACGAACCTTACCTTGGCCCAGAATGCCCACTCCTGCTGGCTTCCAAACAGTCTTCAGATTCGTCAAAGATGTACCTGATGGTACGAACGGTCAACCTCGAGTAACCAAAAGAAATCGCCAGTCAATATCTTGTACCACATGCAGAACCCGAAAGTCAGACTGTTACATCCTATAATCGTATCAAGTCATCAAAGCTCACAATGTTTACAGATTGAAATGTGATCGACAACGTCCATGTTCCTCCTGTGTGAAAAGAGGGGATGGTACCCCATGCACTTATGCCGGACCACCGAAAGATGCTCGAAATCGCCATGTCGAGTCGAAAGGTTCAGAAGCTCAAGTTAGGCTTCAAAAACTCGAGGAGATGGTCACGAGTTTGATGCAACATACCAAAGATCAAAATGAGCATCGTGGGAACTTGTTGGCGGATTTAGCCATGACCCCGCCCGAGATTATTGATCTGTCTTTGAAGCCCTCTCCTCATAACAGTTCAAATGAAGTCCCCCGTACGTCTTCAACTACTACAGGCCATTTGGATGACAATGACTCGGGAACGAGGTATTTGGGTGCCACCAATTGGACTACCGTTCTTCAAAATGTACGTCAGCTCACGTCAATATTCCAAATCTACTAATTTACAGTTTCTGTTAGATACGTGAAATTCAAGATGTACTTGATACTGGTGCAGAAGAGGAACCGACGCCAAACAATTTATCCGCTGAACAAGATATTCTACTCGACCAATCTCCACTGGTGCCTTTTTCTGTACTGTGCAGCTCGCTTCCACCACGAGCAACAGTTGATAAATTGATGGCTGCTTATTTCAATGCAAAACACAATCAAAGTCGTGAGTCAAATAGGCTTGAATTGTAAGATATTGACTAATTGTGGTAGCAATTATTCACAGTACAAAGTTTCTAAGAGAGGTAAATATCCCTTGACTCCTTATCACTCAATACTAAGAAATACTACCAGTACGAAGCATTTTGGAAAGATCAATCATCAGCCTCTCCATTATGGATCTCAATGCTCTACTCAGCAATGTACCTCGCCTCCCAATTCAACGAAGCAGCCGGCCTAAGCAACGTCTCCCCCACCGACTCCCGCCTATTCCTAACTCGAGCCCGCCAAGCCCTCCTCACAGGCGAATACCAAAAAGGAAGACAGTACTCTATCGAAGCCCTCCTCTTCTACTCAACATGCAATCACATGCTCCGCGAAGACTACGAATCCAGCACCTGGATGATAATGGGCATCACCGCAAAACTCGCCCTGCGAATGGGCTACCACCGCGATCCCAAAACTTTGAAAAACATCACCCCTTTCGAAGGCGAAATGCGAAGACGGATCTTCTTCTTTGTCGGGGTTATGGATTTGTTACTTTCTTTCCAGGCGGGTCTACCACCTACGATTCAGGAAGATGAATGCGATACCGAACCCCCTAGTAATTTGCTAGACACCGATTTCGCGGAGGACTGTCAGGTTCTTCCTCCCTCTCGTCCTTCTAGTGATCCGACGCCTATGCTTTATTTCTGCGAAAAGTCGCGTCTTGCGAAATTCCTTCGTCGTGTTATACGACATGCTCTTTCACTTAAGGATCCCTCATACGAAGAAACGATGAGACTCGAATTCGAACTCTCAGAAGCCTACCAAAAAATACCCTCTTCTCTCCGTACCCGACCCCTCAATTCTTCGTTCACGGATCAAGCATATATCATCCTTCACCGTCTTAACCTTGAACTTCTTTACCTCCGTTGTTCCTGCGTCCTCCACAGAAAATATCTAAATCACAACCGTTACAACCCCGCATACCAATTCTCCCGGGAAAAATGTCTGGAATCCGCACTCAAGATTTTGGAATATCAGAAGGAACTACACATCGCTTGTCTCCCAGGTGGTCAACTATATGCAGATCGTTGGATGCCCTCCTCCCTCATAATGTACGACTTCCTCCTCGCCGTCATGATAGTATGTCTCGAACTCTACGAGTCCCGTTACGAAAAAGGCGATGAAAGCACAAAGAGAAGACGATACGAAGCAGTCAGACAGAGTTACGATATGTGGTGTTCACGAAAATTAACCTCGAAGGAGGCGAGGAGAGCGGCTAATGTGCTAGGTGCTATGCTTAAAAAAGTCGGTAAACCGGGGGAGGTGATGGCTATTTCTAAGATTGTTGAAGAGAAGGAGGAGAGAGGAGGAGTAATGGATGTTCCTCCTGGTGCGGGGATTGGGATTTCGAGTACGCCGCAGGATTCTGGGCAGGGGTGGGGGATGATGGATGGGCCCTTACCGGATTATTTCGATGGTGTTTTTGGGGCTGAGAGTAGTGTTGATTGGGTATGTATTCTTTTTCTTTTGTGCTGAGGTTGAGGCAGTTTTGCTAATAAAGAGTAGGGGTTTGTGGATCATTATTTGGGGGATCAGGTGGTTATTGCTGGGAATCAGGAGTCGTTTTCTGAATGGCAACTTTGAGATCCATTTCAAGCTAGGGATTTGAGTTGGAAGTCTGGGAAGAAGCTTAATATAAGTATCCTATCTTCTGGTCATAGAAGATAATACAATTGCGAGAGGTGAGCAAACCTCTTGAAGCCTTCTCAAAATAAGAGTGCGACCACTCAGAAGTCAATCATAGAACTGTGTTGTTTACCAATTTGTTCCGGGGGGGGTGTATAAAGAACCTTTGTAATGCAAGGAGCAGATTGCAAAAAAGTCCAACATTCCCCAAACTATGACGCTTTCGCAACCTTACCACAACTCTATCATAACCAAGTCAAAAATATCGTTCCACGTAACCTGTTATATCTTTTCTTTTTTTTATTTTTACTTTGATTTCATCCTAACCTTGAAAATTCTTGAGAATATTCTGCTTTGAAGATTTGCCGCTAAAAGCAAAGCTCCTGTCGAAAACCACTTCAATCATCAAGCAAATTGCAAAAGATTTCTCTATCACATCACCTTATTATGGGGCAATCAATTCACTTCCTCCCCGCGTATTTCACCTACTGCATTATGGGAACTGGTGTCTCCTTCACACGTTCCTCGGAGGATGAGTGGTTTAGATGTCTCTGAGTGATAACCCGACCTTTCACAGAAACACTGCTCACATTACATAATAGTGCATGCATACATCTTCTAATTCACTTCCACAAGACATCTAGCTATAAGAATACCCTCGACACAACTCGAACCATTATCTCAAATAAACAAATACAATCAACAATCAGCAACATGTGGTGAGCTGCCAGATTCTAATCGATCTCAAGATCCTAAACGTCCTTCTAGATCAAAATACCACCCGGCTATCTCTATTCATCGCATTCTTCTCTTAACAATCAGTTTTTATCTGAAAGTAAGGTGGTTATTTTCGAAAATAAATCTGCCGTGGAGAAGAATTCGAAATTCAGATATACTTGTCAACTAACAAAATAAGCGATCTCTCATGGAACTTAATTTACTAACTTCAATTGTCGAAACTTGTGTCGAGCAGTCTTCTGAGTCGGCAGCGAGTTGAGACGTTGCTTGCAACATTATATGCGGTTATACTTAGCATTTCGGAGTAAAGTCTAGCTTGGAATCTTTTCATCTTTCTTGAAAAATACTTGAAATTCGTGACTTACATCTTAACCTTATAATAACTCACAAAACAGTGGATTTTCATCTCATGCCATTCACCTTCCACGCCATGTCTATCTATAGAAATACCTGACAAGCAAAGCATTGAAACAAATCACTCCGGGAAGATGCCCAGACAGTTTCGGTTGTGCTGCGTGGCCCAACGGATACCGATAGCTCGACTCTATTTATCCCAACTAGGTAAAACTTCTCGGATAATTCCATTCTCATAACCCTCCTCCCTCATGAAATCATCTGAATGTGTTTGAGTCGTTATCGAATTCACTTCCGTCGTCGAAATCAAGTCTACTCTCGCTTATTCTTAATTATTCTCCACTCATTTGATTCAAACTTACCATACCTTCCCGATCATGAATTTAATTCACTTCTGAAACCCGTCGAGAGTATATTATAAGATTCTTCTTCTATTTTTCTCCTGCTAGCCACTAACTTCGGTGTACAAAAATCTGGTTCAGGCCAGAATGATGTATAAGTGTGGTGCTATGTAGCTAGGCTTTTGAAAGTAATTTTCGATAGCACGTTCTCGTTGGGGGTTGAAGTGAGTGATCATTAGAGATGAGGGATTGGCTGTAGAGAGGGGCTGGGCTTGATTTCGTTTCAGGAGTTGTCGATAAAACTGTTCTAGAGCTTCTGGACTTAAAGCAGAAGATGGGGAGAGTTTGAGTAGCAGAAAGTCGTTGTTCACATTTCACTACAACATCAAACCCCCCCAAATTGAGCTTCACATTGTGTTCACTTCAACCCCTCGATCTAGCGCGCTTCCTGTTCGCCTGTTTACGTTCACTATATAAGCAGCAGAGAGAACAACTAGAATCACCAGTCTACAGCTTCTCTATTAAGCGTTGCACATATCTTTGAAGTCCGTTTCCCAACTTCTCTACGAACACGGGGCGATCTTCTAGTCCAAGATAAGATGAATTCTGGAGACAGTTACTCTGCATCGTGTCAAAGAGGAAAGATTTTGGAAGACCTGAAAAAAGCTCGTTCACTTAAGGATTTGCTGTCGAAATGTCGCTTGCTGTCGAGAGAAGATCATAGTTCAAATCTAATTTCAGGAGTTAGTTGGTTTGAAGATTGAAAAATACATAATGTCGAACGTCATACTCTCAGGCGTCACGGATGACAACTTAACAGTCCAGTCAGTTCACAATTGCAGCATCACGAATGCTACAACTGGCCATGCCATTATAAGGTGTTATTTGACAAGCTTGGATTAGAAGGATCCGTGACTATTTAGTTGAATAAGAGCTCACATTCAATATTTTTTTATATCAAGTTGAACAGTTAGATGCGCTGAAAAATATTTCCTATCTACCTACTACTAGCTTAGATAGAAGGTGTACTCTACAAGTAGCTGCTACTCGGCTACGGATGCCTTGCCCTGAAAACTTTTCATTTGAGAGGTTATTTCCCGTGAAGATTATATTTCTCGTCGAATTCTATGATACTTTCAGATTCACGAAAGAAATATTTGGCTGTTTAATCCCCTCGTAAAACCTATACAAGTGAAGACAAAAAGAAACAGTATATGTGGTATTCCCACAAAGATTCGGATTCTAATTTCTGCTGCAAACAGGTGAATCTCATTGACTGGAATTGTCATTTAAAGCTGGTAAACTTCATCAACTAGACTTCAAATTCCTGGAGGATTTTGACGTTTCCAAGGTCCGCAATTAAGTCGGTCTCCTAAGTTACTCTGTATCTCGGTTGCTTAGGAGTCTTCGAGATCAAGGGGTGCGTTGTTCAGCAGTGCAGTTCTGCAACACTTTACTCAAAAAGATTTACAACACAAGCTGTCATGAAGTTATCATTTGGTGGCTGGTATCCGTGGTCTGAGGTAGGAGCGATAAGGGATTTTACCATATCCAAAGTCCAGACTCCAGAGTACTCATCACTTTCCTAAAATACTATCAAGCGATTTGTTGTAGAATTCAGGTACCTTTTCCTAAGGAGCCACTTTCTGTAAAAAAATTTGGACATCTTGATGGATTTGTTGCACCACCTAATTTTATGCCGGTCACGAGGAAGGCTGCAGTGTTATCGGCTTCTGCCGTTGCATTTCTGAGAGCTGACCGGTTTAGGCTGCACACACCAATTCAATAACAAGGTGTTATCTTGCACCTCAGCAAACCTATTATCGCGGTCGATGATGGCCGAAGGTCTCGCAGTTATAGGTCTTGTGTCCGCGATTGTGCAGTTGGTAGACTTCTCGACCAAGGTTGTGAACCGTCTCGACGACTTCGCAGCCTCGATCGGAGAAGTTCCGAGGACATTCCGGCACATTAAAACCGAGCTACCCCTCATCGCGGATAGTCTTAGACGGATTCAGGACCAAGCCAAAGCTAGCAGCGTTGACGCAGTTACCATCACAGCGACATCTGAAGTGATTGCTGATTGCAAGCGAGATATAGGGCAACTTGAGAGTATCCTCGATCAGATAGTACCTGCCACTGGAGCCTCGTCGTGGGATCGAAAGAAAAAGGCGCTGCTGAGTTAGAAACAAGTCGAGGAGATCTCAAAATCTCTGGGGAGATATGTTCGAGTTTTGACTCTTCACCAAGCGGTCCAAGCCAACGATGGGACGAAGCCGTCACCCCAACTTGCCAAGAAAATCAGTCAACAATCCTTTACCTTGATTCCATTTGATAGGAACGCAAATTTTGTGGAACGCGAAGATGTGTTTAAGTTGATTGACAATTCTTTCAAAGTCAAGGAGAGAAGCCAGCCAAAGGCAGCGTTGTTCGGCTTGGGTGGCATTGGGTAAGTTTTTTGCTTTGTCTTTGTGTTTTAGAACTAAGTTTAATGCAGAAAGTCACAGATAGCGTTGGAATACTGTTTTAGAAGAAAGGAATTGGACCCGGAATGCTCGATGTTTTGGGTCCAGGCTGCTACTGTTGCTCGATTTGAAGAGACGTACAAGCGAATTACAAGTGAGTGCGGACTTGTAACTCGGGAGGATTCTCAAATTGATACCATACCACTGGTACAGAATTGGCTCAAAAATCGACACAATGGACGGTGGTTGATGGTTATAGATAACGTTGACGACGACGACGTCTTTTTCCGACAATCCACATCCAATGGAAAGATTATTTCGCAATCTATTCCACGCACCGGCAAAGGTTCCTTACTGTTTACGACAAGAAGCAGGGATATTGCTCTTGATTTGATACTCCCACAATCGCCAATACGCGTGCCGTCATTGACAACCCATGAAGGGGAGCTTTTGTTGCGTACAAGGGTTGCTGGAGGAAATTTGGATGAGCATGCTGCTGAGTTGCTCGAAGAACTCGAAAACATCCCACTAGCAATCACACAAGCAGCTGCCTTTATGTCGAAGAGACGAAAAACAATTCCACAATACCTCGAATTATACAGAAAGAGCGATTCGACGCGACTTCGGATGCTAAGTTACGAATTTTCTGACCATGGCCGATAGCACAATTGTATGGAATCGGTTGCCAAAACCTGGATGGTCTCTTTCGAATCCATCCGAAGACTACATCCTAGAGCAGCCGATCTTTTGTTGCTGATGAGCTGCTTTGATCGGCATTCGATTCCCTCAGCACTTGTACAGAAGGATGAAGATGATGTTTTGGATTTCGAGGAAGCTATTGCAGTACTATGTGCCTTTTCTTTCATTGAATCAGACGAGGAAGAAACCAAGTTCGAGATGCATAACCTGGTCCAACTAGCCGCAAAGCTATGGATGGCCGAAGAGGACGAAAAGGGGCACTGGGCATTCGAAGGTCTCACGTCACTTGCACATAAATTCCCAGCACCAACACACCACCCAACACAAGAACATCGCACCGCTTGCGCACTCTTTCTGCCACATGCTCAGCTAAGTCTCGCGCATCTGTTCAAGGCTCAGCACGAAAAGGTAGAGCTCGCGCGCGCCACTCTGCTTCTTTCCGTGGCTCGTTTTGTCCATAATCAAGGTGCTTATACAGAGTCAGTCGTAAGAACTGAAGAGTCTCTAGATATTCGCAAGAGAAACCTTGGGTTGAGACACCATAGTTCCCTACAAGCTCTTGGCCAACTAGCATGAGTGTTATACTTTATTGGTCGGTCATCAGAGAGTGTGACGCATGGTAGAGTATGTCTTGAACTACGTCAAAAAGTTTTAGGCAGCGATCATCCGGAAACGATTGATTCTCTCAGCGACCTTGCGGCTTCCTTGGCATTGCGGGGTGAAGTTGAAATTGCTGAGCAGATGCAACGACAAGCTTTTGAAGCAAGTGAGCGTATTCTTGGGCCTGGACATCCTGACACCCTGAACTGCTTGTCTAGTCTAGCAAGTGCGTTGGCGTATCAAAGCAAGTTTGAAGAAGCGGAAGCTACTCTTCGACAGTCCATTCGCCTGGAAGTTAATAACCCCCTCATAAAGTTTAATAGATGGCGGCAACATAACCTTGCTGTCACACTTGAAAAACAGGGCAAATATGACGAGGCAGAGGAATGGTATAGATGTTCCTTGGAAATGAGAGAGAAAGATCTTGGGAAGTGTAACGTTGAGACTATTGTTACTCTGGTGAACTATGTGGTCTTACTAGACGAGCTAGAGAAATGGGCTGATATACGGAAACTTTCTGGGTGGTTCACTGGTGAACCGCGTGAGGCGTATAAGATGCAGGAGAACGACAACCAAGAATTGCGGAGGGAACTGAGGAAATTAAAGCCCTATGATTTTGATGCGATGGGCTCGGTTTCTCGTTCTGGGGATGAAGGCTCAGATGACGGTTTGGATAAAAACTCTGGGTGTTAGAGTACGTAGAATACGGCAACGTGCTGTAGTAGATAGTGTAGTGACAGATTACTCGGTTTCCTAACATTACTCGGAGTAACTTAAAGTAGAGTATAGTGCAGGATATCATGGCCTACCCTCCCACACACCTGTAAGGAAGTCTTCCGCCTGGGTAAACTCATAATGCGGTACAAGTCGATTCCACGCATCACCCACATCCCAAGCACCCTTTGCAGCACTGAGAACAGTTCCAAGAAGAACAGTCTTTAGCATCGCAGCAAGGTTATTCGCCTCTTCGTCCGTGAAGCTCGGATGACGCTTTCCCAATGTCCATGATGTCTTTAGATTTCCAGCTTCGAGATCTTCAAGTTTGACAACATCGGTAGTGAAAGGAGCTCCTGTTTTCTCACGTGAATAATCTTATTGGTGAGAATGGATAGGGTGTGACAAACCTCGAATTTTCTTTCCAAGTTTGATGATTTCAGAGATGGCTACCCGATTTCCTCTGATACCACCAGTTTTCGGCCATTCGCCATCGTAATCCACGGCCCGGGTAACAAATCCAGCGATATCTTG
The DNA here is from genome assembly GCA_001414485.1 of Calycina herbarum. NCBI lineage: Eukaryota > Fungi > Ascomycota > Leotiomycetes > Helotiales > Pezizellaceae > Calycina > Calycina herbarum. Next base: position 266,100 of record LLEY01000069.1, read on the forward strand.
GACTGTAGTCAAAGTCATGAATGCGTTCTCATAACCCTCGACGACGATTGCACGGCGGTTTTGGAAGTCGATGAAGGTGTCAAGTGGTGTTACGTATTTGGCTGTCTTATATGGAGATGCCAAATAGTCCAAGAAGAGTCCCGGTTGGAAGAGTGTATATTCTAGAACCTGGAAACAAGAGTTAGAACGAAATGAAACGTCAAATGAGTAAGGGATTGTTACCTTTCCCGTCTCGTTCACCTTATCCAGATAGTTTTTGATCTCAGTCTTCCCCGCCCAGAATGGCAAGTCCTCTTTACTTGCACTAGTCTATTTGTTAGATATCATGATTCTTCACACATGATAACATTAACAATTACTTACCATCCATACTCGCTTGGGGCGAACCGTTTCACTCCGGCAGCAATAGAAGCATCGATGAGGTTTTTCTGGGAATTGTTCGTTCTATCTGTCAAAAACTCATTGATAAAAGACAAAACAGTATGAATTCCTTGGAGGGATTCAGCGAGTTCGATCTTCTTGTTGTAATCTACAACTCGCTGGGTAACACCGGTCGGGCTCTCTCCACTAGCGGACTTCTGGGGGTATCAGCAAATCAAAAACCCATGATTTGATATTACGACTACTTACATTTCTCGACAAAATTGTTATCTCGTGCTTGTTCGTGGCAACCAGGGCATCTAGAATTTCCCGGGCAAGCTCTGGGGAGATAGATGAGCATAAATAAAAGGCGTTATTGGGTGTATCTCACCTCCCGAGCCACCAGCAACTGCAATTTTGACCATAATTGCGTTAGAGGAAAGAATCAGGTGAGATGAGAAAGAATTGATTCAAGTGGCTTGATATAGAAAAATAAAATGGAGGGGAAGAAAGCAGGATATAAATAAATCACTCAAAATATTTGGGTTCCTTCGGGAGAGTGCTCGACCAATGGGGAACCACTTTCGCTACCCGAAAGGAGTAAACAAGCTGTGACAAATTCGATTCCCGGGGCAATCCAAACATTATTTTAAACACCAAAACAGTTTAGAATATTAATCCAGATCTTTTCGAACAACCATTCCACTTGTCCGAGAACATCAAGTTACAATTCTTCCCCAGAAATTCAAAACAGCAAGAGCTGTCTACTGCGCGCCTTTGTTGTCCACCACGAGCGAAGCCCTCTCTAGCCTGAACTTATATGCATCAAAAACATTGAAGAAAATAACTAGACGTGAAATCCAAGATTGAAACATACAGCGAGTGCTAGTGAAAATCTGCGACTGAAAACCGAACCAAAATGAGCGCTATTGTTTTTCAAGACACAAGGTTCTCGTTCAGAGCACCAAGTCGAAATTTCAAGATCTTGACTGTCCTTGAGTGTTCACTTCTAAGCCATATTGCAAGGCTTGCGTACAAGCCAGACACACAGCCAGCTGCTGATGATTCCCCCAAATCTTGGGAAGTAAACATATCAATCAGCTCGGTAGTCTTTTTAAGTTCACATAACACCAACTGGTTCCTGAAAACTGCTTGCATATTTTCGTCCTCGATACTGAAAGTTCCAATCGAAACTGGAACATGCTCAACTGCGAATCCGGTCGCCTTCACCAGTGAGGATGGGCTGCTTTCTCCTGTGTCGGATGGCGGCGGGGAGGAGGATGAAGATGCAGATGGGTTGGCCATCGAAGAAGGTCGTGGTCCCCAGGAGCTACTGCCAGTCCAACCAGCTGCTTGTTGATACCAAATCAAGATTCGAGAGACAATGGATGCGTGGACCATGGCTCGATGGCCCGATTTGGCACAGGGACATTTGAGAACCCGAGTGAGACGCTTCATTGCATCTCTATTGAAATGAAGCACCTCATCTAATCGAGCCGAGACTGGAACAGAATTTGACTCCGGCGCGTGCAGAGAAGGGCCGGGACATATCAGATCCCGGAAGATCTCATATGACTCCCGAGCGCAATTGTGAGTCTCGGTGTTGGTGGTATTCTTTCCCAAAATGCCAGCGGGATCCAAACCAGAAGTGGGCGAGATCTCGAAACCACCCCCGAAACTTTCAAACTGAAGCCAATCCTCGAAGGGGAGGGAGGGATAAAATCCCGAAGTAATCTGGTTTTGGTAGTTGGATCCGGAAGAGAACTGGATGTTGTTCGAAGTCTCAAATTCCCCTGGTTCATTGACAATTCGGGGATTTATGGCGGAAATATTGTTCGTAGTAATGACCCGTGGGGAGTAATTCCGTTTCTGGGCGGGTTTTCCAAGGTTTTCACCGGGTCTTTTCCGCGAGGGTTTGCCACACTTTTGTGATAAACCATACACACAAGTCAAGCTGAGTGTTGCGCAGCGACCGCATTCAGGCCGAAGTCGATCGCATTTGACTTTCGTGTTTCCACAGGCATCGCAAGAGGATCGCACCTTTGGGGTCGGAACATGAGAGGACGTTGTCGTTGGGTGATTTGAATCACTCATGGTTGTTGTTTTTAAGAAAAAGAGGAGGCTGGGTAAGGGGTTTTCAAACACTTTAAAAGCGGCTGCTACACTTACACCGCCCTTCTCGCGGTGGACAGAAAAGCGTTAGTAAATATTAGATTCGTATTCTCTATATAATTCGTTATTCTAATTATTTAGAGTAACTAGTTTTAATTAGGTTAAAGATTTTTACTAATATTAAAAACTAAGAATTTGTATTTAATAGATTAAACTTAGTAAACTTAGTAAGTGTAACAGTTCCAGTCACATACGACCAGATCACGTGCGACCACGTGACCAGGTACTACCGAGGTTCTGCCGAAGACTCGCTTATTATAGTTAAATAGAGACAGAGCGTACTAACTCTTCTCTTCTCTCTTTAGTTTAGTTTTTCTTAATATAAAATACTATTTTATAAGTACTTCTTTTAGTATATTTATAAAGAGTTATTATACTAAAACTAAACCTATACTCTCATCTAGAAAGGTATATAAATATTCTAAAACTAACGACGCTATTTATAAATATAAAATATATATTTATCTTATATTAAATCCTTTTATACGTAGTAATAAGCTTCGACGCTTACTGTGACGGTTATAGTCACGAAGGCTGGATGTCACATGTTCGCTTAGATACACGCTAGTACTAGCGCACGCACTAGCGCGGATGACTTGTATTTAGTTCCCGGTTCTCTCGAGCTCTTCTGCTCTCCTCGTCTTTTGTCCTAAGAATAGAGTGTTGTTTGTTCTGAGTCTATTACCTGAAGCACGTCTGTCACATTACAAAAGACCCTTAGTTGAGGCTAAGTAATTCCAGGTCCAAGTTCACGATTACGTCCAGGTCCCAGGTCCTTGATCTTACGTCTCAATTCCTACGATTCACCATACTCTTGTGCGCAAGAACCCAACACTTCCACGAACACTTCCACGATTTCCACGAAACCTTCTTCTTTCTTCTTTTCCACTCTTTACGATGGATCCTCTTCAAGTTCAGTCCGCTATTTTCGAGTTGCAAGCTGAAGTCCAGCGTCAGCGCAACGAAATCGACTTACAACGTGACGAAATTACCTCGCAGCGTAACGAGATTACTTCACAGCGAGACGAAATTCACTTACTTCGATCATCTACAAAGTCGTCAGCGACCGCCAAGCCAAAAGCCTCTCTTCCAGATCCGGACAAGTTCACTGGTCAAACACACAAGTTCGACACTTGGCTTCCATCTATCCAAGCAAAGCTACGAGTTGACGGCACAGCAATAGGAGACGCTACAGCACAATTCTATTACGTCTACCTTAACCTTGACTCTCACGTTCAAGCCATGGTCCTTCCGCAACTCTCTCAAGCTGAACATACGCAAAGCTGGGACTGCCAGACAATTCTCGAGCAACTCGCACGTGTGTACGACAATCCAAACAAAGCTCAAGAGGCTGAAGACAAGCTTTACGCTCTTAAGCAGAATGCCGACTCGATCCCTGCTTACATCGCCAAGTTTGAGCGTATCCTTTACGAAGCAAGAGGACAGGATTGGCCAGATGTTAATAAGATCTCCACTTTTCGGAATGGCCTTAATTCCACTCTTCGCGGACGACTTTCTTAACAGCTCAACCTGCCTCGCGATTATCCTACATTTATACGTGTCGTTCAGCAATTAGCTGGTCGCTCTTCTTCTTCTATGCCGCCTTTTCAATCCCACTCCTCTGGTAACGGCAACCGCCATAGCGAACCAATGGACCTAAATGCTATTAGCATCAATACCATCGAAACATCCTCTTCACCACCACCACGAGCACGTTCTATTTCTCCTGAACGTAGAGACCAATATAGAACTGAAGGCAGATGTGTACGATGTGGCTCTTTGGAACACTGGGTTAACGATTGCAAATTACGTCCGTATCCGCCAAAACCAGGAAGTTCGCCAGTACGAAAGCAGGTAGCAAAACCAGGAAGACATATGACAGACCCAGACAGGGTAGTTATAGCCACTATCAATGACGATGATTACGAAGTGGATTCAGACGATCCAGACCATCCCGATGCTTGGCAAAAGGGTATTTTTCATAGTTAGTTAGTCGGAATTTTCAACGCTCGGGGCGAGCTCTTTTCAAAGGGGGGGGGTAGTGTGACGGTTATAGTTACGAAGGCTGGATGTCACATGTTCGCTTAGATGCACGCTAGTACTAGCGCACGCACTAGCGCGGATGACTTGTATTTAGTTCCCGGTTCTCTCGAGCTCTTCCGCTCTCCTCGTCTTTTGTCCTAAGAATAGAGTGTTGTTTGTTCTAAGTCTATTACCTGAAGCACGTCTGTTATACTTACTAATAAGATTTACTACTTTAAAGTTAATACTAGATCTATCTTCTAAGGTTCTTAAGAACTAGAAGTATATATACGTTATAAATATATCTCTATAGAGCTAAAGACTAGAGATATCTAATCGCCTTCTATTACTTAGTCTTCTAAGAAGATAAGTAGAGTAGAGAATTCTAATATATATTTATAATAGAAGATAACTAGATTATATATACTACTTAGAAGACTAAAGTTATAGCTAAGCTATATATTAATACTAACTACTTTAAGTCTAAGAAAGTAAAAATAAACCTAGTATATCGCTATATAGCTAGCTAAGTATAACGAAACTTAAATAAACTAAACAAAGATAACTAAGTCTCTAAGATTAGTATAATAGTAAGAAGTATAGATACGCTAGATTATTTACTTAGAAGTAAACTCGTTACTTATATTAAAGATATTAAATAAGATAATAAGATTAATAACTAAAGTTAAGTACGAAGCTCCTATCTAATAGCAGGCGTGCTAGTACTTATAGAACCTCTTATGCTATCTAGATCCCTATATAAGCCTAAATCCCTAGATCTCTCTAGATCCTCTAAGAGATCTAAGGGAATCTATTATATAACTACTAACAGTTATCTAATAATAAGATCTTAAAATACCTAAATACTTTTATATTACTAATTCCCTTCTATATTACCTTCTATTTCCTAGATATCGTACCTTATCTTATTAGAGCGCTGTCTAGACTACTTACTATATATAACGTAATTCGTAATACTATCCCCTTCTTAGCCTAGCGTGTTCTTACGTTTAAGTATAAGCTAAGAAACTCGGTTAGAGTACTAGCAGTATCCTTTCCTTTCTATTATATCCTATCTTATATAAAAGAAGAAAGAAGAATAAATACTTCTTATAAAAAGTATTAAAATAGTTTATAATAAAATATTACTATATTCTTACTATACTTTCTAAAAGCGTAGATATTTTATTAATATCTTCTAATCTTCTTAATATTCTAAATACGTTTAGTTAAAGCTAAAATATAATAGAACCGACGATACCTAAGAGAAGAACGTTCTCTATACTAGTAACTAGACCTCTATCGAAAGATAAGAGGAGAAGCTAGAGAGAGAGGAGGAGGAGGCGATAGTAAAGATTCTACGGTTACGAAAGTAGAAGGCCTTTCTTAAAGAAAAGCGACATAAGATATCTTATTAAGGACTTCGTTTTCTTAATAAACTTAATACTACTAAGGAGGTAGAATAGAAAGAGAAGAAGGAGAAAGAAAAAGAGGAATAAGAGCAGCGAGAGGCGGAGGTTATCTATCTAACAGCCTCGTCTATTCCTACTAGTTCCTAATCTAAAATAGTTCTTAACCTAGCCTTCTTTATAGCTTTTCCTTTAGATTATAAAATATAAGTAAACCTAGGTTTTCCTAATAGAACTCCTAAAGTTCTACTAAGTAATAGTTAAGATTACTTCTTAGCTCTTAAGTATTTTCTAAGTATAGGTAATCTAACTATTTAATTAAATACTTAACTTATTCTATAATAAGTTTATAGTTAAGAATTCTCTTAACTTTATATTTAGTGTTTAGGTTTACTAGTTAAATTTCTATAAGTAGAGCTAGTAGTGCTCCTAGTAGTGCTAGTTCGATGTAACGAAACTTAAACGAACTAAACAAAGATGACTAAGTCTCGAAGGTTAGTATATAGGTAAGAAGTACAGATGCGCCGGATTGTTTACTTAGAAGTGAACTCGTTACTTATATCAAAGATGTTAAATAAGATAATAAGATTAATAACTAAAGTTAAGTACGAAGCTCCTATCTAATAGCAGACGTGCTAGTCTTATATAGAACCTTCGTTTATGTTTAGAGTCCTTCTTAGCAGGAGTCCCGAAGATAGAGTCCGACTCTATTTCCAGGGCTCCTTAAAACTAGACTCTATTACCTGACCTCTCCTAACCGAGTCACGTGATATAACTGTAATAAGATCCTTAGGATTGTATATTCTATTATACTCAATCCTTTTCTCCTTCTAGGGTTATAATAGTACTCGTTCTATTAGAGCGTCGTCTGGACTTTACTTCGTTACGTGCTAGTATGTGATTCGTAACACTATCCCCTTCTTAGCCTAGCGTGTCCCTACGCTAGAATTCCAATCTCAACTATGTTCGTCGGTAAGGCGTTAACCTTCCTTTATATATAAATATGTCCTCCTTATATACTAAACGAAAAGAGCGTTTAGCTCTTACTATACGAATCGAATCTGTATAACGTTTAGCTAAGACTTGTTCTTTCTGTCGTAAACAATCCTGTCGATGCTTTCTAGAGCTTTCTAAATCCTCTCGCTGTTCTAAGTATATTCGGTCGAAAAGGTCCTGTAATAGCCCTAGCTATCTTATTATTCCTGTTCCTAGGCCTTGAAAACCTATGTATCGGTTTTTCTTTGGCCCTATACGTAAACGATTCTCTATTACTCCTCTGAGTCCTCCTCCTTCGAGTCCTTCTTCTAAGTCCTCTTCTGCCTAGTTTCCCGCCTTCGAGATAGCTTCTTTCGTTAAACAGGTACTTTCCGATAATATGTCTCTGTCTAACCCTGGTCCCGAGTTCTAGGCAGCACTGGGTTTTATTAGTAGAACTCCTGAAGTTCTCTTAGGTAATAGTTAAGGTTGCTTTTTAGTTCCTATATATTCTCTAAATATAGGTAGTCTAACTATTTAATCAAATACTTGATCTTGCCTCTAATAATCTTATAGTTAAGAATCCTTTCGACTTTATATTCGGTGTTTAGATTAACTAGTTAAATTTCTATAAATAGAGCTGGTAGTGCTCCCGGTAGTACTAGTTCGAGTAAAGATATATAGAATACTAGGTAAATGTTTGTTATAAGCGGCTGCGGGTTAGGGTTAGCACAGCGGCAGGCGCGGGACTTCGAAAAAAAAAAAAAAAAAAAGAACTAAATCGACGTAGAATCCGCTGTTTACCGTTTATTCTTCTCTTAGAATATCCCTCTCTCTACATTTTACTATTCTCTCTTAGTACGCCGCTGGTCTCTCCCTCCTTCCCTCCCGCTAACGTATAGACTATAGGACGCACTCGTATACTAATTAGCCCCCTTATTAGAGGGAGACCTTATCTTTATATTACGATATATTATACGAACAGCTATATAAAATAGATTCTAAGCCTTAGGATAGCTGTAATTAAAAGACTATTTATATATACAAAGTTAACTATAGTTAACTTCTTATAGTTAACTTTACCCTATAGTAATAAGCTATACTTCTAACTAGAACCACCTTTTAGATCGTAAAGATAGGCTTTATAGATTCGCGGTACTAGAGTAGTGTCTTAAATATTATTTACTATAAAAAGAATCTTTATTAACCTTTAGTTATATTTCGTAGTATTAGAATATATTATACTAGAAAATTAATAAGTTAAAGATTATTAGCTTTCGACTAACTATAAAAAGATAGGTCTATTACGTTTTATTCTTATTTTAATTAGCTAGATCTGTTCTTCCTACTCTAACTCTTATTTAAGAGAGACCTTATCTTTATATTACGATATATTATATGAAGAGCTATATTAAATAGGTTCTAAGCCTTAGGATAGTAGTAATTAAAAGACTATTTATATATATAAAGTTAACTATAGTCGACTCTCTATAGTTAACCTTCCTCTATAGTAATAAGCTATACTTCTAACTAGAACCAGTTTTTAGATTGTAAAGATAGGCTTTATAGATTAGTAGTACTAGAGTAGTATCTTAAATATTATTTACTATAAAAAGAATCTTTATTAACCTTTAATTATATTTTATAGTATTAGAATATATTATACTAGAAAATTAATAAGTTAAAGATTATTAGCTTTTAACTAACTATAGAAAGGTAGGTCTATTATGTTTTATTCTTATTTTAATTAGCTAGATCCGTTCCTCCTACCTTAACTCTTATTTAGAGGAGACCTTATCTTTATATTATGATATATTATATAAATATCTATATTAAATAGGTTCTAAGCCTTAGAATAGTAGTAATTAAAAGACTATTTATATATATGAAGTTAACTATAGTCGACTTCTTATAGTTAACTTTACTCTATAGTAATAAGCTATACTTTTAACTAGAACTAGTTTTTAGATTATAAAGATAGGCTTTATAGATTCGCGGTACTAGTATAGTGTCTTAAATATTATTTACTATGAAAAGAATCTTTATTAAACTTTAGTTATGTTTTATAATATTAGAATATATTATACTAGAAAATTAAGAAGTTGAAGATTATTAGCTTTTAACTAACTATAGAAAGGTAGGTCTGTTACGTTTTATTCTTATTTTAATTAGCTAAATCTGTTCTTCCTACTTTAACTCTTATTCGAGGGAGACCTTATCTTTATATTATAATATATTATATAAATATCTATATTAAATAGGTTCTAAGTCTTAAGATAGTAGTAATTAAAAGACTATTTATATATACGAAGTTAACTATAGTTAACTTCCTTAACTAGTGTTTTAAGAGCCTTATATATATATTAGAAACAATACCCTTATATTTAGATAAACCTTTGTCTATAGCTTCTTAGTATACCGAACCCTTGTCTATAGCTTCTTTATCTCTAAAAGTGTATTTAGCCTAGGCTTATCCTACTATAAAAATATAAGCGATTCTCGACCCTCTCCTATCCTTCCTAACTCTCTTACCTTCTATACCCTATCTATCCAGCCTTTATAAGCTATCCTACGCTTATTAGGAAAGTAGAACTTATAACACTCGTACGTTATTATATAGTCTTAACCTAGATTTAAATATATACTTTATTCTTATAGCTCTTATACTACCCTCTTAACTATATACACGTTATAGCCTAGCTTATCACTTTTATAAACATGTACTAACCTTCTTACTTATAGTAGTAACGAATAAGAACATCCGAAAGCTAAATAGATACCTCTATCTACCTATTATATAATCTATATTACTAATACTATACCTAATTTCCTAGCATTTTCGGCAACGTCTTCTTACGCTTTGATACCTGTAGTATAGGACTAGCGCTGTCGTTTTTAGACTCTTTATCAGGTTTTATATCATCGTCTCAGCCTTTAGAGGTAACACACTTCTTTATATTCTTTTTAACAGCGACTAGAGCTAGAGGTTACTTACTATTCAACGTCGACTCCTAGGAACAGATAATATTAAGCTTTATAAGAGGAGTACTGCGAGGGCTAGTAGGAGGAACATTAAAGAAGGTAGCTAAAAGGGTAACTAAACCTTCAACGCTATATAACAACTTATTTATATCATAAGGCTACTTTAAAGCTAGTTAACTCTAAGATAATCGCATATCTAAGACTCCGGGACTAGAGTTAGTAGTGGCGGCAGCGACTCTAGTAGTTGAAGCTAAGACTGGAGCTAGAGCTAGAGGTGTAGACGAACTAGAGCAGGAAACATAGTATATAATATAGCCGAAAATTCAAGCAGCCTCAGCAACGGGAACTTTTACTATAGGGTTTATATATCTCTTCTAAACTCTACTTACTACCTAGATCTCTTTAGTAAGATTCTTATAAACCTTATAGATAGATAGTAACGCTATAAACAGTTAGTACTAAGTCCTAATAGTAATAACCAAAGTTGACTATAGTTAACTTTTAAGGGTAACTTATAATAGATTCTAACCTCTACTATTTCCTTAGCCTTAGTTACTAATATTAGGTATAAGAGATCTTATATACTATACTTTAAGACCTGATAGCTATTTATATGTATATAGAACTCGATAACCTTGTCCTTATATAACTTCGATATAGCCTTTAAGTAGATATTAGTATCCTTTATATCTTCCTCTCTTTTTATATTAGCTTTAGTATTCGGATCTATGTTAGGAACATCTAGGAGTATCTGAACCTTTGCTTCATCCTTTATAAATATATTAATTTCTATAGAGGCGATCTTAATATTACTTATTACTAAGATCTAATTATATATCTTCTCTACTGTAAGTAATTAGAGTGTACTATCATAGGTTCTCTAGAACGTAAAGACGTAGAAATTCTACTTATTCTTCTAACCTAGATAGTTAAGATAGCTAAGTACTTATAAGAACAACTAGTAGTTGTCTAGAGGGTTTATAAAGACTCTTTTACTATAGTTATACTATAGGTTTATTAAAGTCGATATATACTAGACGCTTATAATAAGGAGAGTGTTCTTAGTACGAGGATTATTAAAGGTTACTGCTATATCTATACATATTTTCTAAGTATATTTAGCACGGATTATAAGGATAGAGACCCTAACGACGACGGAAATAAGTTTAGCTAACTACTAGATCGAGGGGTATAGAACAAAGACTAGCAGATTTAGGCCTTTATTTAAACAGATGTTATAAATACGACTTATTAGGGCCTAAAGCTTAATAGAATATATATATATTAACAGCGCTATACTAATATAGTCGTAGTATAGGAGCATCGTATTATCCGAAGTCGAGAGCTAATACTAGTAGTTATAGCCGTGATCCTCGAGTTCGTTCTATCTACCTATCTTCTCAGTACTATACCTTCTGTAGTTTACTAGTTACAGGTAGACGATAGCCTAGTTAAGAGTACGGTCTAGCCTTATATCTTAGCTAGTTACCTACGACAATCTGTTATTCTTACGAAGCCGCTTCTACAGAATTTCCTTCTTATAAAGCGTAGTATATAACTTAGCTTCTTAAAGACTTTACTAAAGCTTAATTATATAGACGTAGTATTGTAGAACCGACTTAGCGATAGTAACCTCTATACTACCGACCAGTATCTTCTAACCCTTTATACGTTAAAGCTAGACAAGGCCGAGGATAATATATAGAACAACGGCGCTAAGATCCAGGCTGGAGTAGCTATACTTATTAGAATCCATCGTAGTACAAAACGCCTTAGGCTAGAGAAGGGAGAGAACCTCTAGCTAGTTGATTAAGTTAACTAGAGTTAACTTATTATCTTACTCACGCTCCTTCTAGTAGTCTTTCAAGGTTACCAACTCTACCTCGTCTTCCTCTTCTAGATCCTCTAAGTCTTTAACCTCTTTATTAACCTTTTCTAGCAAAGGCTTCTCTAATAATTTTAGTTTAAGAGCAGGGTTTAAGTATTAAATAATAATTTATAAAATACCTACTATATTAAAGGTTCGGTTAATCGTAATAGTTGCTATAACTAGTAAGATAGACTTAAATTTTATAAGCTAGACAGACTGGTGGTTCTAAGTATATATGTTTTTTAACATGTATACCTTGTCGATAAAGCAGAGGTTGAACTATCTAGTAACGTCGCTTATAAGCAAACGTAGTTCCTTACTATTAAGTTCGCGCTTATCTTCCTCTCTAGATAGAGGATAATCCTTGTTATTATCCTTATTATCTCGATTAGTCCTAGTAGACTCTAAGTTAGGTACTTTATAGGATATTAAGGAACGCTTTCTAAAGGTTTAGAGTATACTTAGGATAATAACCCTAGTAGTATCTAGGTCAGTAGTATCCTACTTATCCTTAAACTCTTTTAACACTACTATACTGTTTCTAATAGTAGCGCTGCGATTCTTAATAGAGTTCTTTAATATACTACTAGACTAAATATATAACTTTAGCCCCTCCTTTGCGAGAGAACCCACTTCCTCGTTCTAGACATTAAAGGCTACAGCTGGGCATAGGACTACTATTAGGGTATAGAGGCTGGTCAATCCTAGGTTATATCTAGCTCCTTCAACAGAGTTCTATATAATATAGATTCCTAATTTCAAAGCAGCTAGGGCTTTAAGAGTCTTTCCTAGGCTGACATCGTCGCCTAAGACCGGAACTCCTAGTCTAAACTTCTACGTATATAAGATCTACTAAGTGCTAGTAACTTACTAAGGCTTAAACGTCTTTCTTCCTAAGATAGGCTTCTAGGGATTAAGACCTAAGTCCTTATAGGAATCTTCAAAGCTAACTAGAGTAGAGCTAACTGAGTTAAGTTTATGTTATATAGTATAGAATTCTTCTTACTATACTATATTAAGATAGATATTAGTTTCCTTAAGTAACGCCTTAATCTCTATATATATTAAACATTCAGTTACTAACTCGTCTATAATAGTAGTACGTCTAGAGGTGATTGTTGATAGGCTAGCTGCTATAAGCTTTAGTTAACTATAAAGGTATATAATACGATTACCTATCTTATATACTAGGGCCTTTTACGCGGTAGGCTTAAGGTATAGGAACGACTTATTACTTGTAGTAGGGTTAGCCTAGGCAACGAGGTTATTAAAACCCTTCTCCTCTATATCTGTGTTATCTAACTCTGACTTACTACTACTTATATTATATATTTCCGCGGTCTAGGCGTGCTTATTCTTACGATCTAGGTACTTTAAGAGCTTGTCGCTAACCTCTGTTAGATCTTTCCCTTCTAAGTTATTAATCCTATAGTAGTTAGCTTTAGTTAGGTAGTAGGGTTCTTCAGCTAGCTTATCTTATGCCTTTAAGGTACTGTCTAAACTGGCGGTAAGAGCCTTACAGGACTTACTACCTTTATGCTAAAGTAACCTAAGGATATAATAAGTACAGAAGTAGTTCTTGCTAAATACCTTACTAACTATTAATAGGGTTTCTATAGAGTCTTCTAGGAAGTTATCTAGGAATGCCTTTATAAGCTAGTATATAGTAACAACCTAGCTAATAAAGCTACGTATCTACTTGTCGCAGAGGAAGGCCTCTTAAGAGAGCAGGATCTGTCTGTAGATAGCCGTCTCTATATCCTCTATTAGATTATTAATAAGATTGAAAACGGTGGCTGAACTCTATAATGTCTTACTATCTTTACCTATTATACTAAAACCCTTCTAGTAACTTTGGAAAAAGGCAGCGACATAATCTAGAGCCTTAACCTTAGCTAGGAACTCGTGTATAGCTGTAGTTGAAGGATATTATAGATAACCTGCGAGGAGCGGTGTCTCTTCAAGCTCGGTTGCGGTTAGGACGACGATTTATACGCCTAGGGGATTCTTAGCCTTAGCTTCGACGATTATTTCCTTAGTGATTTTTATAGTCGTTGGCTTTACTATCTTACGTTTACGTACTAAGGCCTTCTTCTGCTTCTTAACTAGACTAGCTGATTCTCCTTTACTATAACTATCTTAAACGATTTCTTTAGATAGCCCTAGTCTAGATCTCTTAGGCTTTAGTACTATATCTACATCGCTAGATAGGTCCGTGCCTCCAGGGCTAGCAGTAGATAAAGCTATCTTAAGAGTGGTTAAGTTAACTATAGTTAACTTTCTACTTATATTAGCTCTATTAGTTATAGAAGCTACTAGAGTGCTTATAATATATTATCTATATACTAAGCTAAAAAAAAGCTGTATAGGCTAAATCGAGCTTATATATAGTGTTGTTACGCTAACCTAAGTTCTGTAGCTCGCTAAGCGTAGAATCTAAATATTCTTAAGCTATAAGTGTGTGCGAAGGCTAGTACTGTTAAGTATCTGCCGCTGTTAGTATTATTACCTCTAGGAAAGAGAGGCTTCTTATAAAGTTCGATGTTTAACGTCGATTAACAAATGTACTAGCCTTGTTATTAAGAGCGAGGTAATGCGAATTTAAGGTCTATAGCAGGGGAGGAGGTAAGGCCCTTTTATAGTTATATGCTATAGGACTGATATAAGTTAACTATAGTTAAGATTAGCTACGTGCTTACCTTTATAAGTTTTGTATAGCTTAACGCTTAAAGTAGTAACTTTCCTTACTTTTCTATTTCCTCTTATAATAGTAAGGCGATAGTAGGTTATATAATCTTTATTATAGAGAGAGTAATTATATAGCTATGCTCTTATTATTATTATTATTATTTTAGTAAACTTCTAGTAGTGCTTTAAGGTATTAGTGTTATATTCACCTTTGTAAAGGTAAGTGAGGTTCTAAAGTAATTAGTAATTATATATAAAAGAGATCGATCTTCGCGTTTAGAGTAGGATTAGTATACTAGTTAAAGTAGTAGATAAAGCACTTCTATCTATATTACGCGCTATATATACTAAGATTATATATAGTGTTATTATACTAACCTAAGGTCTATAGCGGGGGAGGAGGAGGGGAACTAAGTAAATAAAAGGTAATTAGTAGAGGCTTAGGTAAAATAATACTTATAGTTAACACGAGTATAGAGGAGAACTATATAGCTATATAGGTATAGACGACGAGATTAAGAGAAGGAGGAGTTATAGTACTTATAGAACGAAGGTAATAGATTTATTATTGTTTTTTTATACTTTGTAGTTTATAGTTATAGTAAAGTATAAGAGTAGGAGAGGTTTTATTTTGGCGCTAGTGCGCGCTAGTACGGCGGAGCGAGGGCAGGCTCTTATGTTATTAGAGTAAACACCCCCTCTTCCCCGGCTCTTTTCAGGTTAGCGCTAACATTTTAACTATAGTTAACTTCTTCTTTATATATAAGAGATCTAATATAACTTTAATAGAGGCTTATTCTATTCGCTTATAAGCTGTTTACTCTTCTTTCTCGTTGCTCTATACTGCTAAGTCTTATAGGCTTCTATATACGTATCTAAAGTACTGAACCTTGAAGTAAACATTGCTACGGATACCTTAATATTAAGAGAACCTGCTTATAAAATGTTTACTCCTTAACTGGACACTTATACGCTGCTAGGTCTGTTAAGTGCCTGTGAATAAAGCTAGCGTACCTGCTTAAGAAGTAAATATAGCTACCCGACACCTACATACTACTAGGTTTGTTAAGTGCTTGTGAATAAAGCCAGCGTACCTGCTTAAGAAGCAAACATAGCTACTTGACACTTATACGCTGCTAGGTCTATCAAGTGCTTATAAATAAAGCCAGTGTATACGCTTAAGAAGCAAACACAGCTACTCGACACCTATACGCTGCTAGGTCTATTAAGTGCCTGTAAATGAAGCTAGTACATATACTTAAGAAGGAAACATAGCTATAGTTACTCGATTATAAGAAGCTAGAATATCGTAGTTAATAGGGATATCTAATCCTATAAACAGATGTCAGCTATATACATGCTTTATAAATATTCTACTTATCCCCTCTTACTATTTTATTTCGCTAACGTTAGTCCTTTTAGTAACGATTAAGGAATCTTAACTATCTTCTATAGACTAGAGTTAATTATTTCTTCTAGCTTATAGATTCCTATACTAGTAACTTATGAAAATTATTCCTATTATCTAGAGAGGGCGATTAAGAATCGACAACTATATAAGGACTATTACTAGATATATAGGTAATTAGATATAGTTTCTTAATACTTAGTAGTTTAAGGAAATATAACTTAGTATAAAATAAATCGTAGATCGACCTATCTACTACTAATTAGCTTAGCTCTACTATAAGAGAATATTTTAAACGTCTAGGTAATAAAGTATAGTACTACTAAATGTCCTATATAGTTATAACATCGTACCTAAACCTCTACCTACTTCCTATTTTATATATTAGCCTCTTAGATAATATTAAGCTTTATAGAGTTAGCTTAGAGTTTGTCTAGAAAACTAAGAAGAATCCAGAGCTTAATATTCTTTAAAATCTATTTAGTATATAAGTGAATTAAGTTAACTATAGTTAACTTAGTAATATAATATAATACTAAATAAGAGCTTTTAGACTTCTTAAGTAAGAGGTAAATAAGCCTATCTAGATAACTAATCCCTTACTTCCTAATAAACGTATACGTGGAATACTATACTTAATCTAGTTTGTATTTATATATTATATCTATACCATAGGCTAATAGTACTCCTGGTCCAGCTATAGGACCTAATAGACAACCCTTCTAAGGAACATCACTATAGAGGGCTAGAAACTCTCTAAAACTTAGCGACTAGATAAAGCGAACGTTATATATAAGCCTAAGTAACATACCCTCCCTATCCCCTGATAGATAGACCTAATCGCCTAGTAGAATAAACTTTAATAATATAGGATAAGGTAATCTTATAGATCTAAACTATTATAGGTTTCTTCTTCTAGTACCCCTTCTTATATTTTTATTATAAGGAAAATTCGATTACTTACTTAAAGTAGTAAGCTCTACTTAGTCCTTTATTAAGGTCTTTATTAAATAAAAACCTTACTTTAAAATATAAGTCATAGTTGTTTTAGAAATATAGATATAATATTTTATAATAATTAGTAGTCTATAATATATTATTTACGTAGGCTTACTAATATAAGTTATCCTGTCTAAGATTAGAATTTAGAGTATTAAAATAAAGGCTCTGGTACTACGGTAGGACCTCTAATACTCTTAGACCTACTATGGTAGGGCGTTACGCTTTATCCTCTTTCTAATTAGCTGTAGGATAACGAGATCTAGATCCTAATATGCGAGTATAGTACTACGCTATAGCTCGTCTTTTAAATCTATAACTTTAATTCTAACATGTTTACTTAGAATATATTTATACTATTTTCTTAATATAATAATACTAACTAATTATTTAAATACTACTCTAATATTTTTCTTAAGTAGGTCCTTAAATATAAATCTTAGATTAATATATTATACTTTATCTTAAACTTAAAACTATAAATAGAGTAGTAGTTTAATTATTAAGTATTCTACCTTAAGTATACCTTAGAGAAAGTTAACTATAGTTAAGAAAAACTTCTAGCTTAAAAAGACCACCTAACCTGATTAGGACTAGCTTTAATACTAAATATTAGTGCTAAAATTACTAGCCTTATATTCTTTCTACGTCTTATCTTTTACTTTTTTTCTTCCTTTTTTAACCTCTACCTCTACCTCTACTACTTACGTCGATCTATAAGTTATTCCTGTCTTATACTCTCCTATAATCTCTCTATAGATCTATATACAATTCTAACGTCCTACGATATTATAGAAGTACGATAGTCTTATACCTTACCTTCGTGCTTCTCGCTGCCCTAGTTAAGCGCGTTATACGTCTCTCTCCTCACGTTTACTACGCTCCCCTATATCCTCATCTCTTACCTTTTTAAGCTGATTAATAACTATAGTTAACTTATATACGATTAGCCTCCCTTCCTGCTATAGACTAAGAGTTAGTATTATTCCTATCATTTTTTCGCCGCGCTTTTCTTATTCTTACTTATATAAACCTACTATTCTACCTCCTAAGAATTATCTAGCTAACTTAACTATAGTTAACTTTATTTAAGAACGCCCTTTACTAACAAAATCTATATGCCTAAGTAGCTTCTAGAATAGGTCCTCCTCCTTTAACACCCGTCTTTAGTAGTAGCCTAGAACTAGAACTAGATCTAATTATTTTAGGTACTACTAATCCTAAAGATAAGGACGAGCTTAATCCTAAAGTAGAGACCGACCTCCTTCTCTAAAAGAATATATAAGAGCAGGTTATTACTAGAACTGCTCTAACCTGAGAGTTATTTCCTATATATAAGACTATTATTAAACTTAATAATTAACAATCTTATAAAGACCTTACAACTACTAATCTAGATGTCTTTAAATGTTTGATTTCTTTCTATACTCTATAAAACCTTCGATCGTCTATTATCCTATATATTGTTTACCTAAGACTATAAAATCATACTGTAAACTCTAAAGGCCTTAATATATATAGTATCTTCGTCTAGCTACCTATACCTTCTATTAATTCTATGACTTTCGAGTCTACTAAACCCGAGGGTACTTCTTTCTAAAAGGGTAATAGCTTCTTAGATATAAACAACGCCCTATATATACTAGTATATATATCTATTAATTACTATTTAGCTTTCATCGTTAGTAGTAACGTCCTATATCTAGCTACAACTACTATAACTACCGATGCTCAGGCCCTCGTTAATCGGCTACGATCTAGACCTGCTATCTTAGAGTTTCTTATTTAAGAGTGCAAGGATATAGTCCTATAAAACTACGCCGAGTTCTACGTACGATAGAAGGCTAAGAGATAGGCTAACCTGGCCGTCGACTAGTTAGCTAACTCTCTATATACTAATATATTTATCTAGGGTAATATCTTAATAGTATTTAATTAACCTTAGATTACTAAATAGTTTACTAAGATAACCTTTATTAATAAGCTAGATTTCTTAATCCTAACAATCTATAGATTAGTCTACGAGGATAAGTTCTAAGAGATAATCAAGTCCGAGCTTATAGCTACCTTTTTAGAGATAACGGTTATTAAGGTTCCTAGTTCCTCTAGTATAGTCGACAGTAGCAATTATAATGAAAAGATCGAGTCTTTAGCCTATATATATATTAGATTCATCTCCTTAGATTCTATAGAGATTATACGCCTAAGTATTAGTAAGAGAGTTAAGATCGTCTTTATAGATCTTAAACTAGCTATGCCTAAGCGAGCCGTAGAAGCTAGAGTATAAAATAATAAAGAAGAGGATATCTCTAATAATAAAGACTAGTTAGAGGAAAGAGGACAGGCTACAACCCCCGATAGGCAAGATAAACGAGATAAATAGAGCACCTATAATCTAGTCTAAGAACTAGGCAATAATAATAAATATAATATATTCAATAACAAAGATAACCTCGAGAATAACTTAGACAATACCTAGTCAGCTACTGTCATCGAGACCTATAAAATCACACCTCCTAGATATATAACTGTCGTACTTAAGCAACGTAAGTAACTTAACTCACCTGTCGCCCTTAATCCTCGCCTATTCATTACTACTAAGTTAACTACAGTTAACATATACCCACCTTCTACAGCCTCTGCCCTAATAGATCGTATTATAAATAGTTACAAATTAGGCGTCATAGTCAAGGTTGTCTATAGCTAACAGGGTCTTAAGGATATAGTACATTATACAAATAAGCTATAACGCTCCCCGCAACCGCAGCACGGTCGTATTACTAACGCTCTCCTCTATTACAATCCTAATTAGAGCCCTTTAACCCGCGTCGATTTCACCCGCTACCTAACTAGTTAATTTACTACTAGTCTTAATAAGGCATAGAGACGAGTACTTAAATCGCTTTAGGATATACTAGAGCTATACCTACTTTATAGGCTATATAGATCTAGTAAGACTACCTTATATACTAGCATTACTACTAAGGTTATAACCTATCCTACTAATAAAGGCTAAGTCCTCTACGCTATAGAGACTAATAAGGCAGTTAATAAAGTTATATCTCGCTTATATTAAATCTTAAGCGAAGCTAGTTCTACTACGCGGTTAATTCGCCTCTATTCCCTTCTAAGAGAGAAGAAGGGTATTTATCCTCTCTTTACTAATCAGACGTCGACGTATATATAACGCTTTAATCCTTTGACCACCGATGAAATACTCGCCTAGTTCGCTCTTATAGCCTACCTTACAAACCTAGGCCGAGTCTACTAAGCTATACGAGAGCGTAGAGACCTACGACGTGTTCTCGTACACTTGTCCCTAGCCAATGCTATACACGCCTTTTTAGAAGAGATTACTAATCAACAATAGGTTCTCTTATATAATATACTCTACGAATATAGCTGTGATAGTTTTGCTAGCACCGACTCTTAAACCCGAACTAATATCAAGTTAGTACTAAACGATTTAATAGCTCTTATTATTCGACGTATAGACATTATTATATATACTATTAGTTATATAGCTAAGGTTAACCTAGTAGAGAACTTTAAACCAGTCCTCGTCGTCTTAGATAAGGCTGCTTATATTACTAAGTTACGTATATCTATTGCCCTCCGCTTTAGCCCGACTCTTATATTATTAGCCGCCGATTATATATAGTAGGGCCTCTATTGTTAATTCTATAGATAAGATAAGAACACTAATACCCCTTTCCTTAACCCTTAGTCGTCCTAGCAAAAGTTATTAACATTTAAGCGCCTTATCCGAAATAGATACAAGTACTAGCTTCTTAAGTTATAGCATCGATATATCGGCGAGATCTCTAATTAGCCCTTAAACACCTTCTATAACAGCTAGGTTAAGACCGCTCTACTAAGTCTAGATTAAACTTAGGATCTAGCTTAAATACGTACCTTATATCAAATAACCCTAGATACCGATGTCCTAACTAATCGCTTTATACGTAACATCTAGGACTCGCGATCCTAAAAGGAGGAGGGTAGTACTTCTAGTCTTAACAGCCGCGAGGCCGAATTCCTTATTAACAACCTGATTACTATATCCCGTTAGCTACACTTAATAAGAAGGACGATTACGGTTATGTCGTTCTATAAGGCCTAGCTAGTTAAGATTCAACGCTAACTTGCTAACTACCCCTAGATTAACGTCTATTTCGTAAACCTATCTATACTAACTGTCGCCAGTTCTTAAGGCATAGAGTACGATATAGTCCTGCTCTCTCTTATTACTACTAAGAATATAACCTTTATCAACGAGCTACAAGCCTTACTAGTCGCTATAACTCGTGCTTATGCTCTGCTTAGTATCTACACCACCTACCAGATTTATAACCAGCTAAGAAAAACTTCTAACAATTACTAGATTATAGCCCTGCTTATAGATCTAGTAGATAAGAGATACGTCATCGATTACAGTACTACGCCGAACCTAAAGTACTATAACTACGGAGAGGACAGCTATACTTCAACTGATTATAGCTATGGATTTGTACCAAAGTACTAATAATACTAGGAGAACGACAGTCGCGATACTATATTCGGTTATATAGCTAGAGACTGCGAGTACTTTCCTTAGACTAAACGATGTAATCGTTATATAAGTAATAATTACAAATAAGAGAACCCTCCCCACTTAACTAGGAATTGCCCTTACTTTGGCCAGGATCTGACATATATTTAGTACTGTAAATACTATATAATAGGTTATAAGCGAGAGCACTATTCTTAAATAATCTATACTTAGTACTCTACTCGAGGTTATACTTAAAAGAACTACCCTATACTAGTCGTCTATACTAGGTATAATATAGAGGGTTACGTTACACGTGGCTATAAAACTATCCTCAGTCGCCGATACCTCTCTAAAGCCTTATAAGGTTTAGTTCCAAATCCTATTTAAACTAATAAGAAACATAGACATTAGAAGACCGCTGTTCTAGGAGATAAGAGTGATGCTAGTAAATCTTAGTAGTAGATAGTACTATATAGAAAGGCGTCTTTACTAAGAGTTAGCGACTTTGCTTCTCCTGTTATATATTAATACTCTAAAGAACTGTTTACTAATATTAGAGCTTATTAACTCTAGTTAACTTCTCTATAGTAATACGGCCTCATACGTTCTTATATTCGTTAATAGACGAGTATAACTATTCTTATTAAAAAACCCAGTAGCCCTTTACATATATATATATAAATAAGTATCTATGTAATATCTAGTAAACTACTACTGTTAATAGTACTATTACTCTTTATACCCTATATTCCCTATTTCTATTTTAGTTAGTAAGTAACCTTTTAAGCTCTTCTCTAAAGTGAAATTATACTATAAGATTCCTATTATATCTCTTATATATATATTATCGGGAGTACACGTCTTACCCTATATACCTGGTTACCCTAACTCCTCCTACCACCGGTGCTACTACAGACAGACTAGTACTATACGATAAGAAGAGTTAACGGCTAAACTAGAGCGCTATACCAGCGGTTCTAGAGGAGGCATTATACACTACCGAAGCTACGTCGCCTAGAGGATTGCTAGAACGACATTTAGAGCCTACTATTAACCTATTTATTATATACCCCAGCAGTGGCTAGTTCTCTATAGATAACGTAGGACCTTATAAATAATTCTATCCTTAACGCCTATTTAGCTAGCCTAATCAAGGTTCTACAAATAGCAGGGTCACCTTCTAACATAGAATCGTAACCAAGTTATAACAGATATATAATAGATAATTCCTAGCTTCTCAAAGGACGTCCTAAACCCTAGAGAGCTTAAATCAACAGAAAGCTAGTAAGACGCCCGATATTATTATCGTAGTAAACAGCTCTATTCATTTAGTATTAGACCAGCAGCTAGCACCTTAGCTAATTAGAATAAGAATAAAACATAATAGACCTACCTTTCTAGAGTTAGTCGAAAGCTAACAATCTTTAACTTCTTATACTACGAAACATAACCAAAGGTTAATAAAGATTCTTTTTATAGTAAATAATATTATAAATACTACTCTAGTCCTACAAATCTATAAAGCCTTTCTTTATAATCTAAAAAGTGGTTCTAGTTAGAAGTATAGCTTATTACTATAGTATAAAGTTAACTATAGGAAGTTAACTATAATTAACTTTACGTATATAAATAGTCGTTTAATTACTACTATCCGAAGGCTTAAAACCTATTCTATATATAGCTATTTTATAATATATAGTAATATAAAGATAAAGGTCTCTCTTTAATAAGAGGTTAGGGTAGTAGGAACAGGTCTAGCTAATTAGAATATAAATAAAACGTAACAAGCCCAAATCCCCGCTATAATAGAAAGTAGGGTTAAGAATCGCTTATATTTCTACAAAGAAGCTATAAACAAGGGTTCAGTATATAAAGAAGCTATAGATAAAGGTTCGTCTAAATATAAGGATATTATTCTTAATATATATATAAGGCTCTTAGAACGCTAGTTCCTCTACTTATAGAAGGCGTTGGCCTGAGATTCTAGGCCAGATATTACATCGTATCCTATCCCTTAGAAATCATTAAGGCACTATCCTCTAGTCCTATTAACACTTATATAATTCTACTACTATAGAATTTAATTAAACATTCTACCTAGAATAGGTTAGAAGGCATTGTTAGCAGAAGAAAAGGCTAGGAGGGCGAGGGAGCGATAATAATAATACCAAGCTCGTTAAGATACCTACTTTAATTACTATATTTTACTACTCTAACTAATATATAAGAAGACTAACTTAATCGTAAGACTATAATACAGAGCCAGATAGAAGCCTTCTAGTCTAGGATATAGTTAGCGAGGTTAGGGTTATTTAGAGCTTAGGCTACTATACCTCGCTAACTAAGTTATAGCCCTTATCTCAGTAAGGAGAGAGGTTCCTTACGTTACATAGTCGTAATATTACTTTCTCTCTAAAACCCCTCCTAGTACCTAGTAGTATTGCTAGCAGGAGCAGTTATAATATTACTTTCTCTCTAGAACCCCTCCTAACACCTAGTAGTATTACTAGTAGGAGCACCTTATAGATAGAATTGCTCTTCTTAAACCTATACATCAGTACTAAGCCCCTCTTTTCTATCTTAGATAGTTCTTAGTAAGATAGTAGATTAATAATTAGGCTTAATTTTAGGAGAAGTACCTTATAGAGAACAACCTTTAAGTAGTATAGTATAACGAGACATAGCTCCTAAAACATATACTACTACTAAAAAGTCTCTGTTCTTAACATCTTACTCTAGCTATTCGCGCTCTACTATTATTAACAATATACCTTTAAATACCTCTCTTTTACTAGAGTATAGACACTTTAAAGCTAATACTATATTTTCGTTAGTAAAGAACAGCAGCCTCGGAGCACCTCTACCTACTAATAGTTCTTACACGTTAGGCTCCTTACTATATATACTTAATTATAATCCGTCTCTATTAGATAAATCTCCTTATATAGATAATAACAGGGTCCCTCGCTAGCTATATTCTCTAACACCAGAAGCAGAACCGAGTAACAAGCTATATTCTCTGTTATCAGAAGAAGACAAGCCTCTAGTAGAACGGCCTAGCTCTAGACTAACTTCGAGTAATCTATATAATCCTCTACATAACCCGTCCAACGACTCCGTAGACTTTAAGAGAGATAACAGCTACTAGTAGAACAATAATAGTATAAAGGATAATAATAATAAAGGCAGCAGCGATAGAGAAGAAGTCTATAAACCTACAACTATGTCTCCTCCTTATATAGATGATAACAAGGCCCCTTACTAACTATATTCTCTAATATCAGAAGTAGAACCGAGTAACAGGCTGTATTCTCTGTTACTAGAAGAAGACAGGCCCCTAGTTAAACAGCCTAGCCCTAGACTAACTTTGAGTAATCTATATAGTCCTCTACGCAACCTGTCTAACAACTCTACAGACTTCGAGAGAGATAACAGTTACTAGTAGGACAGTAATAGTATAGAGGATAATAATAATAAAGGCAGCAACGATATAGAAGAAGTCTATAAACCTACAACTATATCTTCTTATAGCAGTCTTAGGAGGACAGGATCTACCAAGGGTATTAGAAGTAAGGATCGACCTCTAGTAGATACTCTAACTACTCTCTAATCAACATAGGTACTATTATACTCCTATAGTATAATTCGCCTATTTATCTCTTTCGTATTAGGGTTATACCCGCCCTGTTTTTAGTAGCTACTCTAAACACTTAGTAGATAACTAATATTTAATATAGATCTTCGACTTATAGAAGAAGTAGATAGCTAATACTTGCTATCCTATATAATAGAGTATTAGTAAGACATTATTTACCCTTTCTATAATAGCCGGTATAAGTTTTTCCTCTTCGACTTACCTACTATCGCCTTTTAGAACGATAGTACCTAGGCGTCTTACCCTGTTAATTAGCAGAGCCTCCTCGCTAGCTAAGAATATTATGTCCTAGTTCTTAGCTTTAAGTAGTTAAAATTAGAGGAAGATTTATAGGATATTAACATAATCTGCTACTAGGATGTTAATAGCTTCTTAGGCCTAATAAACTCTCTTAGCTAGTACTGACTTAGCTTTAAAATATGTTATTTACTTACTTTCCTTTAAAATGTTTCTTAGAACAATCGAGTACGTTTTTACAGTTATCGATTATATACTCTTAAACACCTCTTTATAGGCGAGGGTGTTCTTAGTAGTAGTACTAGATATAAGTGTTATATCTACTTCTTGAATATACTAGTTATAGCAAAGTTAGAAACATACTTAAACCTAGCTATATAATAGATATAGTTTAATAAGATCGTCCTCCTTATACTTTAGAAAAGCTGCCCTTTTGATATATAAGCATATTATCTGTATTCTTTTAAGAATATTTAAGAGAAAGCTTATATGAAAAACGAGACCTTTATCTATAGCTAATAACAACTGATGAGTATTATATATGTGATCTTTAAGGAATACCTCGATTACTTTTAGCAGCTTGTAGTTTCTAAGGCTAGTAACTACTAGACTAGCGCTAACCTATCTATAAACCTATTTAAAGACCCCTTCCTTATAGTTACTGCTAATAACTTAAAGCTTTTTACTAGGTATAACACTGTTACTAAGGCTGCTAGTAATTACCTTGCCTACCTCGACTAGTTCTTTTTCTTCGATCTAGACAACCCTTTATAGTAGTGCTAGGTGGATCTAGTAGCTGAGGACTATCTGAATTCGGATAGGATTACTCTCCTCTATAAGACATTATGTCTTACTACGTAGGCTGATCTCTTTAGTTTAGACAGGGGTAAGAATAAGTATATATCTTAGTAAACGTATCTATAGTATTTAATATTAGAAGCAGGTAGTTATAGTATTAAGCTACTACCCTCTAATAGCTATTGATAGGATAACCTTATAACGTATTATAAGGTATATAATATCTATAAAGAGATCTTTATAACCCTGCTTAAAGGTACTATACTATTTTCCTACTACTAACTAAATAGATTAGCTTATAATAAGGCGCTTATTAAAAGGTGGTTTATATTTAATAGGCGCTGTAGGACCCTAAGCCCTCCTAATCTCTAAGCTAAGCTTAAGTTAACCTATAAGAGGATTGTAATAAGGCTGTTAGATATTATCTATAACTTACTTTTAAGAAGCTTTAACGTTTAATAAGAGTACTAAGTTAAAATAAAACTCCTACGTTATATCGCGAATAACACCCTTAAGTAGGTATATTCTCCTTCCTATAGTAATAAAGATTATCTTTATAGACCTACTAGTTTTAGGGATCGAACATCATTAGCTATAAATAGGAGTAGGTCTTTAGAAGACGACTATAGATAAGCGCGATCTAGCTCTCTATTATCTAAGTTAACTAGAGTTAACTTTATAGCGTTAAAGGCTAATACTAGGGGCTCTTACTAGTTAACCCCTAGCCTTCGTCGATCCTACTCTTTATTATTATTAGTAGAGTATTACTACCTATTTTAGATTCTCTATACTTAAGTTATTAATGATTTTATTACTACTTAAACTAATTATTAGCTTCTCCTAATAGATACGATTATTGCTAAGTCGAATATAAGAGTGAATAACTTCCCTAGCCTTTCTACTAAGATCTAACTATTATATAGTATTATAATAACAACTACGTTATAAGTACTATACTATTTATTTATAAGGGATCCTACGAAAATAAATAGCCTTTTATTAACTAAGTAGCGTCGTTATATCTATTATAAATTAACTATAATAGATTATAGAGATGATAATTTAAACATTAATATAGATAGTAATAGGAAAGAAATCAACTAACAAGAAACAGTACTATATACCTTTAGACTTAGGGTTCGCAACATCATAATAGAGCGTAGTACTACGTAGCTCCCCTATAATATTTTTATATAGAATACTAGGATCTTATATATAACTCCCGCCTCTGTTAAATAATAGACATTTGCTTAGAGTAGATTTTAAGAATCTTTCTTAAAGAATAGAAATATTACTTAGAGTATCGTAGCCTAAGACTAAGCTAGGATACGACTTTTAACCTTACTATAAGGCCGCATCCGATCCAAGTATAATACTACGTGGTATAAAGCTATAGATCTAGCTTATTAGATAGTAGTCTATAAGTATATAAAGGTTGTTATTAAGACTCTCGCTAGTTAATAAGATAGCGGATCTACAAGTCTAAATACCCTTACTAGGGTTACTAAGTTTATCGAATATACTAGGCTTATAGTTGATAAAGCATATAGATTCTATAGTCTTACCTATAGTATAGCGACTAAGATGACTGGTAGAATCCTATAAATTATATCTATTCACTAGAATATAGCACAGAGCAAGTCTCGTAATAGTAAAAGCGTTCTTACGCCCTTTAACTTAGGTTAATAGATTGACAGGTTTAGGGCACTATTTTACTTATACCTTAAAGAAACAAGTCAAAAGGTAAGGGGATAGGAGAATATACTATTCCGTTTACTAGCCTACGACTTATCTACACTGTTTCTCCGCTACAGCGTCTAGGCCTAGCGGGATTTCGAGACGTCGCTCCTATATATCGCTTTAAGATTACTTCTTATTATACTTCAGTTTAACATTAATAAGCTATTAGTAATATATAAAGCTTCAAAGCACCACGGGCAGACCTTACAGGAATAAATTACAGGTATGTCTAAGTTAGACTAGACGAACTAGGTAGCCTGTTAAGTCCGAGAGGTAGACTAAGAGGACGTCGAGTAGGCGTAGGACTATATATCTTAACAAGGTCTTAGACCAACATCCTACAAAGATAGACAGCGCTTAAATCACGCCTAGTAGAAACTAAGTATAGATTCCCTTCATATGTTAAGGTATAACGACAAGGAACATTTCTTCCCTTAAAGGCACGTCGATCTTATACTAGCTAAATCTCACCTAGAGCGTGATTCAGTCCTACTAAAAGACTTAAGAGACTTTAAAGATAGAAGAGAAGAATATATTATAAGGTTAGTAGAAGATAAATCGGAATCAATTTTAGAGTTAGAGACCTTAAAAGACTCGGATTTAGAGTAAGTAATAGAGAAGGATCTATAATTATAAGAGGTATTAAGGCGTCAGAAGTTTTATTTATATACTAGATTTTATATACCTCTTATTTAAATAATATAACTTACTTCGACACTATATATAAGCAACCTTAATAGTAGAGCAAGTTAACTATAGTTAACTTACTTATTAGAATTATATCCTAACTTACACGCTATAATCATATTTATTCAAGGGTTATATAATAAACATATATTATATACTTACGCACTACTAACTATAGCTAGTCCTTATTTATTCCCTACTATTCTTTATTTTAGTATTAGGAAAGAGTCTTCAAAGTATAGAGAGCTAACATTTATCTACTATATCTTAGCTTTAACTATATCTTATTCTAAAGAACTAGATATAGCTAAGTTATTAGATATTAGTACTAAGAGTATACTAACAGAGAAGCAGATTATTAAAGCATTTCTTACTAAAGTATTTATAGAATCGATTAAGACTAAAGGCTTACTAAGGTTTAATAAGCTCTTTATAGAAAGAGAAAGAAAATAGAGCTTTACTAAGATATTAAACTAGTTTTAGTATCTTATATAGCCTATTAGAATATAATAAAAGTCTTCTAGTCCTTATTCTAAATAAAGACTAGATAGATAGAAGTAATTATAAGCTAACTAGGTAGAAGTTCTTTATACTTCTACTTCTAGCTTAGAATTTAATATTTAAAATAGAAATAATATAGTTTTATATTCTTTAATAGCTTTACTTCTTATAATAATATACTTTTAGTTAGTTAAAGAATTTGTTTCTATTTTATTTTCTTTATTATAAATTCTTAATATAGATTTTATATAAAGTCTTACTAATATTCTAAGGTTTTAGTCTTAACTCTAATAAACTAGTTTATATAAGAAAGAGTACTTAGTTTTACTATTAGAATAAGATAATAAAATAACTTAAGTACTAACGTAGTTTATTAGCGAGTAGCGTATATCACCAAGTCGTATACTTTTTTTATATATAAAAAACGTCTATATATAACTATATACTTTCTTTATTTATTAATATAAAATAGTAAAATTAAAAATTTAGTTTTATTATTATATAAATAAATAGGATTTTAATTTTTAAGAGCTTATTAATTATAATTACTTAGTTATTAAGAAAACAAATAAAAAAACATAAATATAAGAGTAATTTTAAGCAAATTAGCTAATAAGCTTAGTAAGCTTTTAAAAATTAAAATCCTATTTATTTATATAATAATAAAACTAAATTTTTAATTTTACTATTTTATATATAAAAAAAGTATACAACTCGGTGATATACGCTACTTACTAATAAACTACGTTATAT
This sequence comes from Calycina herbarum, assembly GCA_001414485.1. Taxonomy (NCBI): domain Eukaryota; kingdom Fungi; phylum Ascomycota; class Leotiomycetes; order Helotiales; family Pezizellaceae; genus Calycina; species Calycina herbarum. The sequence continues at coordinate 295,890 of LLEY01000069.1, forward strand.
ATAAAACCTAGTTTATTATATTTAAGTATTTAATAAAAGAAAATCTATATTTACTAGTATAACTAGAAAAACTTAAATCTTTTTAGTCTTTACTTAAATAGCTTAGCTTATATAGAGAATATTATATAGCTTTAGCTAAAGAAGATTATAAAAGTCTAAAATATCTTATATATACTAAGTCTCTAGCTATTCTAGTAGTTAAGTTCGCTTATTTTTATCTTTTTTCTTGAAATCCTAGAATATTTATATAGTAGACTTTTATAATATTTATATCTTTAATTAAATATAGTTATAGTATAGTATAATAGACTCTCTAAAGAAGAAACTAAGCTGATAGCCAGTCTCTAGCTATTCTAGTAGTTAAGTTTACTTATTTTTATCTTTTTTCTTAAAATCCTAGAATATTTATATAAGAAACTAACTTAGTTCTTAGAACTTAGATTTTATCTAGAGTTTTAAAGAGTTTATTATATAAGATAGTTACTCGAACCTAGTTAGTAATAGTCTAGTAACCTCTATAGATAGCTTATAAGAGTTTATATCTTAGAAATAATATTAATATAAGTTATAGTAACTTTAGCTAGAACTCTCTAAAAGTTGTTTTAAAGAGTCTACTATATAAGATAGTTACTCGAGCCTAGTTAGTAATAGTCTAGTTATCTCTCTAGCTAGTTTATTAAGCTTTAAAGTTAGATATATACTAGATATACTATATATAAGCTATAGTAACTTTAGCTAGAACTCTCTAGAAGGTGTTTTAAAGAGTCTACTATATAAGACAGTTACTTATATAACAGTATAAAACGGATACTACTATAAAAGAGGTATATAGAAGTGTATTCAATAGAATGACATATCTAAATACTAGGCTCTAATACGAAGGAAAAGTCTAAATTAGTCTTTTCTTAAGAGAGAGTAAGAGCATCTATATATAAGAGAGCTAGATAATAATAAAAGTCTATACTAATTCGGTTCTAATAGTTCTAAAACTAAAACTATACTATAATCCTATTCTGTATACTTAGTATCTACTGTTCTATAACTATCTATACTATACTATACTTAGCACGTATTTTTAGCCGTTTCTATAGCTCGGCAATTCTATTATTAGCTAGCTATTATAACTCGAGCCTAGTTAGCAATGGTCTAGTTATCTCTCTAGCTAGTCTATTAAGATTTAAAGTTAGATATATACTAGATATACTATATATAAGCTATAGTGACTTTAGCTAGAACTCTCTAGGAGGTGTTTTAAGAAGTCTACTATATAAGATAGCTACTTAAGCCTAGTTAGATATAGTCTAGTAATCTCTCTAGCTAGTCTCTTAAGCTTAAAAGTTAAATATCTAAATTAGTTTTAATATTTTAGTATTTTAAGTTATACCTTAGCTTATATAAAATAAAATAGTTAGTTTTATTCTTACTATTAGCTTAGAACTTTACCTAAGTTATATTACTACTAATAACCTAGTATTTTAAGAGATTTAGTTTTATACTACTTTATAAGTACTATAGGATTAAGAGTTCTTTATATAACGTTTTATACTTTAATCTATATGTTCTTTTAAATAGATGTTATTAAATATTTATATTTATTTTATTAAATTAGTTTAAATTTATATTATACTATTAAAGAGTAGTATAGATATACTTTTATACTATCTTATAAGTATTATAAGATTATAAGTTATAAACTACTTTAGATAAGGTTTTATACTATAATTTATATGCTTTTTTAGATAAACTGAACTAAAAATTTATATCTATTTTATTAAATTAGTTTAAAATTAAATTAGTAATTCTTCTTAATTCTTTTATAAATAACTAGAAAAACTAAAACATATATTAACATGTTAGTCTTAGGAGCTATACCCTAGTTTATATAATATAAAATACTACGTTTTACTAGTATTATAATAGTAAAAGTCTAAATAAGTTCTATTACTACTACTAGTCTAGTATAACTAGCTATTTACTTTATAAAATCTAAAAACTACTATAAAACTATGATTTCTAAAGTAATTCTAATAATAGTTAGACGATTTTAGATGTTTTTATTAGGTTTTAGAATATAATAGACTATATAAAACAGTTTTAGCTAAACCTTGGCAGAACTCCGGGACCCGGCGTTACTTATTCCTAGCTTTGCTTATACTGCTATTACTTTTAATTTTATTATATATATTTAAATAATAAAAGTACTATTGAGTTTATAATATATTAATTTATAATAAGTACTTACTTAGGTAATTTATAAATAAGGAAGTACTTACTAAATATTATAAGTATTATTAAGTATTAATATATTATAAACTTTTTTTAATAAGATTTTAGTTTATACTACTTCTTTATAATTTAAAACTAGAGAGAGTAGTATAGGTCTACTTTTATACTACTTTATAAGTATTATAAGATTAAGAGTTAGAAAATACTTTATATAAGGTTTTATACTATAATCTATATACTCTTTTAGATAGACTTAACTAAAAATTTATAATATAATCTATTACTAAGCTATGTATATTACTAAGCTATATACTTTTACTAACTTCTACTACTTTAAAATATAATAAATCAACTATAATAATAGATAAAACTTATTACTTTTTAGATTCTAATAAGCTAGATATATTTATAAGTTCTTAATAAGTTTACGTATTATAACTAGTCTTTCTATAAGTACTATAATATTATATAGTTAAAATCTCTTTCTTATAATTTACTCTTCTAAAGCGCTTATTATATTATATCTACTTATTTACTTCGTCTTAAGCTATAATATTATATATATCATTTATAGTAAGTATACCTCCTTAATAGATACGATTCTTTTTAGCTCTATAATACTTAGAAAGTGTCTTATTTACTGCTCGAAGTATACGTAGCTTAGTATTAACAAGAGTTAATTTATAAGCTAAATACTCTATACCTTACTATTGTCTATTCTCGATTACCTAGTTAAACTATCTTACTCTTACTATGTCGATTAGTATAAGTAATAACTATTCTAGGACAGATTTAATCTATTATAAAGCTAGTCTTATTAAAGTTATAGAAATTACTATTTACTATACTATATTTTACTTATATATTCTCTACTAGTTAAAACTATATACTAATTAACTTAGGATCTTTATATAAGGCTCTTTAAAAGTCGTAAACGTGATTAAAACATGTCTTTAACTCTAGTTATCGAACTATGAATCGTTCTACTTAGCACTTTCTAATACGTTTTACTCTACGTATCTTAAAGAGGTAATTTACTATATCTTCTATATTAACTAGCTAAGGTAAAAACCCTCTAGAATCTTAATTAAATATATATTAAATAATTATTTCCTTCTCTAATTTTATTAGCTTTAAATAATTAGGTTTAGTATTACTATAAGAAGGTTAGCTATTTATTCTAAGATAAAGAGTAGATTTAGGAACTTTATAGATTTTTATAACGTTTTTATAGCTTAATTTTTATTTAGATATTTAAATAGCTTTAATAGCTAATATAATTTATACTTCTTAAGTTTAGACTTATATTATAAAAGAAGAAAATATATATTAAAGTAGTAGAGTAGTAAATTTAGTAAGAGTATATAGCTTAGTAATATACGTAGCTTAGTAATAGATTATATTATCTATTTTATTAAATTAGTTTAGAGTTATATATTCTTACTTAGTAATTCTTTCTAAGTTCTTTCTAAGACTACCTACTTTTCTAAGTTTAAATATATATATTAGACTTAATACTTAATAAAAACTAGTTTTAATTTTAGATTACTATATTTAATTACTTAAAATACTATAATATCTTAAAATATTATAACTTTTAATAAAGTAAAGCCTAATATATAAGATTTTAGTTTTAAGTTTAGATATAATATAGATCTACTTTTATACTACTTTATAAGTACTATAAGATTAAGAGTTAGAAACTAGTTTATATAAGGTTTTATATTATAAGAAACTAAGTTAATAGCTAGTCTTTAACTAATTTAGTAGTTAAATTCGCTTCTTTTTATCTTCTTTTCTAAAAATTAAAAACATTTATATAAGGAACTTATATAATACTTAAACGTTAGATTAGATATAGTTAGAGTATAATATAATAGACTATCTATAGAATAAACTAAGTTAATAGCTAGTCTCTAACTGATTTAGTAGTTAAGTTTATATATTTTTATCTTCTTTTCTAAAAATTAAAACTATTTATATAAGAAAGCTCTTATATCTTATAAAGTTAGACTAGATATAGCTACTATATAGTATAAGAGACTATCTAAAGAAGAAACTAAGTTAAAACTAGTTTATAGTATTTTTAATAACTAAGTTTATTTATTTCTAACTTATTATCTTTAAATTAAAAATATTTATATAAAGCACTTCTATAATACTAAGACCTTAGATTAAATATAGTTATAGTATAGTAGAATAGATTCTCCTAAGAAGAACCTAAGTTTATAAGTAGTCTCTAGGTAAATTAGTTATTATATTAGTTAATTTATAAATTTTCTTATAATAAACTTAGATTCTATATAGAAAACCTATTATATTTTAAGAAGTTATATTTAATATTAAGGTTATTAAATATAAGATACTATTTAAAGAAGAAACTAAGTATATAGCTAGTTTTTAGGTAAACTAGTAGTAGTAGTTAAATTTACTTATTTTTAAGTTTTTTCTTAAAAACTTTTAACTTTATATAAGAAACTTAGAGTTATTCTAAGAAAGTAGATTAGATATAAGAATTATAAAGTATAAAATAGTATTTAAAGAAGAAAGTTAGTTAATAGCTAGTTTATAGCTTTTTAAAAAACTTAGTTTACTTATTTCTAATCTTTTAAGTTATTTTCTACTTTATTTATTATAAGTAGCTAAGTCTTATTCTCGACAAGATTTTGCCTTACACCACCTCTCTATAATCGAAAAATAGAGGGGGTGGTATAGGTCGGTTTTTGCACTACCCTATAAGTACTATAAGATTAAGAGTAAGAAAATACTTTATATAAGCTTTTATACTATAGATTAGACGAACTTTCAAATAGACTTTACTAAAAATTTATATCTATTTTATTTAATTAGTTTAGAGTTACGCTTTCCTGCTTATTAATCGTTCCTGATGTTTTCCCGAGTCTACCTACTTTCTTAACTTTAACTATATATATTAGATATAATACTTAATAAAAACTAATTTTAACTTAAGATTACTATATTTAACTACTAAAAGTACTATAGTATATAATAATATTATAACTTAAGTCTTATTCTTAATAAGGTTTTACTCTATACTACCTTTTTATAAACTAAAAACAGAGAAAGTAGTATAGATTAGTTTTTACACCACTCTACAAGTACTATAAGATTAAGAGTAAAAAAGTACTTTATATAAGCTTTTATACTATAAATTAGACGAACCTTTAAATAGACTTTACTAAAGATATATAACTATTTTATTTAATTAGCTAAGTCTTATTCTCTCGAAAAATATAGAAGTAGTATAGGTCGGTTTTTATACTACTCTATAAGTACTATAAGATTAAGAGTAAGAAAATGCTTTATATAAGCTTTTATACTATATATTAGGCGATCCTTTAAATAGACTTTACTAAAAATTTATATCTATTTTATTTAATTAGTTTAGAGTTACGCTTTCCTACTTATTAATCGTTCCTAATGTTTTCCCAAGTCTACCTACTTTCTTAACTTTAACTATATATATTAGACATAATACTTAATAAAAACTAATTTTAACTTAAGATTACTATATTTAACTCTTAAAAGTACTATAGTATATAATAATATTATAACTTAAGTATTATTCTTATTAAGATTTTACCTTATACTATCTTTTTATAAACTAAAAACAGAGAAAGTGTGACAGTCCCAGTCATATACGACTAGATTACGTGCCGAGGTTCTACCGAAGTCTCGCTTAGTATATATAAATAGAGACAGAGCGTACTAACTCTCCTCTTCTCTCTTTAGTTTAGTTTTCTTTAAATATAAGTACTATTCTATAAGTATCTCTTTTAGTATATTTATAGAGAGCTATTATACTAAAACTAAACTTACACTCTTACTTAGGAAGGTATACGAATATTCTAAAACTAATGAACGAAAACATATATATTTACCTTATAGCAAATCCCTTTATACACAGTAATAAGTTATAACGCTCCTCTCTTAGCTAGCTTAATAAGTAATTAGACGAAGAGCCTCTACCTTTACCTTTACCTTTGCTACCTACTATTAATACTAGCTCTCGAAAGACTAAGACCTCTTCCTAAGCTATAGCACTACTACCTCTACCTACTAGTAAGGCTACTACTAGCTCTTCTACAGTAGCAAAGTCTGAGTTACCTCCTCCTCTTATAGTCGACGATGCCTTATAATAAATCCTTTAGACGATAACCACTCTCACGGATAAGGTCTACTACCTTAAAGTTAATACTAGATCTACCTCTTAAGTAGTAGAAATGTATATATGCTATAAATACACTCTTATAGAGCTTAAAGCTGAAAAGGTTGCCTAATCTACTTCTACTACCTAGTCTTCTAAGAAGACTAGTAAAGTAGAGAATCTACGTACGTTTACAATAGAAGACGACTAGATTATATATAATACTTAGAAGACTAAAATTATAGTAAAGCTATATATTAATACCGACTACTTTAAATCTAAGGAGGTAAAGATAAATCTAGTATATCGTGCTACTACTAGCTAAGTACGTGATTATATTTACCTAAAATATAAGTTCAATGTTAACAACTGATTTACTACTTATAACAAGATACTAGCTTACTTCTATAACATTGTAGTTAGTCTATATATTCGTAACGAGGCTTATAAGAAGTACTAAGAGCTACAAATAGCTTAAGAGACGTTCTACGAGTTTCGAGCAAAGTTCTAAAAGCTAGTAGACAAGTCTAGGGCTCTAAAGTAAGACAGAATTAATAACCTTTTTAACAAGTTAACTATTAACCTCTGACAAGCTCTTATAGTTGTTAGACTTCAAGCTAAGAGAGACATAGACCTCTTTTATACTCTTGCTAGTAGCGTCGACAACGACCTATAAGACATTATAGAAGAAAAGGCTAGAAAGCGTATAAGCAAGTATCTACCTACTGTAGCTATAAATATAGCTATAGCTATATGTTCTCTAGAAATTCCTGCTTGCGTAGCTGGCATTTACCCCTCTACTGATATGTGTTATAACTGTAGAGAAGTCAGCTATTATATCAAGTCCTGCCTATAGCTAAGAGTTTATAAGAAGGTAGACTTAAGCGAGCTAGAGAAAGAAGAAGAAGCTGGATCTAAGTTAGGAAACGAATATATCTAAGGGAAGACTCCTTCGTAGGTAAATATAGGATTAATCTCTTTAAGATTAATCTATGGTTATTAGTTAGTAGAAAAGCATTTACTTTACCTAGTATAATAATAATTAATAGATATAGTATATAAACTACTGCTCTTAGTAACCTAGGAGTAAATATATTCTCTTTTATAGACGCCTAATTCAGCTATAACTTAGCGAAGTTCTATAACCTTAAAATAAAAAGACTTCCTATACTTATAAAGATTCGCGAATATAATAGAGAGATTAGTAGAGAAGCTACTTACTACCTCTTCTCTAATTATATATTAGATAGCTATAAATTCTTTAACATACCCTTTATTCTACTAGACCTAGGATTATATAACGTTATCCTTAGCTAAAAATTCTTTAAATACTTTTATATTAATATCGACGTAACTTATTAAAAGTTACTCTAGCTAGAGGAACTTAAGCCTTACCTTTCTGCTTAGGGTTAGGGTTAGGGTTATCAAATAATAAGTGTAAACACGAGAAGAGGTATGAAAAAACTGATGAGAAGCAAGAATCCTAAAACACTAGGGTATGACCGACAGTGAGTTTTCGCCTTAAAGGCTTATTAGGGAGTATAGTTTGCTTTATATAAATACCTAACAGCTTGTCGCGCACTGGTCGCGACTAGGCTCCTGGAGTAATCAAAGTGAGAGGTTGGGGCAGCGGACGCGACGTAATAGCCAAGGCCGCCAGCGTATCCGGGTAACTAAGACTAATATCTCTTCGATTTATCCGAGCCAGTGATTGACATATAGAGGCTTTCGCCACCCTATTTCTGTTAGAGTATTATACGATGTCAACTTTTCAGTTAATAACGGGAATCGCCTGAGCTAATAACGGTTCGAATTAATCCCACTTAGTATCGTAATAGATACATCAGGATAAGCGCCACCGCGAGGGTGGTAAACGGGCCGAAACCTGACACAAACACCTTTTGCTTATAACGTAGACGAAACGTCGGGGCGACATTTATATAGAAACCAGCTCTAGCCCGAAGGCGGAACGTTGGGACCTCTACCAGGTCAACCGACCGAGTAGAGCGAATTCCTCTAGAGGCAGCCGAAGCATCGAATAGTAACGACGTGTTACAACTATTAGAGTAACCATTCATCCTTAAAAGGATAGCGGTTCGGGTTAGAGTTAGGAATAGGATAGGGTAGTAAGTCTGATCCTATTCAGGTCTAGCATCTCGTGCTATCTATTTCTAACTTTCTATTATATAGTAAGGTGTAGAAGTTCCTTTGAAGTCAGAGGAGCTCTAAGAACAGGACCTATCAGACGCCCGACTCGTTCGCTTATACGAGCTACTTAAGGTATACACCGCTTCGCAGCGGGAGAGACAGAGGGACACTAGTAGTGTCGAGCGGCGAGCTCTTAAGGACTGCTTTATTCTAGGCAGACATCTTATTAAAAAGGTTGTCTGTCCTTTTTAGACTTTTAATAATTAGACTAGTGAGTAAGGGGGGTAAGGGTTCCCCGCATTTCACCTATTAGTTCATCATTATTTAAAAAACATCTTAGAGATTAGTATATTCCTATATCTCATCGTAGGAAGAAGGAAGCATAAGTGGATAACCTCGAGCCTCTATATCCTTTCGCTTAGACAAGGTATACAGGCGGTCCTTATACTTCACTTACCTCTTCTATACTTTAAGAATAGTTGACGGGTATCCACGTCGTCCTAGGGCTAATATAAACTTATCAACTCTCTCTTCAAAGAGTTGTTTAGTAGAGCATATAATCATGTAGCAGGTTAACTCAGCTTTGATAAAAGCTTTTTTCACCGATTAAGGGTAAGCTAAGGACTAAGGAATATATTAATATTGATTTATACGTTTCTGGAAGACCTTTGATTATATCTCTACAGGTCTAAAACCATGCTTAAAGAAGAACTCAACGTCTAAGAATAAGGCCGGTTCGCGTATAGAATGAATTTTCTATTTAATCTTAAATAATTTCAGTCTGTTTGATATAATCGTGAGACAAGATTGAAGGTCTGTTAGAGTTCCTTTAAACACGGAAAAAATATTATTAATATAACATAGGTAAAGGATCAGACCATTCTTAGACACGACGTTTGCTTTTATAATTAATTCGATAAGTTGTTCTCTAAGTCTTAAAGCAACGTTAGCAAATACTAGGGCATATAAAGTTCCTATTACGACACCGTTGACTTGATAATAGAATTTTCCGTTGAACTTAAAACAGTTATAGTCTATAACCGTTTCTAGAAGGTCTAGGATTCGGTTATAATCTACTCCGTAGCTGCTTCCTAAGCTAGCGAGTAATAAACGTAAATGTTCGATTATATCAGCGGTTAGAATATTAGTATAAAAGGATTCCACGTCCTCTATAATAATCTAAGTATCGTTTGACCGAGTTATAGTATGTTTTATAAGTTAGGAGATGACTTCCTTAGTTAAATCCACAATCTATAGGAACTCCTTCTTATAGAACATTCGAAGAGTAAAATCGCAAACTTCTAAAGCGCGTTTAGTGACCTAAGAGTGACTAGGTACGATTAGACGTAGTTTCTACACTAGTTTATAGACTTTAGGGATCGTATAAAACATAGGTATTAACTTGTCTTCCTTAGACGTAAGCAGGTATTTAGAGGTTTCAGATGAAAAGGTTCTATCTTTAGCGAGAAAACATATACGTTCGAGCGCTTCGTGTTAGTAATATTCTATAATGTTAGCAAGTAATATCTTATCGTATATGGTTTCATCTAGTAACATTGAGTTACACTACTCTAGATACTAGGATTTCGAGATTGCTGCCACGCCGAGGTTCTTATTAGTGATCTTTAGCAAGAGTTTACTCGATTATAAGAAGTCTTTAATAGATCTTATGTCTAGATTAGACATATGACGATTAAGAGAGGGTAGGGCCGCTGTTTTAGAGAATAGTAAGTCTATTCCCTCTTAAAAGCCTTTCTCGATCTAAAAGTTCCTTTGTTCAGCTGGTAGTGTCTACGACTTTTTAGGTACGTAGAATTTCGATTATATATAATCAGAGTTACGGAAGTACCATCTGAGACAGACGCTTCTTTTAAGGAGTGGCCACGCTTAATAAACTCGAAGGGGATTCAGAGGATAATATAGGATAAATTTAGAATTTAAAGCTAATTTATATTTAATAATTTAAGGTATAACTACGCTAGGTCCTTTAAAGATACCGTCTACGAACCTATGACCAGGTTCAAACAGCTGTATAGGAGTATGTGACGATATAAACTATAATATTCCAGAGTTGGAAATTCTATAGAACAGTTCCAAATAAAGTTCAAGCATTTATATAGCTATATCTATGTTATATAGGGTACGGTCTAAACGTCGAATTGTTGTCAAGGGGACAGACTTAGTATATACGTCCTACCTGTTCCCCGAAGGTACTAGCGCCGATCCGGAAACCATGCCTCTTAAAACCCTTTCTAACTTTTCAACTTACCTTAAGTCTTCTTCCCGCCTTTCCCTTTTCCTTTTCCCGTGCCGGCTTTAGTAACCTTCGCAGTCTACGGTTTAGGTTTCCCTTTCAGGGTAGGTTTGGCTTTTTTAGTCTATCGACCGTTTCCGTTTCCTAGGAATGTCAGTGTTAGCTTCTTTAGTCTGCTGAGCAGGTTTAGAGAAAGTTATACCAGGTTTAGTTATTTTATACTCTTTAATAAGTACATCCAGTTTTCGGCTAACTAGAGCATCAACAGTTTCGGTTTTTGAAGACGTGTCTTACATTTCGACGTCTTTATCTGCCTTACGTTTAAGAGACAGAGACTTGAATTTCTTCGTAGTCTCTGCCTATACTGCTATGTATGCCAGGGTAATAGCTCTTTATAGGAACCGTTCCTTAGTTACACCGTAGGTATCGACGTCTACTTTAATCCACGGTGGCAATCCTACGAGATTGGGTTTGCCATCGGCAAGTGCTGATTCCACACCTGCGTCGCTGGCTAAAGCAGTGATCATATCATGGCCGATTTCGACCAAATCCTCCTTATATTTGCTTTCAGTAAACAGGGACTGGAGGTATGCGGCCTCCGCTCGTTTCGTAGAAATGGCGGATTCTAACATAGCCACTTTGTATACTCGAGTCGCGGTGTCACGAGCTGCCGAAAGCTCTTTTGACTCGGCAGAGGCTATGAACTCTTTCGAGATTTAGAGGGAGGGAGGGTTGATACGTCTACCGATTTCAGGGGGGAACGTATTGTCTTAGTAGTGCTTTTCGAGAGTGGACAGGTAAGAACGAGCATGGTTTGACTTGATTACTGCTCTATATACCGCGTTTATAAGGTGTTGTATTCGTAGGCGGAAAACTACAGGCACCAATTCGAGAAGTTCGCTAAGGGAGCCTGCTTTAGAAATGGAGGTTTAGAGACTAACATTATCTACTAGGACCTAGCGGAAAGACATAATAGAGTTCGGCATGTTTTTTCGTATTCGAGAGGTTAGGGTTATCAAATAATAAGTATGAACACGAGAAGAGGTATGAAAAAACTGATAAGAAGCAAGAATCCTAAAACACTAGGGTATAACCGACAGTGAGTTTTCGCCTTGAAGGCTTATTAGAGAGTGTAGTTTGTTTTGTATAAATACCTAACAGCTTGTCGCACACTGGTCGCGACTGGGCTCCTAGAGTAATCAAAGTAAGGGGTTGGGGCAGCGGACGCGACGTAACAGCTAAGGCCGCCAGCGTATCCGGGTAACTAAGACCAACATCTCTTCGATTTATCTAAGCTAGTGATTGACATGTGGAGGCTTTCGCCACCCCATTTCTGTTGGAGTATCGTACGATGTCAACTTTTCAGTTGATAACAGGAATCGCCTAAGCTAATGACGGTTCGAATTAATCCTACTTAGTATCGTAATAGATGTATCAGGATGAGCGCCACCGCGAGGGTGGTAAACGGGCCGAAACCTGACACAAACACCTTTTGCTCGTGACGTAGACGAAACGTCGGGGCGACATTTACATAGAAACCAGCTCCAGCCCGAAGGCGGAACGTTGGGACCTCTACCAGGTCAACCGACCGAGTAGAGCGAATTCCTCCAGAGGCAGCCGAAGCATCGAACAGTAACGACGTGTTACGACCATTAGAGTGACCATTCATCCTCGAAAGGATAGGGTTAGGGTTATCAAGTAATGAGTGTGAACACGAGAAGAGGTATGAAAAAACTGATGAGAAGCAAGAATCCTAAAACACTGGGGTATGACCGACAGTGAGTTTTCGCCTTGAAGGCTCATCAGGGAGTGTAGTTTGCTTTGTATAAATACCCAACAGCTTGTCGCGCACTGGTCGCGACTGGGCTCCCGGAGTAATCAAAGTGAGGGGTTGGGGCAGCGGACGCGACGTGACAGCCAAGGCTGCCAGCGCATCCGGGTAATTGAGACCAACATCTCTTCGATTTATCCGAGCCAGTGATCGACATGTGGAGGCTTTCGCCACCCCATTTCTGTTGGAGTATCGTACGATGTCAACTTTTCAGTTGATAACGGGAATCGCCCGAGCCAATGACGGTTCGAATTAATCCCACTTGGTATCGTAATGGATGCATCAGGATGAGTGCCACCGCGAGGGTGGTAAACGGGCCGAAACCCGACACAAACACCTTTTGCTCGTGACGCAGACGAAACGTCGGGGCGACATTTGCATGGAAACCAGCTCCAGCCCGAAGGCGGAACGTTGGGACCTCTACCAGGTCAACCGACCGAGTAGAGCGAATTCCTCCAGAGGCAGCCGAAGCACCGAACAGTAACGACGTGTTACGACCATTAGAGTGACCATTCATCCCCGGAGGGATAGCGGTTCGGGTTAGGGTTAGGAATAGGATGGGGTAGTAAGTCTGATCCTATTCAGGTCTGGCATCTCGTGCCATCCATTTCTAACTTTCCATTGTACAGTGAGGTGTGGAAGTTCCTTTGAAGTCAGAGGAGTTCTAAGGACAGGACCCATCAGACGCCCGACTCGTTCGCCCACGCGAGCTACTTGAGGTGTGCACCGCTTCGCAGCGGGAGGGACAGAGGGACACTGGTGGCGTCGAGCGGCGAACTCTTGAGGACTGCTTTATTCCAGGCAGACATCTTATCGAAAAGGTTGTCTGTCCTTTTCAGACTTTTGATGATTGGACCCGTGAGTGAGGGGGGTAAGGGTTCCCCGCATTTCACCCATTGGTTCATCATTGTTTGAAAAACATCTCGGAGATCAGTATATTCCCATATCTCGTCGTAGGAAGAAGGAAGCATGAGTGGATGACCTCGAGCCTCTGTATCCTTTCGCTTGGACAAGGTATACAGGCGGTCCTCATACTTCACTTGCCTCTTCCATACTTTGAGAATGGTTGACGGGTATCCACGTCGTCCTAGGGCTAACATGAACTCATCAACTCTCTCTTCAAAGAGTTGTTTCGTAGAGCATATGATCATGTAGCGGGTCAACTCAGCTTTGATAAAAGCTTTTTTCACCGATTGAGGGTGAGCTGAGGACCAAGGAATATATTGATGTTGATTCATGCGTTTCCGGAAGACCTTTGATTGTATCCCCACAGGTCCAAAACCATGCTCAAAGAAGAACTCAACGTCCAAAAATGAGGCCGGTTCACGCGTAGAATGAATTTTCCATTCAATCTTAAATGGTTTCAGTCCGTTTGATATGATCGCGAGACAAGATTGAAGGTCTGTTAGAGTTCCTTTAAACACGGAAAAAATATCGTCAATGTAACGTAGGTAAAGGATCAGACCATCCTTAGACACGACATTTGCTTTCGCAATTGATTCGATGAGTTGTTCTCTAAGTCCCAAGGCAACGTTGGCAAATGCTGGGGCACATGAAGTTCCCATTGCGACACCGTTGACTTGATGGTAGAATTTTCCGTTGAACTCAAAACAGTTGCAGTCCATAACCGTTTCCAGAAGGTCTGGGATTCGGTCATGATCTACTCCGTGGCTGCTTCCTAAGCCAGCGAGCAATGAACGTAAGTGTTCGATTGTATCGGCGGTCGGAACATTGGTATAAAAGGATTCCACGTCCCCTGTGATAATCCAAGTATCGTTCGACCGAGTCACGGTGTGTTTCATAAGTTGGGAGATGACTTCCTTGGTTGAATCCACAATCCATGGGAACTCCTTCTTATGGAACATTCGAAGAGTAAAATCGCAAACTTCTGAAGCGCGTTTGGTGACCCAAGAGTGACTAGGTACGATTGGACGTAGTCTCCACACTGGTTTATGGACTTTGGGAATCGCATGAAACACAGGTATTGACTTGTCTTCCTCAGACGCGAGCAGGTATTCAGAGGTTTCAGATGAAAAGGTTCCATCTTTAGCGAGAAAACATATGCGTTCGAGCGCTTCGTGTTGGTAATATTCTGTGATGTCAGCAAGTGATATCTCATCGTATGTGGTTTCATCCAGCAACATTGAGTTACACTGCTCCAGATACCAGGATTTCGAAATTGCCGCCACGCCGAGGTTCTTATCAGTGATCTTCAGCAAGAGTTCGCTCGATTGCAAGAAGTCTTTGATGGATCTTATGTCTGGATTAGACATATGACGATCAAGAGAGGGTAGGGCCGCTGTTTTGGAGAACAGTAAGTCCATTCCCTCCTGAAGGCCTTTCTCGATCCAAAAGTTCCTTTGTTCAGCTGGTGGTGTCCACGACTTTTTGGGTACGTAGAATTTCGACTGTACACGATCAGAGTTACGGAAGTGCCATCTGAGACGGACGCTTCTTTCAAGGAGTGGCCACGCTTGATGAACTCGAAGGGGATTCGGAGGATGATGTAGGATAAATTTAGAATTTAAAGCCAATTTATATTCAATATTTTGAGGTATAACTACGCCAGGTCCTTTAAAGATACCGTCTGCGAACCTATGACCAGGTTCAAACAGCTGTACAGGAGTGTGTGACGATACAAACTGTAACATTCCAGAGTTGGAAATTCCACAGAACAGTTCCGAATGAAGTTCAAGCATTTGTGTAGCCGTATCTGTATTGCACAGGGTACGGTCTGAACGTCGAATTGTTGTCAAGGGGACAGACTTAGTATACACGTCCTGCCTGTTCCCCGAAGGTACTAGCGCCGATCCGGAAACCATGCCTCTCAAAACCCTTTCTAACTTTTCGACTTGCCTTGAGTCTTCTTCCCGCCTTTCCCTTTTCCTTTTCCCGTGCCGGCTTTGGTGACCTTCGCAGTCTGCGGTTTGGGTTTCCCTTTCGGGGTGGGTTTGGCTTTTTTGGTCTGTCGACCGTTTCCGTTTCCTAGGAGTGTCAGTGTTGGCTTCTTCAGTCTGCTGAGCAGGTTTGGAGAAAGTCATACCAGGTTTGGTTATTTTATACTCTTTAATGAGTGCATCCAGTTTTCGGCTGACTAGAGCATCAACAGTTTCGGTTTTTGAAGACGCGTCTTGCATTTCGACGTCTTCATCTGCCTTGCGTTTGAGAGACAGCGACTTGAATTTCTTCGTAGTCTCTGCCTGTACTGCCATGTATGCCAGGGCAATGGCTCTTTGTGGGAACCGTTCCTTGGTCACACCATAAGTATCGACGTCTGCTTTGATCCACGGTGGCAATCCTGCGAGATTGGGTTTGCCATCGGCAAGTGCTGCTTCCACACCTGCGTCACTGGCCAAAGCAGTGATCACATCTTGGCCGATTTCGACCAAATCCTCCTTGTACTTGCTTTCAGCAAACAGGGACTGGAGGTATGCGACCTCCGCTCGTTTCGTGGAAATGGCGGATTCTAACATGGCCACTTTGTGTGCTCGAGTCGCAGTGTCACGAGCTGCCGAAAGCTCTTTTGACTCGGCAGAGGCCATGAACTCTTTCGAGATTTGGAGGGAGGGAGGGTTGATACGTCCACCGATTTCAGGGGGGAACGTATTGTCTTGGTAGTGCTTTTCGAGAGTGGACAGGTAGGAACGAGCATGGTTTGACTTGATTGCTGCTCTGTATACCGCGTTCACAAGGTGTTGCATTCGTGGGCGGAAAACTGCAGGCACCAATTCGAGAAGTTCGCTGAGGGAGCCTGCTTTGGAAATGGAGGTTTGGAGGCCAACATTATCTGCTGGGACCTGGCGGAAAGACATAATGGAGTTCGGCATGTTTTTTCGTGTTCGAGAGGTTAGGGTTATCAAGTAATGAGTGTGAACACGAGAAGAGGTATGAAAAAACTGATGAGAAGCAAGAATCCTAAAACACTGGGGTATGACCGACAGTGAGTTTTCGCCTTGAAGGCTCATCAGGGAG